>CAUYUJ010015934.1:155000-235000 GCA_963575745.1 Prorocentrum cordatum | reverse complement strand
GTCGCCTACGTCGTCCTCTGTCTTTCCTCGTGTTCGTCGTCGTCGTCCTCTTTGGCGTCGTGGTCGCTTCCGTCGTCGTTGTCGCCGTGGTCGTCCTTCCTCCCCCTCCCTCGTCGTCGTCGTCGTCCGTCGTCGGCATCTGCTCGTCCCTCCTATTTCGTCGCCGTCGTCGTCGTCGTCGTCGTTTTCCCTCCTCCCTCGTCGTTGTCGTCGTCGGCGTCGCCGTCCTCCCTCCTTCTTCGTTCGCGTCGTCGCCGTCCTCCCTCCTCCCTCGTCGTCGTCGTCGTCGACGTCGACGTCGTCGTCGTCGGCGTCGTCGACGTCGTCGTCGTCGTCAGCGTCGTCGTCGTCGGCGTCGTCATCGTCGTCGTCGTTGTCGTCGTCGTCGGCGTCGGCGTCGCCGTCGTCGTCGTCGTCGTCGTCGGTGTCGTCGTCGTCGTCGCCGTCGTTGTCGTCGTCGTCGAAGTGGTCGGAGACGTCGCCAGTGTCGTCGTAGTCGTCGTCGGCGTTGTCGTCGTCGTCGTCGTCGTCGGCGCCGGTGTCGTTGCCAAGTGCCACTTGGAACCTACCGTCGCGGTCTTAAGAGGTTTTGCAAACCAAGTTGCGGGTGGGTAGGCGAGATGTTTGCAAGAGCATGAGATGTGTCACATCATGGGTAAAAATCAACAACCAGCATAGGTTTTCCCTGAATGGCATTTTACAAGCAGGAAGGCCACTCTACAGCCAGGCAAGTAAACGCACACAAGCGACTCATGATCTTCAATTTCCGAAATCTCCGTGGGCCAACGTAAGGGAGACACTTCGCTCTCTGAAGCGTGTTGGTTATAGAGTGACTCGTCTGAAGCGAGAATCTGTGAAGTGGCGGATTCCGAATGGTATCCAACAGAAATGCAGTCGGAATCCTGTCGGCACCCTTCCCACTGGGATCTTGTTGGCACCAGATGAACCCCAATGGTATCCAACGAGGTTCTGCGCTATGGGACCTACGGGTGTCTAGTCGGAATCCGATCGGAATGATTCATGTTAAAACTGTTTGGAGCCCTTCCTACTGGAAATCGAGTGGAAACCCCATTGGATTACATTCGAAGAACCTTCCTATCGGAATGCTGTGGGAAACACACTGGGGTACTATATGGAAACCCGGCGGGGTGCCTCTGGGGTTCTTCATCGAAAACAACAGGAACCGTCCCTCTTGGACTCCCATCGGGAGCACTTGTGCGAATACGAATGATAGCGCGTTGGAATCAAGTCGGGATCCTTCCTGTTTGTATCCATGCGCAGGACCCAACTGTAGCCCAACAAGAATATGTCTTCTTTGAATCATACTGTACCCCGATCGGCATAGTATTGCTATCCTTGTGGTATCCTTATCTTTGTGGTACCCAAAAGGAACTATTGCAACCCAATAGAGGTCCACAAGAGACCATCCCGCTACAGGCTGGTGATATACATGGGTGGTTCGAGTTGTTTCTTGCATCTGTGCCCTGAATCTCCATGGTGTTTTTGGAGCCTCGTAGCCTCTGTTTGAAAATCTTGTTTCTTCTGGCAATAGAAGGAAAGTGAGCATTCGCCGCAAAAGACGCAAAGGAACACGCGCGCCCCCAGGAGACAGGAATTGTTGGCAAGAAGTCGTTCGTAGACATTTGGCCAACACATGTGGATGTTATTTGCTTTGATTCTGCATCGTAGAAATATCTTGCCATCGCACCTCATCGCCTCGCAATGACAACACCGTATGTTTTCGCATGTGCGGAAGCATGCGTACCCAGGACAACGGGAACGTGGCCAACAAATCGTTTGAAATCTTTAGCCAATACATGTGGAGTCCAAATTGTTGGTCGCTTGCATCATAAACCTTGTTTGACCTCGGGCCTCATCGTTTGGCAAGAACAAAACCGTATGTTTCGCAATTGCGGAAGCACGCGTGCCCAGGAGGGCGGGACGGAAATGTGGCCAAGAAGTCGATGGTAGCATTCGAGCCACTACGTGTGGATGCCAATGTGTGATGTTTGGCCGCACATACAATTTGTCTTCGCGTCGCATCGCATGGCAATAGCAAAGCATCGTGGTTTCGCATCCGCGGAAGCATATGCACCTGGGAGGGCAGAAATTTGGCCAAGAAATCGTTGGTAAAAACCTAGCCAACGCGTGTGGATTTCAAATTGTTGGTTTTGTTGTTGAATCATAAGCCACGCTTGTCCTCGCGCCTCATCGTCTGGCAATAGCAAAGCCGTATGTTTTCGCAATTGCGGAGGCATGCCTACCCAGGACGGCGAGAATGTGCCCAAGGAGTTGTTGGTTGAGTGCTAGCCAATATTTGCAGAGTTCAATGTGTATGTTTTGGCCTCGCGAATATTTGTTCTCTCGCGCCTCATCACGCGACACGAGCGAAACCTTATGTTTTCGCATTCGCGGAAGCACGCATACACAGGAGCTTCTGCAGAACGTCCAGGCGCCCAGAAGCTTCTGCAAAGCGCTCAGGCGCTCGAAAACCGGCGAAAACGCCCAGGCGCTCAGAAGCCGCAGAGGGTTTTGCAAGGCGCTCAGGCATTCAGAAGCCTCTGCAGAGCGCTCAGGCTTCAGGAGCCTTTGCAGCGCGGCAGGCGCTCATGAGCCTCTGCAGAACGGTCAGGCGCCCAGAAGCCTCTGCAGATCGCTCAGGCGCTCAAAAACCTGCGCAGAGCATTCAGGCGATCAGGAGCTACTGCATCGCGCTCAGAAGCCTCTGCACAGCGCCCAGGCGCTCAGAAGCCTCAGAAGCTTCTGCTGCAGAGCGTTCAGGTGCTCAGAAGCTTCTGCAGAGCGCTCAGAAGCCTCAGGAGCTCATGCAGAGCGTCAGAAGCTTCTGCAGAGCGCTCAGGCGCTCAGGAGCCTTTGCAAAGCGCTCAGAAGCTTCTGCAGAGCACTCACGCGCTCAGAAGCCTCTGCAAAGCGCCCAGGCGCTCAGAAGCCTCTACAGATAGCTCATGCGTTCAGAAGCCTCTGCAGGGCGCTCAGAAGCGTTTGCAGAGCGCCCACGCGCTTTTGAAGGCTGGTTGTAGAGTGGCCGGTTTGGTTGCAAAGTGACAGTTCTGGTTGTAAATTGGGCCGTTCTGGTTGTAATGTGGTCGTTCCCGAAGGACAACCATAGCACTCGATCACTTGCTGGTGAGAAAGTGACGTATCTCTGTTGTAAAGTGTCGTTCGGGTTCTAAAGACCGAATTTCGAAGCAGGGCCGCCAGGCCCGCGGGGTGCCTCCCCCGCACGCCCCCCCGTCGGGGACGTGAAAAGGGGAGTGGTTCGACTTCCGCACAACGTTTCTTTTACGACGTTTCTGTTCCCTGTTCGTTTTCAGATTTCCTTGGGACTGGCGACGACGACGAAGAAGACGACGACAGCGTCTCACACACGCCGATTTGGACGGCGGATTCTTTCTCCTCCAGTGAGCCGTGAGCTTGTCGACCCTCAACCAACCCTCATGCGCATGTGCGCCGACATTCAGGTTTTGAGCACCAGCCCAAGTGTGGCGGCGCCCAGGAGGGGATGGCGCGAGGGGGGCGGCCTTCTGAGAAGGCAGGCGGCGTTTCTTAGAAGGCAGGGGTTTGTTTCAAAGGATCTGGCGCCCTCTAAGATGAAGGTTTGCTTTTTAGAAGCCCCGGGGCCCTGTTCAGAAGACCCCTGCCTTCTGAGAGCCCCTCCTTGCCTTCTCAGAAGGCCCCACCCTTCGCTCAGAGGCGAACGTATCCCGTCGAACGGGAGCGAGAGAGACCATCAACGACACGCCGCTGTTGGAAACCCGTCAGCGTGTCACTCGTTCGTTTTTGTCCAAAGATTTGATGCTTCTTCGACAGCAACACGCTGATGGGTTCCCCAACGCGACGTGGTCATCCCCACTTAGGTTTTGCATAGGGCGTCTTACTCATCTTAAAGAACTGGTGGGTGTGAGGCGCGGTCGCCGCTGGGTTCCTTTGGTTTTCATGGTTTTGTTTCTGGACCCCCGGAGGGTTTCCTGGGGGTCTTCGGCCTCACTTCCTTACAGTGGCGTTCCCCGGATTGCTGGGTCTTGGTTCTTTGGTTGCTTCGTCTTGGTTCCTTGCTGCCTTCCTCGGGGTCCGTGGTCTTGGTTCTTTGGTGTTGGTTCCTGGGTCTTGGTACCTTGGTTCCTTGCTTCCTTGATTGAGGGCCCTTGGTTCCGTGATCTTGTTCCTTTGCTGTCTCGGCACGCAATGCCACACAATGCTACACAATGGCAAGCTGCGCCAGGCAACGCCACGCAATGCCAAGCGACACCAAGCAATGCGCCCATGCAATAGGAAGCTGTCCTCTTATGGGGTGGCGTTGTGTTCATTGATATCTTGGCGTCTCCCCTATCCAGGCTCACAGGGTTCGCTGGCCTCTGGATCAGGGGCCAGTTCTCCGCCCGAAACATCATGGCGCACCCAGCGGCGCTGGCCTTCTACGGGCTCGCGTGAGCCGCGCCAGTGGGGGGGGACAGGAGGCCTTGGGTAGGAGGTTGCCTGACCGCACTGGAGTCGGAGTGCAGGGAACGGAAGGGGCTTGTTGCGAAGGCCTTACGGCCGGTGCCGCCGACCCTGAAGGGGAACGACGAGAACGACGGCGGCGGCGGCGGCGACGACGACGACGCTGAAGTGGGTCAGAGTCCTCATCGATGATCCAGGGTCGAGGGTTCACGGGCCCCCCCCCCAGATGGTATGGTCCCAGGATTCCTCGGGCCCCCCCCCCCCCGCCAGATGGTATGGTCCCAGAGACGACGACGACGACGACGACAACGACGACGGCGGCGACGACGACGGCGACGGCTACGACGACGGCGACGACGACGACGACCACGACGACGACGACGGCTGCGGCGGCGACGACGCCGGCGGCGGCGGCGGCGACGACGACGATGACGACGATGACGACGGCGACGACGACGATGACGACGACGACGACGACGACGACGACGACGACGACGACGACGACGACGACGACGACGACGACGACGACGACGACGACGACGACGACGACGACGACGACGACGACGACGACGACGACGACGACGACGACGACCTCTGAACCACCACAGCACCATACCACATCCACAGGGGGCGGGAGGGGGGCACCGCAGCGCAGCACCACGCCACGCGCACTTCTGAACCACCACAGCACCACACCACATCCACAGGGCACCGCAGCGCAGCACCACGCCACGCCCACAGGGGGGGGCGGGGGGACCATCGCGCGGGGGGGGGGGGGCCAATGGCATCAGCATTGGGGGGGGGGAGCCCAAGCCCTGGACCATAGATGCTTCTTGGGGTCTTTCCGAAGCTCCGAAGCGCTCTCGGGGGCCTCTTGGGGGCCTCTCGGGGCTTCCTGGTGGTCTTTGGGGGGCCTCCTAGGGCGGGCCCCTTGGGGGCCTCTTGCTTCGTCCTGGGAGCCTCTCGGGGCCGAGGGCGCGAAATGTTTGTTCTTGTCCCTCGTCTGGGCACCCTCTTCGAGCCGTCGTAGGAGCCTCCTGGGCCGCTTCGGAGGCGTCTTGGGTCGTCTTGCGGCCCTTGGGGCGATCTGGCGGCCCTCTTGGGCCGTCTCGGAGCATCGGAAAGCGGAAGCGGCGAGAACGCCGAAATGTTTCAAAAACCAAGTCGAAACCAGTGATTGTTCTATTTGGGGCCCTCTTGGAAGTGCTCCTGGAGGCCTCTTGGGGTTTTTTGCAAGGCTCTTGGGCCGTCTGGACGTCAAGGCGTCTTGGACAGATCGTTCGGCGATTCAGGGCCCGCTTGGACCGTCGTGGGGGCCTCTTGGGGTATTCTTGGCCCGTTTGGGTTTTTTTTTGTTGGCCCTGGGACCCCCCGGGGGAGGAGTCGCATCTTACTTGAGACCTTCCCCCGGGACCCCCCCCCTCCCGGCGAAGGAGGGATCAAAGGGAAGGAGTTCCCTTTCGAGTGAATTACGACGTCGCTCAATTTCGTTTTGGCTGGTGGAGGAGGGCCTAGGGACGAGAGGGGGAACCGGCGACGGGCCCGGCACTTGAGCAGGGCACAGGCAAAGGAAGGGAGCGGCGACGCGCCCAGGGAAAGGGTGAGCGCAGGGAAAGGGGACTACAGAGACGACGACGATTCGAACGGACAAGCCCCTCGCACACGCCGACAGAGTCGGCGGATGTGGCCATTGGAAGGAAGGCCTCGCCACGAACAGCTGGTGACTCTAAAGAGTATTTATTGCATACGAGCTAACGGCAATAACTGTTCCAATGCCAGTGAGTCTTCTAGTTTTCGTAAGAAAGCGGCCAACCGCACATAGTCAAATGCCCCAATGCCGTCCAAATTCGGGAAAATTGCAGTCGGGTCCGCGTTTGTGATGTACTGCGAATGTTGGGCAATTGCTTTGGTACATGCCCGAGTTTTAGGGCGACGAGATCTATACATATCCACTGCTCCTGGCCAGGCCCATCCTGGGCCCAGGAGTTGTGTATATGCCTCCCTGGCCAGGCCAGGAGGGCGTATACACCGCTCCTGGGCCCAGGATGGGCCTGGCCAGGGAGCAGTGGATATGTATAGATTTCGTCCCCTGAGAGTTTGGAGAGCCTACTTCACTGATACGGTAACGTAGCCGCCATCATCTGTTATGTTACATGAGTGTCTTGCAGATTAGTTCTCTGATCACAGATTCTGCGACCCCGACTCCGACAGTGCCGTCATGCGGCCTACTTCCAAGGGTATTTCGGCTCGGGCGAAGCCTCGGCGAATTGAACGATGAGAACGAAGAGACTGTCGTCTCCGATGATCGCGCGCAAGCGCTCGTATCGTGTGCCCGCAAAATCTGGAGCAGACCGTCGTCTTGCAGAGCGTAAAGCTGCTCTTGAAAGCGTGGTTGATGGTGCAGGATTTCGTCCAAAAAATCTTCTGCGAGAAGTATCGCTGGTGCAGTTCACGGGATTGCAATCCATGCAGCGTTGCTTGTGTACCCAGGCTAGGCCCGTCGACTTCAACAAAATATGAGCTCCTAAAATGTCTTTGCGCTGTATCTTCCCAAATGTTTTGTTCTGTATTTGTTATTATGGAGCATCGTCTTTAGCGGGCCGTCGTGAACCCACCGAGCGACCATAATCAGCAGCCTTTTTGCAAGTACCTACCGCCCCAGTAGATCTTGAATTCATTTCTTTCCCAAGTCGTTCATCTCATCCGTCGACGTGAAGAACATCCGCAGCGGCAGGTTCCGAATCACAAACCAAACATTGAATCATAGACCGCGCGCGGCGAATCACAGACCGCGCGTGCCGAATTATAGACAACACACATTGAATCACAGACCGTGCGCGCCAAAATAGAGACAGCACACATTGGATCACATCACACGCAACGAATTACAAACAGCACGTATTGAATCACGACCGCGCGTACTGAATGTCAGACAGACAGCATATATTGAATCACAGACTGGTTTAGGCACAAATGTGGGGCTACACAGGTTTGAATACCAGAACACAGGTTTCAATAACCCAACAGGGGTTTCAATAACGGTCAAGACTGGTTTCAACAATATTTAACATTGGTTTCAATCACAATTAACATTAGCTAAATATCAAGAACCAGTGGCTTCAATCTTAAGGTTGGTTTCAATAACAAGAATCCCTCGTCGCCGCGGCCAGATTGCCTTTCAAATTTCGATTGGAATTAGGGAAAAATCCAGGGACGGGGAAAAACAAAAAGAACAAGCGCACACGATAGCGAGTCGGAGGACTCTCTCCAGGATCCTACTCTTGTGCATTCCCATTTAGGCTCTGACTTTTACTTTCCCGCCCTCATTCATCCATCTTCTTTTTTGTTTTGCTTGCTTTTCTTCTTAGTGGAACCACTGCAAAATGCAATTCCGTATGTGCAAATTGCAACGCTAGAAAACATCGCACAATGAAATCGGAGTTGGAGCCCAAGCCGGCACAAAGAATAGGAGTCAGAACCGGAATTGGAAAAAGACGGAAAGGCAGTCGCACTCGAAATGAGAGTCGATATCGAAATGAAATCGGAGGAAAACAAAATGGAAATCGGATTAATAGAAGAAAAAATGGAATCCGAGTCGGGGGAAGAAGAGGACGGAACTGGAATCGGAGTCGGAAGAAAACAGAACGGGAGTCGGAGTCAAATCCAAATCCAATGGTAAAGAGAATGAGAGTCAAAATCAGAACTAGAAGAAAATGCAATGGCAGTCCGAAGTGGAGCCCGAGGAAGACGGACAAGAAGTGGAGCCCGAGGAAGACGGACAAGAATTGGAGTTGGAGGTGGAAGAAGACAAAATAAGAATCGGAATTGGACCCGGAGGAAGATGGATTGGAAATCAAGGCGGAGCGGGAAGATATTGGAGTCAGAGCCAGAGAAAGACAAAATGCGAGTCGAAGTTGGAACCGGAAGAACACAAATGGGAATCGGAGTCGGAACCAGAAGAAAATGGAATAGTAGTCCAAACCGAAATTTCAATTTTATATAGTTTTTTTTTTCTCCGGCCTTATCTTCGGCTTTTCCTAATCAGGTGTCCGGTGAGTAGGTCGAAAGGAAAAAATCTGACATTCGAAATCTTCCAACGCTGGACCCAAGGGCCTTTCCGAGACAGACGCTGGAACAGCGAGGTCAAGTCAATAAAGACACTTGCAAAAAAAAAACGTCGTTTAATAATTATTCATTCTCATTGAAGTTCATGGCTACGATTATTCATGGTTATTATTGAAACCCGTAGCGTTTGATATTGTAATTAATATTTTGATATTTTATTTTATTGTGTTCGGTATCCATTGTAATGGTTTCATTGGACCTGGGTTGTTTCCATCATTTCACATAAGACTTTCTACATTTTTTTTAATATATAAAAAAAACTACAACAATGCAATACCGTTTGCGCGTATTGTTTTCCGCGCGTATGCTCAACTATGTCCGTCAATGTTTGAATCGCAACCCTAAATTCCGTCGTCGCAATAATTGTGCCCACAATTTATTGTATAGCTATTCGCTTTTCACAAATGTCTCGAAACGATCGGTGTATTCATCGCGTTTACGGTACTCATGGAATCATTCGTTAATAAGGATGATTTTTCTGCAATTACAAAATATACAAATTTGGAGGCAAACGCTTCACGGTTAAATCAACAAACGCAAACCAAACGGCCAGTAAAATCAAAGAACCCCAACCTCCGAATTTTTCCCCACATCCAAAGTGGGGTTCTTGTTTTCTCTGCACACCCCCGCGCAGGAGAGAGATCTCACTCATCCCCTCTTCTCCTCGCACTCATTCACACACACATCATCATCACTCGCACTCTCTCACACGCTCACGAACATCATCGTCATCATCGGTATCGGCATCATCCTCATTCACACATCATCATCGCCACCACCACCCACAATCAATCATCATCCTCTTCACCACTCATCTTCACCACCACTCATCATCCTCATCCTCATCATCGTTGAGTAAAGTGTGAGGAAGTCTCAGGCGGGAGCCCCCTCCCTATGGGGCCCGCAGATCATGTTGGTAATCCGAGCGGGTCATCGGAACCCTGTAACTGTCGTCACTTTTGGGCTCCCCAGGCCTGAAAATGGAGGAAGTCTCAGGCGGGAGCCTCGTCTTTGAGTGAATTGGGAGGAAGTCTCAGGCGGGAACTTCCTCCCTATGGGGCCCGCAGATTATGTTGGTAATCCGAGCGGGTCATCGGAACCCTGTAACTGTCTTCACTTTTGGGCTCCTCAAGCCTGAATATGGAGGAAGTCTCTGGCGGGAGCCTCGTCTTTGAGTGAATTGTGAAGAAGTCTCAGGCGGGAGCCCCCTCCCTATGGGGCCCGCAGATCATGTTGGTAATCCGAGCGGGTCATCGGAACCCTGTAACTGTCGTCACTTTTGGGCTCCTCAAGCCTGAATATGGAGGAAGTCTCAGGCGGGAGCCTCGTCTGTGAGTGAATTGCGAGGAAGTCTCAGGCGGGAGCCCCCTCCCTATGGGGCCCGCAGATCATGTTGGTAATCCGAGCGGGTCATCGGAACCCTGTAACTGTCGTCACTTTTGGGCTCGTCAAGCCTGAATTTGGAGGAAGTCTCTGGCGGGAGCCTCGTCTGTGAGTGAATTGTGAAGAAGTCTCAGGCGGGAGCCCCCTCCCTATGGGGCCCGCAGATCATGTTGGTAATCCGAACGGGTCATCGGAACCCTGTAACTGTCGTCACTTTTGGGCTCCTCAAGCCTAAATATGGAGGAAGTCTCAGGCGGGAGCCTCGTCTGTGAGTGAACCGCGAGGAAGTCTCAGGCGGGAGCCCCCTCCCTATGGGGCCCGCAGATCATGTTGGTAATCCGAGCAGGTCATCCAAAACCTGTAACTGTCGTCAATGTTGGGTTCTCGCGCTGCCAGAACGCAGTTCCCAGGCCACACTTTGGATGCAACAAGGAAGTTTTTGGGCTCCTCAGGTCGCCGAGGTGCTGCGACAGGGCGCCGAAGGCGCCGACGACGACGGCCAGGCCGAGGCGCGGGCGCGGAGCTTGCTGATGTTCAGGCCCAGCGAAAGGGAGTTCACATGGCAGAGCTCGGGGGCGCACAGCGTGCGCCGCTCGGGGTTCACCCTGACGCACGCGTCCTACCTGACCTCCACGCTGTCGCAGGGCCAGACGCTGCGCAAGGGCGTCACCATCGACTGCGCGAGAGACGAGGACGCTGGCCGCACGGGCATGTCGGACGAGCAGTGGTGGCTGCACCTCTACGTCATGTTCTCCCGCGCCACGTGCATGCGGAACATGCTGATCCTGCGGCCGCCGCCGCGAGAGTTCCTGGAGTGCGGGCCGCCGGCGTCCCTGCGGAAGGCGCTCCTGGAGTTCGACAAGAGAACGGTTTTGTCCAGGGCGGAGGCGAAGCAGCTCGCGGCAGAGCTGGGCTTCGTGCTGCCTTCCGCCTGAGCGCGGCTGCGCCTCGCTCGAAGCCCGCGGGGTTGTCCCAACGGCTTGGTCTTGCGCGCCAACGGCTCGCGGGGTTGTCCCGACAGCCTGGCCCGCGGGGTTGTCCCAACGGCTGCGCGACGTGACCTGTAGAGAACGCGCCTGTGCTGGCCGTGGCGGCGACGGCGCCGAGGAACATCGACATGCGCGCTCATGCAACAGGAAGGGGAGGAGGTGGCGGGGCGCGGAACAAACAGGGGGGCGAGGATGGGGACAACGTAAGGAGTGGAAGGGGGGCCCGCGCCAAGGCGAGAGGAAATATACGCAGAAGAGACAGCCAGGACGCCTCACCAACCACGAGGACGACGGTGATGGTTTTTTCCAGATTCGCCCAGAGGATTCTTATGTGGGGTTCTTCCGTCGGAGTAATTCAATTTTGCACGTAATAATTCTGTTTGCGGCCATTCTTAAGGGAAAATTTGTGTTTCGTTGCTGGAACACCATCGGCCGATGACAATTGTTGGCGGTATTCGTCGAAAACTCTGTAATCTTATCCCGTGCTTGTTTTCTACATACGTACCATATAAAAATACATTTTGCAAATGCATTTTTATAATGCCTCGTATCGCTTCTTTAACTTTCATAGAGGCCAAAATCCTTCCAATATTTATGGGAAATATTCTGGCCATTTGAATGCTCCAACGGCCCGCGCAATTTCTCGTTTAAACCTGGCAAAAGAAATCAGAAAATTGGTGGGAGTCATTTGGAGGTGCATTAGGACGTAGCGTCTTCGGTTATATAGCAATATTAAAAATCAATTGCGTTTGCATTTGCCATTTTTCCGCTTACAAAGATTTAAATTATTTCTCATATCCTACGTAAGGCGGCCCGAAAGCTCGCAAGAACGCTCCAAAAGAGCTCCAAAATGCAAATCCTCCAAAATATTCTCAAGAAATTACCAAATGGCCCTAAAAGGCTCCCCGAGATACGCGAGAGGTCCCCAAGACCGCCAAGAGGCCAAAGGCCCTCAAACTCGCCATTGGGCTCTTCCTCTTTCTTCCTCCTCCTTATTTTCCTCCTCCCTCCTCCCTCTCCTCCTCCTTCTCCTCCTCATCCTCTTCCTCGCCGTCCTCCTTTGCTCCTCCTCCTGCTCTTCTTCTTCCTATTCCGACAACGACGATTCTTACATCATCCCCATTCTGGAAATATGGCAGCCTACTCGCTTTTTTTTTTTTTTTTTTTTTTTTTTTTTTTTTTTGCATGCTCCACCGCTTTCCTCATTACCTCTTCCCTGGAGCTTATTTCTCCACAAACTATTGGGTGATGCTGCGAGACGTATCAAATTGTGTTTTTTTCTATTAAAAAGATGGGTAACTAATTTCGTGTCCGATATCATCTTTTGGTCAGAGGCAATCTTGCTTAATACGCAAAGGCATTACATTAATTATTGTGATGTTTGATTATTTTGTTTTTATTTTGCATGTTTTTTTTGTTTCCCCCTCGAAAACCATTCCTAGATCATCGAATCACTGGATCCTTTCGCCCGATCACCAGACCAACCAGATCAATTTACCAAATCACCGGATTATTGGATCAGCTGGCCGGATACTCCGGATTTTCTGGTCGGCTGGCCCAACAAGACACCGATCATTGGATCAACCGGATAACAAAATCAACTGGCAACAATACCGAATCATCGGATCAATAAATCATCGGATCAACTGGCCAAACAAACAAATTACCGTTACCGTTGCGTGTGGTTTGTGATTCAATATGTGCTGTTTGAGATTCTAAAAAATTCGGCGTGCGCGGTTTACGGTCCAAGAATTGCCGCGATTCATGTCTGCTGTGCGGACTTTCGATAACCTTGAACAAATCGACCTCTTCTGACGAGATAGTCATTGAAATGACAACCGGGATCACAATCGGACAATTACACTTTGGTCATAAACCGTTCGGATATGGGTCGCTTGGGAAAAATATCAAATATCAGATCTGTTCAATGTTCGGCCCTGGCCGGGCTTTCGGATAATCGCGCCCGAACAGACAATTGAACGATTGGAAATTATTGAGCCAGTCGTCGGGGAGCCAAGGGTCCATGTATCGGGAAAATTTTTTTCCCGAAAATTTCGAGCGCCCCCCATTGGAGGGCGCTGGAAATTTTCGGAGAGATTCTCGGCAAAGAGTTGGAATAAAGACAAAAAGAACAAAGAAAGGAAAACAACATTTAAAAAACAAGCGCACATACGGAGTTGTGGTACCGGCCAGCATTGGGGACCATATTCGCCAATTTGTTGATGGACATCTGTGCAACCGCACCTTGCGTTGTATATGATCCTGGGTTATCGTTGAAGTACAGCGTTTTTTGTGAATCATTGATACGGCTTATCCATTATTGTTCGTGTCCTGTCTAAATGACACCAAAATTAGACTTATGAAATCGCATTATTGCGCTTTGTTCCAGAATGGCACTACATAGAAGGAGTTGCATGCATATCCAAAAGGATATAATTCAGATGCGGGTGCAGCATATGTTACGGCGGTGAACACGCCCGGGGAAGTGCATTGTTCGAAACATAGACGCATGTGTCTGACTAGGAAAAGGGATTTCGCAACCATATTTACAGGGAACAAATTGCAAACTTCATGGATGATAACTCGTGGTTAACATTGTTTTGGTTTTGTAAAACGGAACGCGTTAAACAAGGGGAAACGATGAAACCCACAACTAATGCAAAACTGTTCGTATCTGTCCATATAGATGATTGCTTGTTTTTTTCCATGCTGTTCCTCCTCCTAAATCATGCTCATTTTGTTGCTGCCATGTTTTTCATTAGTGTAGGTGTACTCCACGACGCGTTTTGATTTCCAAGAAAAATGCTCGCCCGAATTGTGTGCCCCTCCCTGCCGCGGCCAGCGACTCATTGCAAGAATCCGGCGTCATTCGGCGTCATTGGAACGTGTCGTTCTGGGCCGAAAAACAATGCGGAAAGAACGCGCACATAGCAGCATGTTCAACAATAAAATCGACAATGATTCATGCTTTCAATAATTGCGAACAATGGTGTGATCCCATTCCTCCCCTCTTGCTCCCCCTCCTCTTCCCTCTTGTTTCCTACCGCCGGTTAGCCTGCAATTTGCCGCGGTGCTGTTGTTTGGGCCATCTAATTTCGCCCCCGTCGCTTTGTCCCTTCCCCCCCCCCCCGCAAAACAACAGCAGATGACGAAAGTGACAGCGAAGTGAGACCGCTCAAAAAACGGCTAAGACGAAGGGGCCACGGGGCGGTTGAACGAACGAAGCAACCATGCGCAGAATGCGCGCGGGCGAGAATAATGAGCCGACGCGCCAAGTGCGTGCCAAGGCTGAAAAGTACACGCCAAACGCGTGCCTGAGGCGGCCGGGGCGCGCCAAATGCGCGCCAGAGAAGGAAAGGAGGAAAAAGGTGATGATAAAGTTGTTTCATTCACTTTGCAATCGTGGGTTGAACCTGCCAGGGTACAGAAGCAACAAGGTAGTATTACAGCCAATCTTCTTCGTTGTCGTGAGTGGCGGCCAATAGCGGATTTCGTAAGAAATGCAATCCACGCAGATTCGTTTGTGAGACAATCCATTAAGGCGGACTCTGATTGGAAACACGATCGGAATTTATGATATAAACATTTTGCCCACTCGTGCCCTGGGCGCCCAGGAACCCGAACGTGCAGGTCAGTGGATGGTCGCGCACATTTTAGTTGCAAAGTCAATGCTCTCAACATGTCGCCAGCGCCTGATCTGCCTATCTTCCCAAGCCATATTAGTTGATGTGTCCAAAAATGGAACTATATTGTGGCATTCTGGTCCAGTACAAAGACTGTTTTGTGGGAGATTCTTGGGATGTGCGAGTAGGGAATGTTCATAATTTGGCGTAGGCATCGCGCTTGACATCCATCTAAACGTCTTCTTTCTCGTTTGTTCAGTCAGGCTGGGTTCGGGTAGTGCATCGCCTGATGCGTGTTTCCATGCTCTCGCGCATCTCTGGAATTCTCCCCGCGTAGCCCCCGATCGTCTGATGAGTTCGCGCTTGAGCCTCCCATCGATGCCCCCGCATTTTGCATTTGCCATGTGGCCTGAATAATGTTGCCACGTGGATTTCGCAAGCGCACGTCGCAACGTTTTTGAAGCAATTGCAATTTTTATTCCAATGCACTTCCATGCCAATTTCCCCCCTGCCTCCGCGATCGCGTCCAAGACTTGCTGCAAATCGTGTTCGTGTTGGCCAGCCGCAAGCGCATCGTCAGCATATAGAGTCGACGTGTCGCCATGAGTCAAAGACCATCGCGCGTCTTCGTCCAATGTGTCCTCTGCGCGTTCAGTTAGGGCGCTCATTATCATAGCAAAGAAAAAACAAATAATGGACAACCTTGGGCAACCCTAGACAATTGGTTCCGTTCGCTGGGCCGTTTCGAGCCTTCTGCCGCGCAGAGCTTTCTGTTTTCGTATACGTTGCCGATCAGAGTAAGCATGTTATCGGGCACTCCAAATCCCCCCGGAGCTTCCAACATATCTGGAACATTGATGGAATCGAATGCTTCTTCCCCGTCCAAGGCCAACGGGGCGAGTTTGCCATCTCGCAGCGCATGTGATAAACCAGTCTGCCGGCGCACTGCACGAAAAGCCGTCGTCCCCCGTTTTCTTCTGAAACCGAGTTGGGTTGTGGCGGGTCGTTCTTCTGCCCCTGCTTGCTGGACTTTGCCGAGTTGCAAACTTGCAATAAATTTGTGCATGGCGCATGACAGACTGATTGGGCGGTAGTTGTCGCATTGGTCAGTTGTGCCTTGATTTCTATAGATTGTAGACGCAAGTGCATGCCGTTATTCTGACGGGGCTTGTTCATTCTTCCAGCATGTGTTCACCATGTGTGTAATCCATTGTGATCCTTGTGGGTCGGATGCCAAAGCTGTCCAATGCTCCGCTGGTATGTCATCTCTTCCACTTGATTTTCCACGTTTCAGCTTTGAGACTGCGATTCCAACCTCTGCGCTGGTGAAGTCATCATCTGGGATGCCTGGGGGGTCCGAGGGAGCCCGTGTCCACAGTCGTCGTTGGGCGCGCTCGCCATCGAATTTTTCGGCCAAGAATTCTGCCGTGGTCTCCGCCCGCGATTTCGCCGTTCAGATTGCGGGGCCTTCCTTGTTTGCGCGATTTTGGCTGGCGCGCCTCGCGCGCAGTTCTCCCCGGCAAACCATTCCGATCCATTCCGGGGAAGGTTCTGGGGAGGTTTTGGGCAGGTTCTTCAAGCGAAACCCTCCCGAGGAAGGTTTTGGGGAGCTTTTGGGAATGCCCCCTCGGGAAATCCTCCCAAGGAATGGCTGTGATCTCTTTTTCTGGCTGGGTCGCGAAATCTCCTGTTCGGCGGCGCAATGCAGCGAGCCGATGGGCCCGAGCAGGAGACGGAGAACTCGTCTTAAAGCTGGCCGGCCCCACCCACGACCACCGGGAACTGCAAGAAAGAAAAGGCGACTGAGCAGGCGAAAGCGCAGGAAACGAAAAAGACACCGGGGGCCGTCGGGGTGGGCGGCGGGCGCAGGGCGAGCTTGAGCATGCGCTCTTAGGATGGCCAAGAACACCGCATCCGCCAAATTTCCCCGGGGCCCTGCGCCATTTCGCGAGAATGTCGAATGCGCCGAAGCCGCCAGGAAACCAATCATTACCGTGCTCGCGCATGCATGGTCTCTTTTTCTGACTGGGGCAGGACGCCCTTATGTTCGGCGGCGCAATGCCGCGGGCCGATGGGCCCGACAAAAAAAAACGGAGAACTCATCTTAAAGCTGGCCGGGTCCGCCCAAACCCAAGCACTGCGAACTGCGAAGGCGATCGTAGCGAAGTTGGTTGTCGAAGGCCGAGGCCGGGACATTAGCGAACTTCCTGGGATAGGCTCGGGCGGCAAGCGGCCTCCCGGGCCCGCCGGGGACCTTTCCGGGCAGCCCGGCGCGGGCCTCCCCAGAACGACTGCAAACGCAACCCCGAGGGCGACAGCGGCGGGCACCAACTCCGGTAAGGGACTTGTCAAAGAAAGCGAACCAGATGGCGGTCGGTTCTCTCAAAGGCCCTCCCATGGACCCAGGTCGGCAATCGTCGCATTGCTGTTCTGTTTGGCCGTCAGGTGGGTTATCTCTGGCAACTTCCAGGACATGCTAGTCTGTGGGCCCTCCGCGGCGAACGGGGTCCTCCGCGATCAGCAGGGGCGAATGGTTCTCAGCGTAGCTCTTGTTATCGAATTGGCGTCGGCCAACTGCGGGTGTTCTGCAGCAGCAGGGGCGCCCCAAGGATAGTTGGCTGATCGCAAAGCTGTATGGCGGGCTATGCTGAAGGTCGCGCGCCTCGGGGCCATCATCGCACCGTCGAAGAGATTCTGGCGGAATTTGCGCAGCAGCTGCCCAGGGACATGTTTATCTGTGGCATCAACGGCTGGCCCGTTCTTGATGTCGCACATCTCAATGCTATGTCCGAGCCCAGCGAAGGCCTTGGACGCGCGGGCCACCCCGGCAAACAGGTCCAGCTTCTCCAAGGGCCCGTCGCGGCCCTTCGAATACCAGCTCTAGATTTGCTTCGTGCCATTGCATTTTCCATCTCGCGTCTGGCCGTAGCTTGAGGAAGCCCTTGGATACCTGGCCAGCCTTCTCGTATCGGGTGACGCTGCGATGGGGCCTGCAGCGCCCCCTCTTCTGCGCATCGATGAGGGGCCTCTGGCCCGCGGCGACGTCCCGCGACGCTCCTGCGTGCCTCGTGGAGTACGGCGCCAGATCGTCGACGTCGAGGGCCTCGGCTGCGTGGCGCTGACCTTTGCGTCTCCTGCTGCGCGCTACGTCTCGAAGTAGCGCGTCACCCACTGCAGCTCGGGAGCGCCCCTGCCGACGGAGTCGTCGATGTCCCTGGTCTTGGTGGGGGCCCCAAGCTCTCTTGGTCGGATGAAGACTGACCAGGTCGGAGCGTTCCGCCCGGTCGGTTGAGCAGGGGCCGACCGCCCCGGCATTCCTATAGTCCTACCACGAGAAGTTCTTATAACCCAAAGCTGTTCTTAGAACCTCAAAAATGTTCTGAGAGCAAAAACAATCTTCTTATAACATAAACACGATGTGATAAAACAAGACAGACTCCGCCATGCATGTTGTAAGAACATTTCTTGGAAACCACAAAAGGTTCTTAGAACATTGTTTGGTAAAGCTGGGCGCGCCAGGGCGCTTCGCCACTGCTTGAGTCGGAGGGGAGAAGTCCACCCCTCGCCTCGCCAGGCTTTCTCCCGGCCGCAGGTGCAGGCAAGCGCTCGCGAGGCACCGGAGCCCAATTAGGGGGGCCCCCGCTGCAGCAGCCAGACCGCGAACCAGGCCGAGAGTGGCCTGGGCAGAGTCTCCGCCATCCCACGGGGGCGCGCCGCGCTCGCGGCAGCTGTCGCTCCCCGCGCCGGCCCAACGTCGGCAGAAAGGCCTCCAGCGCCGCTGGCAGGTAGAGCCCGTGGTGACTGGCGGCCCCCTCCAAGAACATCTCTTCCAAGTGGGCGACGATCAGGGCGTCCAGGTCCTTGTCGGCCAGCTCGGTCCACCTCGCGATGCCGCTGTGCTCTTGGGACCTCCTCGCATGCTCCGCGTAGCGCCTGTACGTGCCCTCGGTCACGGCACCCCTCGTCAGGAAGCTCTCGTCGGACTCGAGGCCCTCGGCGAAAAACGTCTGCCAGCGATCCAGCTTGGCTGCGAGTGCCCGCCGCGCTGCCGGCGATTGGGCCAGGGGCCCCTCCTGCTGCCCCGCAAGCCCCGTCAAGGGCACCAGCTCCTCCTGATGCGAGCCAGCGCAGAGCGTCGAGGCCAGGCGGCGGGCGGAAGGCCTTCGTCTCGGTCGAGCTGCAAGCTCCGGGGCCGCTCGCCGCCCCGCTGTCGGCACCTCCACCGGCGCGAGGGAACTGGGCGTCAGCCGCCTTGTCTCTCGCCGTCCGCTTGCGTTCAAACACCCTGCCCGCGGCATCCGCCGGGTTGACCTCGGACGGAATCCAGCGGTCAGCCGCGACAAGCCGCCAGCTCGGCTGGAGGGCGCATCGCCTCCTGCACAACGTGAGAAGCTGCCAGCTGGTTGCTTGGAGTGAGCCAAAATCTTACTAAGATTGTCGCCAAGTAAGAGGACCCTGGCCGCTCGTCCTGAACGCGGTTTGCAGAAACGTCTCAGGCGCCACAAAAAAGTACGACACTCTTTCACATGGATCGGTTCAGGTTTCCGAAACCTCCCGCTGTAGACGCGCTCCCGAAAAGACTCCCGAATCCATGTGCCCGGAACGTCCTGGAAATCTGCGGCGGGCACGCGGGGCACGAGCCGTTCGGCGCCTCCTGTGCGTGGCGCCAGCGTTGAACGCGCAGTTTTGCGGCGGCGACCGTGTGGCCAGGGTGTCCCGCTGCAAGGGTCGTTCGGCCGTCCGCGCCAGGGCGCCCAACTCCGCAAAAGCAACTCCACCTGCACGCAAACGCCTCCATTTTTTGGTGGGGCTCGCAGTGGGCGGCGGGGCAGGCCGGGCAGGCGGGGCAAAGCGGCGGCCGCGCCACCCAGGCGGCCCCAAAGTGCCCCAGCCAAGGCCCCGCGGCGCAGAAGGCGCCCAGCATCCAAAGCGGAGGCCGGGCTGGAGAGTTCCCCTCCGAACGGCTGTAAATCCACAGCGTCACCACGGATCGAAGCACATACGATCAAGAGGCTCCGGTCCAGGAAAGCGAGTCGAACGACAATGCATTGGAGAAGTGACCGTTTGGCTGAGGTCGTATCTCGCGGAGATCGGTTTCGTGATGTCTGGTGGGTGCAGTGTGGTAGAGCGCAATAGTCTTTGGTGAAACCACGTGCGTCAGCGTTGCAGTTTCTGGTCGACTTGAACTGGACTCTGTTGCGCTTCGTACATCTCACAGTGCATCCTGGTGAAACACACTCCAGACGCAGACGGCCCATAGCCCAAGCACCGTTTGGGGAAGTCTTGGATCAAGGACAGTGCTGAGGGTAACGTCGCATTGAGTGAAATTTGCGCGTGAGACATCCGAGTTTTTCCGTAGCCAGTCTGGTTGAAACTGGTATATTTTTGCCTCCAGCGGGGCGACGCCCTGGATCACACACGCTCAACCCAGGACGGCGCGGTGCTACCCCCACCGCAGGAGCTCGATGGCTTGCCAGTGTTGTTGTTGTTGAGAGGAAGGGATCATAGCTCTTTAACTTCAGCTGTCGCTGAAACCGTCGCCCATAAGACACACACCGTAACACACAGTAACATACGCAGTAACACACACACCATACCACACCAAACCACATCGCACCACACCACACCACACCACACAACACAACACAAAATAATCAACCACACCACAACACAACACACCACAACACACCACAACACAACACAACACGCACACAACACCACACAACACCACACCACACCACACCACACCACACCACACCACACCACAGCACGACACACCACACCACACCACACCACACCACACACACCACACACACACACACCACACAACACACACACACAACACACACACACACGCACAGCACACACCACACAACACACACACACAATATACACATACACGCAAAAACACACACAAACAGGCACACGCACACACAAACATCTCACGCGTTTCGCGGCCACGCAGGGGGCGCATCCCACCTCGCAGCGCACTGCCTGTGAGAAGAAGGCCACATCCTGCGCTACTGGCAGCTGCTCTGGGTTGGGCCCTTCGCCAAGCCAGTGTTGCACAGCGTCCCGCCCTCTGCCGGCGGAAGGGGCGACCCTATCCGATCGGGAAGTCAAGTAGTCCGGAGGCAGGGACTGGGCCAACCCCTGCCGACGGTGCCTCCTTGCCAGGCAAGCGCCAAAAACACCCCTCGGCGCACGCGGACGATCAGCGCAGAAACGGGGTGCACGCGCTGCGAGCGTCGAGCGTGCTGGAGCCAGGACGCCATGCCTTACCTGCGACGTACCCAACCCATTTGCATCAAATGACAAGCGGAGCTGGCCCAACATCATATATATATATATATATATGTGCTGATCGTGCAAGGCAGTCTTTTTTGCTCTAGCTATATTGCATGCGCGCGCGCTGCTAGACTCATAGGACGACCATGGAAGGATGCCCTCAAGGATGACGAGGTTCCGCTCTTGTCTGCGTAGAATCGCACTAAGCTGGCCTCCTCAAGGAGCCCACGAAAATGGCGACGGTGACGCAGATCGGACCACCCCCCGAGATGGTATTGTCCCGCTCCGATCTGCACACTACCGCGCTAAGCTGCCTCCTCCCCTCAGAGGCCCTCAAAAGTGGAGACGGTTTTACAGATCGCCGCCCCGCACGGATGGCGACTATAAAGCGTCACACCGCTGACATCCCCCCCGTAACCCTCGAACGTGGACGGCTGATGAGCACTTCGCACTCCCGCAGGGATGGCGAAATCTAATATGAATTCTCGTCTGGCGTCACTCCGCTGGCCCGCCCCCCCAGCAGCCCTCGAAAGTGGCGAACGAGCTGCAGATCATAGTCCCCCAAGGATGGCGAGATCTCATCTGAATCTGCGTATGACGTCACTCCGCTGGCTTCTCCAGCGGTCCGCAACAGTGACGACGGTTTCGTACTTCGACCCCCCCCCCAGGGATGGCGAGGTCTAATCTGAAGTCACGCAGCCCTCGACCATGCTGGCCCCCCAGCAGCCTCGAAAGTGGCGACAACTTCACACGTCGCAATCCCCCAGGGATGGCGAGGAATTCGAACAGGCCCCGGCCGGGGTTGAATCTGAATCCGCGCAGGCCCCCACCATGCTGGCCCCCCAACATCCCTTGAACGTGGCGACAACCTGACAACTCGCAATCACCCAGGGCTGGCGAGGTCTAATGTGAATCCGCGCATCCCCCGACAATTCTGTTCCCCCACCCCACCCCAGCAGCCCTCGGACTTGGCGCCAAGTTCACACTTCGCAGCCCCCCCAAGGGATGCTGCCCACCCACCCCCTCAGTGTCCATCGAAAGCGGCGAAGACTTCGCACTTCGCAGCCTCCTTTCCCCCCCAAGGATGGCGAGGTCTGATCCGGATCCGCGCAGCCTCCGACTGTGCTGGGCCCCAGCCGCCCTCGCAAGTGCGGACAGTTTCGCAGAGGTCTAAGCTGAACCCGCGCAGCGCAGCCCCCGACTATGCTGCCCCCCTTCCCCCGCCCCTCCCCCCCCCCCCACCGGCTCTCGAACGTGGCGACAGTTTCACAATTCGCAGCCCCCCTAATCTGAATCCGCGCAGCCCCCGACTATGCTCCCCCCCCGCACCCCCGCAGCCCTCGAAAGTAGCGGCAGCTTCGCACTTCGCAGTGCCCCAGGGATGACGAGAAGAGAGGAGAGGAGATAGGGCAGGACGCAGGTATGAGGCAAAAGGAGGGAGGCGGGAGGATTAGGTCGCGATCCGATTGCCCTGTTCAAAACGAGAGCCCAAACGCAGGAGGGCTGGGAAACAGCCAGGTAAGAGGCAGGAGAGAAGATGCAGGAGACAAGGGGAGGAGGCAAGAGGAGAGAGGAGAAGGGGGGCGGGAAGTCGATACCGCAGTGCTCTATTCGGAACGAAGGGGCACGGGCAACGGCGCGAACAGCCAGCCCTCCGCGAGCAAGTACTTCCCCATCCGGGGAGGAGAGAGGACGACAAGGACAGAGAATGCCGAAAACTGGCCAACCCGAGCGGAGCTAGCCAGCGTTCCGCCTAAGGGATACGAGAGCGGAAAGAGCGAGACGAGAGCGGGGAGTAGACCGATTCCATGAAGTGATGCATCAATCAGTCTCGTAAGCCCCCGCTCAGCGCACCATGCGAACCCAAGAAGGTATTCATTTTCAGGCTGACCTCCTCCCTCTTTCTGATGACGATGATGCAGCCGCGAGACGCAAAGTCTCAAGCTTGGAGACTGGGGGCTGTCAGACGCCCGAGCTGGTCATTGAGAGATGCAACCGCCTTCTGAACGATATCCCTGTCAGCCTCGTTCCTGGCAAGGACGTCGTCCTGGTAGAGACTCCGAATCGCCTCCTCTGCAGCCGGTGACCGCAATCGTGCGCAAATCATCGCCTGCAAAAGCCACCGACATCATGTAGGACCAGGTGTGCCGCTAGCGTCACCTTGTCAATACCCGGAGTAGCAGCTGGTGTACATAGCACCCTGCGAGCTTACGCATGGAGGTTTGTGCCAGATCGCGAACTTTCAACGCAATGTCTAGGCTTCGCGTTGAAATCGAAGCCGAGTGTGATCCGCCAAGGGTGACAACGCTGCACTCTGCGAACCCGAGCGCCCAATGCTTCGTCACGGCCTCGCCGCCCTGTGCAAGCTCAACCAATTGCCCAGGCAGCCGGAGGCTCGGTGGACTCTGCCTGTGCCCAGGAACTGCTCTGCCCGAGTGATGAAACATCGAATGCGCTGAGGTAGTATGCGGCCCAGACGAACCACTTCTCCTCGGTTGCCCAAGGTTGCGTGCCTGATCCTCGTGTGACGGTGGTGCCTGCCTCGGGATGTCGACAGAGAAGGCTGCCAGCGGGGTCCCACACGACACTGTCAACAGCGCGGCCAAACTCTGTGAGGCGGCACCGCCCAGGGAAACGTTCTGCAATATCGTGTCATGAAGCAGACCCGTTTCGAGAACGCCATCTGCGAGTCCGTGCAGCGCGATCTGCTCAAACGTCTGAAGGGCGGCCCTGGCTTCGGCCACCCGAGCTGCGTGGTAATGTTGAGCGCGCTGCAGCCTTGAGAAACCGAGGCTTGCCAGTACACCATGCGCAGGCTCCTCAAACACGTGTGCCCCCGGTGTGGAGCTTGGGCGGTAAGACGCGCGCACCTGGTCCGCGATGCACGAACCACTGGCCGAGCGGCGCAACATGACGGCCGGCAGCGCAAGCGCTGCCGCGGGCGCGGGCGGCCGCCCCGCCGACAGTGCCGCCAGCGGACGAAGGTCGCGGACCCGCGGGAACCTCCGGACGCGTCGGCCGCGATGGCTGACGAAAGCACGCCGAGCCTCGCCGCAGGCAGGGCGCTCCGCGCGCCCGTGGACGACGAGCTCGAGCGCGTGCTCGAGGCGGTGGCCACCCTGTCGGCCGTGTGCGCGCCGCCGGCCGAGGAGGTCCACCAGAGCGTCGCGGGCGCCGTCGGCACCATCGGGCACCCGGAACGGCATCCCGCGGCTCGCCTGCGCCGCCCCGAACCTGACCGGCATCGCGCCAAGGTCTGGCGCGGCGAGGCGCGAGCCGCGCGCGGGCCGCCGAGGGCCTTCGCCGAAATAGTCCTGCCACGCCACCGCCGCGACCACAGAACCAGGCGCCGCGCCCGGTACGACGCTCTCCTCCTCCTCCTCCTCCTCCTCGCCCTCCTGCGGGCGCGGCCTCGGGCCGAGTGACGTCGCAGAGCCGAGGAGGCTCCAGCGCGACGACCGCAGCAAGCGCGCGCTCGCCGTGCGCTCGAGCGCGCGCGCGAGGCCTGGCAGCCGCGCAGGGCAGCTCAGGTCGCCCAGGGGGAAGGCCGCCGCGGCGTCGATGCCGAGGTCGGTCAGGTTTGCAGGCGCCGCCGCCCTGCCAGGCCTGCGTTCGAGTGCGTACTCCAGCCACGGCGGATCTGCCCCGCGGTCGCGCGCGGCTGCACCGGCGGCCTCCTCGAAGCGCGCGTGCGCCCGCCGCGCCGACCCGGAGATGCTAGGCTCGGGCAGGCTCGTAGGCGCCGCCGCGCTGCCAGGCCTGCGCTCGAATGCGTACTCCAGCCACGGCGGGTCCGCCCCGCGGTCGCGCGCGTCCGTGTCGGCGGCCTCCTCGAAGTGCGCCTGCGCCCGCCGCGCCGAAGCCGCCCTGGGGGCGGCAGCCGTGGGGCCCGACGCCGCGAGCGCCAGCCCGGTGCTGTGCAGGACGCTGCCGACCACGTCGGCGAGGGAGCCCGGCCCGAGCAGGCCGCGGAGCTCGTCGCGCCAGCGGGGGGGCTCCGCCGCGGAGCGGGGCCCCGCTCGGGCGGCGAGGCACGCCAGCGGCCCCCGGACCAGCCTGCCCTGCAGGCCGTCCAGGGGCACGCCCAGGATGACCTCCAGCGAGTCCTCGGGCACGCTCCACCTCGCGCGGCGGGCCAGCGCCTCCACCGCACGGGGCGGCCGGTCCACATCTAGCGCGCGCGGCGGCCGCTGGGCCGAGGAGGGGAGGCTCGGGTCTTCGCGCCCGAGGTCGCCCAGCGGACCTTGAGGAAGCATGGCTACGGATCCTGTTCCTTGCCAGGGGGCAGTCTTTGGGCTCAGACTTCGCCCATGACCCCTCGACTGCAACAGCAATGGCTTCCGCCCGAGACTTCATCACGTACTCAGAATGCGCGCTCTCGCCAGAAACGTCCTCGCAATTGACTCAACAATCGCGAACTCGCCCAAGCATGTCTCACAATATCCGAAGACATCTCCATCTCGCGTCTCAGGGTTCATGCTCTCCCTCGTGACTTCCCCACAATTCCTGCAAGAGCAGCCTTCTCGCCACTCAGGAATGACACTCGTGCCCAAGAATTCTTCACACTTCGCATCGGAATCGCGCTCTCGCCCGAGACATCCCCACGACTTGCTCGAGAGTCGCGTTTTATTCCGACCCGCACGTCTGGGTCCGCCCGCCCGACCCGCCTGTCGGGGTCCGCGTCTGACCCGCTCGTGAAGGTCCGCCCACTCTCTCGTTTGGGCGCCCTCCCGCCCGTTTCGCTGTCCTGGCCGCCCGACCCGCCCAGCACGGCCCTCCCGCCCGACACGCCGATAAAGCTTCGCCCGCCCGACCCGCCTGTCCGAACCTGTCGTGCTTCACCTGGGCGCTCGCTTCAAAAAGCCCGACAAGTACGTTAAAGAACGAGAAGGGCGAAGGTCACAGGCTTGGGGCACACCTGCTGAATGGCACGCGAGCGCACACAAGCGAACAGCATCGAAATGATTGCTGTTGCTGTTGTCGTCGCCCTTGTAATCACAATTGTACTCGCTAATCGTCGCCCAATTATATTGGCCGCAACCTTCACCGAAAAGAGAAATGGAAATGACTCGCTCGCGATGCCAGTACAGCTCACTGCGATACTTCTCGCTTCATGCAAACTGTGCGGAGTCAAGCTCTGGACGTTGAGCCGCAGACTGGGACCAATTGCCCCTAAGAAGGTGACGTCGCTTCCGCACGCGATACCTATGTCCCTTCGAACACACGAGGTGAGATGGAAGAACACCTTTGCCCGAAAGATACCTGGTCAGCCCTACCGACGACCATCCAAGTCAAAACCCTGCATTCGCTTCGAAGGAATGAGTGCACGACGAGCGGCGACGGCGCAGCTGAGGCTTCGGCGAAGGAGCGCAGGACGTCTGTGGCACGCGTGAACAGAGCCAACTGGCCGCGGGGTCGTCTGTGGGCTGGCGCGGCTGAAGGCATACCTTGATCGCCCGAATCGCCAGCACCACGAAACACGAACCACACCACAAGCTCCACCGAAAGCCCCAGTGGCAGGGTTCGCATGGCGGCCCCGCCCCATTTCGGCACACCCCTTGCACGCTTCGTGGCCCCATAGGGAGCTCCACCGAAGGCCGCAGTGGCAGGCTTTGCATGGTGGCGCCGCCCCATTTCGGCACACCCCTCACATGCTTCGTGGCCCCATAGGGAGCTCCACTGCAGGCCTCAACGGAAGGCCTCGCACGGCGGCGTCGCCTCGGTTTCGGCACACCCCTCACACGCCTCGCGGCCCCATATACCTATACGGCCACCCTTCGGGTGATACGGAGGTTCGGGGGGGGAGGAACCAACGTCTCACTCGATCGGTCTCACTATCGATCTCACTATCGATCTGACTATCGGTCTCGCTCGATTGATCTCACTCGATCGATCTCATGATCGATCCCACTCGATCTTTTTCATGCGATCGATCTCACAATCGATCTGACTATCGATCTCACAGTCGATCTCACTATCGATCTCACAATCGATCTCACATTCGGTCTCACTATCGATCTCACTACCGATATCACAATCGATCTCACAGTCAACGTCATCATCATCAACATAATCGTCATCAACGCCATCAACATCATCATCATCATCATCATCGGCACACCATCATCATCATCACCTCATGACCATCCTCATCATCATCATCATCGGGGCACCATCCTCGTCACCATCATCAACATCATCATCATCGGGACACCATCATCATCACCATCAGCATCGGAACACCATCATCAGCATCATCATCTCATCACCATCATGAACTACATCATCAACATCATCATCATCATCGGCACACCATCATCATCATCATCATCATCATCATCATCATCATCATCGGGACACCATCATCATCGTCACCATCATCATCATCACCATCATCATAATCATCGGGACTCCATCATCATCAACTTCATCATCATCATCGGGTCATCATCATCAAAATCACCATCATCACCTCATCATCACCCTCATAATCAACATCATCATCATCATCATCATCGGGACCCCATCATCGTCATCATCATCATCAACATCAGCATCCTTATCATCGGGACACCATCATCATCACCATCATCATGATCAACAACATCATCAACCTCATCATCACCATCATCATCGGGTCACAATCATCATCATCATCTTCATCGTCTTCATCAGCATCATCATCATCTCATCATTTCATCATCATGAACATCATCAGGATCATCAACATCATCACCATCATCATCGGAGCACCATCATCATCAGCAACATCAGCATCATCAACATCATCATCATCGGGACACCATCATCATCACCACCATGGCCATCATCATCACCATCATCATCCTCACCAACATCCCCATCATCATCATCATCATCATCATCATCATCATCATCATCATCATCATCGGGATACCATCTTCATCACCAACATCCCCATCATCATCATCATCATCATCATCATCGACATCATCATCCACATCATCATCATCATCATCATCATCATCGAAATCATCATCATCATCATCATCATCATCATTATCATCATCATCGTCATCGGGACACCGACGGGACACCGGCGGGACACCAGCGGGACACCGCGCGGCACCGGACGCCGGAAGGGAGCCATTTGGTCCGACCGCGCCTCAGCCGGAGGCGGGACACCAGTGGGACACCACGCGGCACCGGTTGCCAGAAGGGAGTCATTTGGTCCGGCCGCGCATCAGCCACAGAAGACTTTCCTCTCGCCCGCCCACGCAGCTTCGCCTCGCCCGCACGCACGGCACGCACGAACACGAAACCGAAATTGATTTCCCGGTAGGGGGGCTCTCTGTTCCACTTCGATCTCACCCCCTCACCTCCGATAGAGCTTCACCGAACGCCCATGTGGCAGGCTTCGTATGCCTTCCTCTGCCTATTTTGACACACCCTTCGCAGCAGCTCCCGCATGCGTCCCCCAGCCCACTTCGGCACACCCCGCACACGCTTCGGGGTTCCCATCCGCGTTGTCCCGTGCTCCATCCCTCTCGCGGCGCGCTGCCAATGATGAGGAGGTAATATCCTTTGATATTCGCAGCTGCATATAGTTGGGTCCTTCGCCAAGCAAAATTTTAAGCTGATAGGAATTGGCGAAACCTTGAAACATCTCAATTGCGAACGCATTTTTTGACAAACCAATGGAAGAGAAAGTTACGTTCACGCAGCCTAAGGCACATTTCAATGGCGGTATGACACAAAACGCATTAGCGGCAACACTATTGAACGACGAGGTGACGGTCTTGGACGCCACCAACGGTATCGACCCGCTGCAGGTCGACATGTGACTCGACGGAGGCGGGTGATGGCATCCGCTGCTTTCTTCCTCCTCTCGCTCACACTCCTTCTTGGCATCGGAATGCCGTTTCCACACGATGATGATTGATAGAATTACCAGTCTTGCTATAGTTATAAATACTCGTGTTCATATCATTATTGAGGGTCGGAGTACTAGGAATAGTAATCATCCCAGCGGTAATGCTAGCAGTCGTAGTCGTAGTGGTAGTAATAGTGCGTAGTAGTAGTAGTAGTAGTAGTAGTAGTAGTAGCAGCAATCGTAGTAGTAGTAGTAGTAGTAGTAGTAGTAGTAGTAGTAGTAGTAGTAGTAGTGATACAACTAGTACGACGACTACTACTACCTGCTATTGTTACTACTACAAAAAAAGTAATCGTAGCAGTAGGCGTAGTAGTGATACTAGTAGTAGGAGTAGTGGTAGTATCAGTAGTAGTAGTAGTAGTAGTAGTAGTAGTAGTAGTAGTAGTAACAATGGAAGTGGTAGTAGTAGTAGTAGTAGTAGTAGTAGTAGTAGTAGTAGTAGTAGTAGTCGTAGTCGTAGTAGTAGTAGTAGTAGTAGTAGTAGTAGTAGTAGTAGTAGTAGTAGTAGTAGTAGTTAGTAGTAGTCGTAGTAGTAGTAGTAGTAGTAGTAGTAGTAGTAGTAGTAGTAGTAGTAGTAGTAGTAGTAGTAGTAGTAGTAGTAGTAGTAGTAGTAGTAGTAGTAGTAGTAGTAGTAGTAGTAGTAGTAGTAGTAGTAGTAGTAGTAGTAGTAGTAGTAGTAGTAGTAGTAGTAGTAGTAGTAGTCGTAGTCGTAGTCGTAGTAGTAGTAGTAGTAGTAGTAGTAGTAGTAGTAGTAGTAGTAGTAGTAGTAGTAGTAGTAGTAGTAGTAGTAGTAGTAGTAGTAGTAGTAGTAGTCAGTAGTAGTAGTAGTAGTAGTAGTAGTAGTAGTAGTAGTAGTAGTAGTAGTAGTAGTAGTAGTAGTAGTAGTAGTAGTAGTAGTAGTAGTAGTAGTAGTAGTAGAGTAGTAGTAGTAGTAGTAGTAGTAGTAGTAGTAGTAGTAGTAGTAGTAGTAGTAGTAGTAGTAGTAGTAGTAGTAGTAGTAGTAATAGTAATCGTAGTTGTAGTAGTAGTAGTAGTAATAATCGTAGTAGTAGTCGTCGTCGTAGGTAGGTAGGTAGGTAGGTAGGTAGGTAGGTAGGTAGGTAGGTAGGTAGGTCGGTAGGTAGTAGTAGTAGTAGTAGCAGTAGTAGTAGTGGTCGTAGTAGTAGTAGTAGTAGTAATATTATTATTATTATTATTAGTAGTAGTAGTAGTAGTAATCGTAGTAGCAATAGTAGTAGTAGTAGTAGTAGTAGTAAGAAGAAGAGGAGGAGTAGACAGTAGTAGTAGTAGTAGTAGTAGTAGTAGTAGTAGTAGTAGTAGTAGTGGTACTAGTAGTAGTAGTAGTAGTAGTAGTAGTAGTAGTAGTAGTAGTCGTAGTAGTAGTAGTAGTAGTAGTAGTAGTAGTCGTAGTAGTAGTAGTAGTAGTAGTAGTAGTAGTAGTAGTAGTAGTAGCAGTAGTCGTGTTTTCATTGTTCTTCTTTTTAATCACTACTTGAAGTACAAGGTGTATCCTTACTATTATAATTGTTATTCCTGCTTCTACTACGGCGACTACTACTGCGACTATGGTTTATTGTTTAAATACTCATTTTATCATGTGTATATATGTGTATATATATATTATTTATATGATTATTACTATTGCTATTGTTGTTAATACTATTATTATTATTGTTCTTGTTCATGGTTTGTGCCAGGCCACTTTGGGTCGACCTGGGGACTCCCTCCCAGGGCAGACGAATCCCAAACGCCAGGGGCGTTCTGGACTTCGGCGTTGGTTTCCAACACCACATGGACCGCTCAGCCTTGACCGACCGCAGCCTTCCGACAGCGCGGATCGTTCGATGCGAGCCGATCCTGAGCCGCTGGCGGCGTTCCACCTCAAACGCCCTGGCTGGGGTCGACCCTGGCGTTGGTTCATGATACCACGGGGATCATTCAACCTTGAACGATCGGCTGTTTCAGAAGCGCCGGGTCCTTCAAAGATGCGCAAAGGTCTGGGCCACGGGCGCCGTTCAACCTTGAACGCCCGCGCTGGGATCGCCGCTGGTCGACACGACAGGGACCTGCCGTAAGCAAATTCCCCTGCGGGCGAGCGATTCTCCGCCACTGGGTCAATCGGCGGTGGACAGACCTCCCTTTAGTAGTTAAACCCCCCTTTGGTGAAAACGGCCTGGGACCGAAACCGACGGACCTGGACCCGCAAAAATGACAGCCGCGACGCCCTCTCGCGAACCGAAAACAGCCAATTCGCTAATCGACGAGTCAGGATAGGAGGTCTATCAACCTCCGAGTCAAGGACGTCTTGCACTGCAATGCGGCAGTATCCGCCAGATGACAGCACGCCGAAACGATCACCACAGATTTTGTCTTTTCCCGTGGAAGTGGGACGAACCAATAATAGAGGCAATGACAAACGTGCGACGGCCCTTGGCTCGGGCAGCGGGCGAAGGGAGAGGGCGAGATAGGAGAGGACGAGAGGGACTGACACGGAGGAGGAGGAGGAGGAGGAGGAGGAGGAGGAGGAGGAGGAGGAGGGCAATTGAACCTGGAGCGAAACAACATCAAGCAAGCACGCACTCTAGCTGCAGCCCTCTGGGAGACTTCCTGCTCCACAGGTCCAGTCTCTGCTTGGCCTGTGCTCGGGGAGCCTAGAAGAAGTGTGTCCGATCGCGCCTGCTCCACAGACCAACCAGTCTTTGAGCCTTCCTGCTGCACACGGCCCGACTCCTCGGATTGTGCTTGGAAGGCTGGAACCCAGGTGTCCAGGCACGCCCGTTTCACAGACCTGCAGGTCCAGTCGCTGCTTGGACTATGCTCAGAGGGCCCAGGAAAAACGTGTCCGACCGCGCCCGCCCCACGGGTCGCCCAGCCCTTTGAGACTTCCTGCTCCACAGGGTCTGTCTCGCTTAGGAGTGTGCTCGAGGAGGAGGAGGAGGAGGAGGAGGAGGAGGAAGAGGAGGAGGAGGAGGAGGAGGGGGAGGAAGGCGTCCAGTCACGCCCGCTCCACATCCCGTCTGGTGTAGATCATGCTGCCGCGAGCTTCGCAGGGCAATTCTTAGTCCAAGCATGCGTGATACCACTAGGGTTGCGAAGCGTACCGTGGCATGGACGGCCCGAGCGTCAGGCATACGGAGAGCAAGAGGCAGGCTGGCGTGCGATGGGCGAGCAAGAGCAGTGCCGCGTGGCCCTGGAGAACGAGGACGCGAACAGTGTGCACAAAACCTCGATGACCCGGAAGGTCAGGCACATCCTGGCAGAAGTCCTGAGGAGGGGGGCGGGCGAGTGGGAGAGGAAGCGCAGCAGGAATGATCAGGATGAGGCGGCGAAGTGAAGGAGAGAGGGAGGGCTCCCGAGAAAAGAGAAGCCACCAGAATACACGTGCCTGCCTCTCTTTCTGTGCCCGTTCGTCTCTGCCTGCGTCAGGCACCACTCCACTGCGCCTCGACCGTCAGCCGTAGCTGAGCCAACAAGGTATAGAGACGGAGGCGTGCGAGGGACAAGGGGATTAACGAGAGGGTAAAGTGTGCAGGAGGGCGCCAACTATACACCTACTACACCGACCCTGGCTAGGCCCATCCTGGGCACACGATGTGTGTATGCACCCTCCTGGCTTCGTAGGCACCTCAAACAAGGCATTGGCCTGCCAGCAAGTGTCCCGCCGAATTTTCTATCCCTCGATGGCCCAGGGACCCACAGAAGCTCTGGGGCACCCCTAGGACCGTCAACGACCGACGAAGAATATGCCCCAGGATCTCCTGCAGCAGAAGCTCCTATCTGGCGCGCCTGCTGCACACCGAGCCCTGGGGCTCAGGACCGGCATGGCCATGACCAATGCAGCAGGTGCCATGAGGCAGCGCCCCCGAGACGGAGACCAAAGCCTAGCTCACGGCAGTGTTGCTTTGACGGTGCTGTCGGGAACCAATAACTGTAGGGCGTCGCGATCCGCACCTCCCTGCAGTTCCAGTCTGCGCGCGGATGGAGCGAGCACGCCGCAGCGAGCTGCAGGAGAGCGCCATCCACGCGTGCCCAGCCCACTGCCACCTGCTGTGCCGCCGGCCCGCCTGCGCCGAGAGAGGGGGCCGAGGCGGGGACCGAGGAGCTCACACCCTGCGCCCTGCCTGCTCGGCGCTTCCCCCGCTGCTGCCCGACAGCCTGCGGCCCGCCTGCGCCGCCGCCGTCTCCTCCGCGTCGGACAGCAGCTGGCGCAGCGCGCCCGCGCGGCCCACGTCGGCCGGTGGGCCCCCGCCGAAGGCGCCGACTGCCGCGTGGCCCTGCAGCGCGGGCGAGCAGGCGCCCGCGGCCGCGCCGAGGGCGGCCAGCTGCCGGCCCAGAGCCGCCACCGTGGCGCTCAGGGCGGCGACCTCGCGCCGGAGCTCCTCGTCGGAGGGCTCCCCGCCGCCGCCCTCCGGCGCCTCCTGCGGGCCGCCAGGGGCGCCAGCGGCGGGCGCTCCGCTCGGCTGGTGGGCACGGGGCTCGTCGGGAGCTCGGAGCAGGGCCCGTCGAGGCAACGGCGGTCCTCCCTCTAGTCTTACGTCCTCTCCAGGCCTCCTCCCCCTCCTCCTCCTCCTCCTCCTCCTCCTCCTCCTCCTCCTCCTCCTCCTCCTCCTCCTCCTCCCCCTCCTCATCCTCCTCTCCCCCTCCTCATCCGCCGCCACGGCTGAATCCGCTCCGAAAGACGGATCAGGACGGACCCTGGGAAGGGTCCGGAGGTTGAGTTGGAGCAGATTGGGACTGGGCGGAGGAGCCGCCGTTGTCCCAACTGGCCCTCCTGCAGGGAGGCCTCTCGAGCGGGCGTGCTTTCCCCGGCTCACCCGCAATCTCACCGGGCGGAGCCGCGTTCGCCTCGTCGGGAGAAGTCGACGGCGTGTTGTCCGCTGGCCGTCCGTGAGTACTCGAGGGAGGATGGTCCTGCGAGTACATCTTGAACGGGGAATTGGGGAAGGCGTAGCTCTTCGTGGGGGACAGATTTCGTACCACGCGCTGTGCCAGGCACTCGCGCATCACCGATTCGGAGATCACAGTGATCTTGTTCGGGTCGGTCCCAAAGCTGCCGTCGTCGAAGCGGTGCGCCATGAAGTCGAGCCCGATGAGCTCGGACGCTCGGCTGCAGCGGAAACCGAACACCGCGTCGATGACAACCACGGCCACGTAGACGGAGACCGTTGCAAACCCGGTGAGCGCCAGGAGGCCCGCGAACTGTATGCCCAGGAGCTCCACGGCCTCCGCCCCGCCACCGAAGGCCAGGCCGCGCAGGGAGCTGTGGCAGTGTGGGCGCGCCCAGAGCGCAACGCTCACCACTCCCCACACGGCCGGCGGGCCGTGGGCCGCCGCCGCGCCGACGACGTCGTCGATCTGGTGCTCGTTGAGCCACCACTGGAACCAGAGCGCCAGCAGGCCGGCCAAGAAGCCCACCAGCACCCCTATCAGCGGCGGCAGAACATTGCAGCATGCACAGCTCGACACCATGCTGCCCAGCACGGCAGTCGTCAGGTCTGGAACGCTCACGACCAGTGATCGCGTGCGGACCAAGGAGGCCGCGAAGCATGCCAGTGAGCCACCAGCGGTCATGAGAAGCGTGACCACCGTGGTCCTCGCACCTAACAGGTCACTGCCTTTAATGGTGGAAAAAGTGGCCGCAGGATTGAATGCAAGGAAGCCGGTGATCAGAAGGAAAATTCCGAAGAGGAGCTGCACAGGATTGCTGACCGCCTTGATGTGTGCATAGATGGCTCGTTCGGCGCCCTCACATGGCATCTCGTAGTACTCTTTCTCGTTGTGCTCGGCGAACACCTTTCGCGAAATTCCTTTCCAGGGTCGGAACTGCGGGTATTTTCCTATCCGCGGCCCGCATATGCAGACGGCAACGCAGGCGCTGACTGCGCCCACCAAGTGCACAATCGAGGAACCCGCAAAATCAGTGTAGCCCCAATCATTCAACCAACCGCCACCCCAAGTCCACCGAACGGCCACTGGGTAGATGATGCCCGTTATCATGGTCGACAACAGCAGGTACGGTATGAAAGCAACCCGGCCTGCCAGTGCCCCGCTGCTGATTGTTGCGGAGGTGGTCGCGTAGGCAAAGTGGAGGAACCAAAGCGCGAAGTCAAAATGACTGCTCCCGTCGAGCTGACTTTGGCGCCCGAAGGCTATTTCGTAGCCGAAGAGGTAGAAGACAAGAGCTCCGAGTAACAAATCCAAGAGATTCTTCATCATGATGTTCGCCGAATTCATGGGCCGGGCGTATGCTGACTCCAGCATCGCGAAACCTGTCTGCATAGAGAGAATCCGACCAGCCATGAGCAGTAGATCGGCCAGGCCCTCCCATGGGGCCGCCCCGTTGTGAGGACCCATGTGCTCCAGGAATCTCGCCACCCGAGGCCGCACAGACAACGCCAGGGACTCCAGAGATGCCCTCGGAACGCTCCCGAAGGCCCCGAAGCGGCCGCCATAATTGGCTCCACAGAGGTGCCCTGCATTGCTCAACATAATTTTAGCACCCAGAGATGCGTGCTCTTCTTCTGTAGTGTGTGCGGGCGCGGCCGGAGGGAGCCGCAGGCGTGCAGACCCGCCGAAGGCTGTGGCCTTTCCCCAGGTGAGCGACGATCAAAAAAAGGGTCTTGCGCGAGATGGCACAGCGACCTCACGTGGCGGCATACGCGGGCCGCTGGCGCGGCATGCCACATCGGAGACGGGGGCACTTCTGCGCGACCTTGCGCGGACAGCTTGCGCGCCAATGTCGGCGCAGTCCACCCCGTTTGCTTTCGTCGCTCAGGTGGCTGACGCGTGCCAGCCTATCTCAATCTCCGCGGGGCCCCCACCGCCCGCCTCCATGTCCGAGCAACGGGGGGCCGGAGCTGGCCAGAAGGCTGCCTCCAAGATCGGCGGCTTCAAAGGCGGGGCCCTGGGCCCTGAGGATGGGAAGGGAGGAGGGCGTTCCACGGGCGTTCGCCCTGGGAACATCCCACAAGACGTCGGAACTTGGAGGACCTCCCCCCGAACATCCCGCGCGCCTGGTCCCCCCCCCTCCCCTAGCCCTCCCCTCCCTGATTCACATGTGGGGGATTTCAAGTTCTCCTCCCTCCTACCCCCTTGATTCACGTGGGGGGTTCCACTCCTCTCCTGCTCGCTGCTGGCTCAACAAACAACGACGGCAGGCGCTGGCAAACGATGACCGACGACTCACGACGACCGACGACGACGACGGCGACGACCGACGGTGACTGACGACGACCGACGACGACCGACGAACACGACGACAACGATGACGAAGAAGACGCGGGCGGGCGGGCGGAACCAGACGGGCGGTTCGGGTCGGGCGGGCTCTAACGGGCGGTCGGGGTCGGGCGAGCGGGCCCTAACGGGAGGATCGGGACACTAAAGTACGGTGCATATTCGAGTTGGCAAGTGAGGGCCCGTGTTCGGTTGCCGTCGTCGTCGTCGTCGCCGTCGTTGTTTGCCAGCGCCAGCGCCCACCGTCGTCGATTGCTGGGGGGGGGAGCGTCGTCGTCGTAGTCGTCAGCGGTGGTTGCCGTCGTCGTCGTTTGTCGTCGTCGCCGTCGCCGTCGTGGTCGTCGTCGTCGTCGTCGTCGTCGTCGTCGTCGCCATCGTTGTTTGCAGGCGTCGAATACAAGGGGGGAGGGGGCGACCCCCTCCCCCCTACAAGCGGCCACAGAAAACGCTCTTTCAAAGGAAGGGATCCCAAATTGATCTTATCATGATTGAGGCCTCTCGTCCTTAGGGCCCAATCCCTCAGGGCCCTCTTCGAACAAGCGACAATAAGGTTGGACCTGTCACCACCGGCCTGAAAGATGCTCCTGGGCGGCCGAAAATACCCCAGAACGCTTCCACAGGAACCCCCCAGAACTGAGGATCTCGAGAAAGGTGCTAAATCCTTCGACGATATGGTGGGCTTCCATAGGTCCGTGTCGCGTCGCCCTTGTCGGGCCCAAGCTCAACATTGCCGAACATGGCCCCGGACATTGCCTGAGACGACCAAGCGCGGACCAACATGGCCTCCGTGTCAACCCAGTGCGTGTCAAATGTTCATTGGAAATGCCACAACAAATCGACCCCTAGACAGCGCAAGAGGGGCCAAGATCGCTTCCAATATTGCTGGACGCGGGCCAGTATTGCCTCCACGGTAACCCAAGATGTCTCCAAGGCGGCTCACATGCTTCAATACTGTCTGCAGGAGGTCCCATCACTCCCTGCCAACTGCCCACAGTGTGGTAAAGGTTCTAGTCCGAGAGTGATTTGAAGCAATTCTGTGCTAGATTCGGGCCGACTTGACAGCAAAACAGCACATAATATGCGAACTTAGACTTTGACTTCGCTTCGTGTTATTGCAATGGATCTCTGCGCCTTTTCTAGCCGAGTCACTGCTCAGACGGATCCGAGTGCTGTCGCGCGTTCAAAAGACAGGGGCGGCGGTCATTTGCCGGAGGCACTTTCGATACACTGTGTCCGCGCGGTGCCGGATGGACTCGGCCTTGCATCCAAGTGCTGATGTGTCTTGCATGCTGGCGATCCATGACTCGTCCCGCTCCATTGCGGCAGCGGCCGCGCAAGGCGCGGGCTTCCAGCCTGCGCGCCCGGAAGCCTCCCCCGCCCCGCCGCAGCGCAGATGAGACCTGAGCTAGAATGCCTCCAGATGGCCGCTTCCGGAAACCCTGAACCCAAAAAGGATGACGATAACGACGACGACGATGCCGATGAGGATGAGGATGACGACATCGTCATCGTCATCGTCATTGTCATCGCCGTCCCTTGGGAGGCAGATGCTTGCTTCCGCCGCCGGACGCCGCCCTTCCGCCGAGGAGGAGATGGCAGCTCCTGGGGCCCTCCAGGGCGGGGCCTTTTCTGGGGCGCCTCAGGCGGCCACCTGCGAGGGGAGGGCGGTGGGGCTGGCGTGCCAGCCGGCGCGCTCGACCTGGCCGTCGGCGCGCCCCGGGCCCCTGGGCCGCGGGGGCGAGGGGGCCCACCCGCCCTCGGGACGTGGCCGGGCGCTGGCTGTGCGCGCGGGCTCCAGGAGCATCATAGAGCATGCTCATATGCTCTGGAAGGTCCGCGCGGGCCGCCCCCCACGTGTGCGTCTTCCCCCCCCCCCCCCCCCCGAAAAGGCATCAGGGTGACTTACAGCACGTTCTGAAATGAAGCGATGATCGTCCAGCATCAGACAGATCCGCTTCCCCTCGTGGGGGCTATAAACGCAACCATTGGATACAGGCTGAAACTCGATAGCAGCCGTGACTTGAAGCGACCGGCCGGGTAGACGTCACCACTACCTGTCTTTGTCTGCCTGCCCTGCCCAGCCCTTTCCCTTCTCCGCCCCCTCGCCCCGCCACGCCCAAGGAAGGAAACGAAGCCGGGGCCAGGACAGAATCCCGACCGGGACAGATCGGGGATTTCTGAGGCCTGGCGGGTCACGTGTCGGGCGCAGAGGCCGTGCCGCCGTGCCAGAGCGTGCCAGAACGCTGTGGCTTTATCCCGGTCCTAGCCCCGCCCGGCGGCAGCTCTGCAGGCACAGTATCCGCTTCAGCACCGCCCGTGGGGTCCCGAACACAGACAGCACGGAAAAACAAAAAATGGCCAATCGGCAAGAGCATTGCTGTGGCCAGGCGCGCGCGCGCAGAAGCACACGGCCTCGCCTGGGCCGCGTGACTCTATGCACGGCCACGCTGAGAACCTGCCAGGGAAGTGCTCCCCCCCCTCCATCTTCCTACTTCTCTTCCTCCTCCTCCACCGCCTCCTCCTGCTCCTCCTGCTCCCCCTCCCCAGAGCGGAGACCTCGGCAGCAGTTCGAGTGACGACGACAGCATGCGCGTGCGTACTCTACGGCACCTGCCAGTGCCATTAGTTGCTGTTCGTGCAGTGCAAGGCGAAACAGCGGGGCGCCTGAGGGAGCCCTTCTTGGCCCACAAAGAGGAAGAGGACGAGGAGGAGAAGCTTGGACAAACCTCGTCGCCGTCGTCCTCCCTCCCTCCCTCCTTCCTCGTCTTTCTCTGGAGCTCGAGCGGAAGATGGAGACGGGGTTGGTGACGCTTGGCCTGGACACGCCCGGAAGTCACATTGCCCCCTGGCGGCCCCGGCCCCGGCGGCCCTAGTTCTTCCAGGGAGACCCCCTCGGCCTCCAGAGCTCCCCTCACGAGAAGATCCCAGGGGGCCCCAAATCCGCCGACCCCGCTTGGGTGGGGCGACGAGCTCGTCACCGCAACGCTGGGGCCCTCGGAGCCTCCAAACGTCCACCCTCCGTGACCGCCAAGATGCCCCGAATGCCTTCTCATATGGCTTCGGAAGAGCTCTAACGCGCTGGAGGGGCCTCGAGAACACCCCGAGCGAAGACGGGGAGCACGGAGGCCTGACGCCTCCACTGCGAGGCCCAGGGCCTGGTCGACACCTCCGTGCGCGGTTGACCACGGCACACGCCCAATACGGTGTGGAGACCGGCTGGTGCTGCAGGCAGCGCCCGAGTGTATCCAGCTTCCCGGTGCCCCCACCTCCTCTCGTCGTGAACGAAGCACGACGGACGATTTTTCCAATGTTGTCGGCCTCCCAGCGGCCGTCAAAGAACGGCCCAGTGTGAAAAGCTGTCCCCGGACCGTCAACGAATGGCCCGGTTCAAGACCTCTGGACCGTCAAAGAACGGACCGTCAAAGAGCGGCCAGGGTCCAGACCTCTGAAGTCGACGTTATGAAAAAACAACGACATCGGAGTTCTAGGTGTACCCCCCGAACCCCTCCGTGCAGCCCACCCACCAAGAAGCCCCATCACTCCTCCTCCCAAAAACCCGCCTGAACCTCCCGAAGCCCTCCTCCTCCTCCTCCTCCTCCTCCTCCTCCTCCTCCTCCTTCTCCTCGGCACGACACGGCAGACGCGGTCAGAGGTGCAGTAGACACGACGTAACACAGGCAGAGAGCCCGGGGGGGGAATGAGGGGGGGCGGGCTTTCTCACAGGCTCGAAGTTCCCCGGCCTTCAGAAAAGTTGTCTGAGCCTCCCCCGAAGGCACAGGAAACGCCTGTCAGAAGGCCCCCAGCCTTCTGAGAAGCCCTGCCTTCTTCTGAGAAGGCCTCCTCCTCCTCCTCCTCCTCCTCCTCCTCCTCCTCTTCCTCCTCCTCCCCCCCTCGCTCGCCACCGACAAACACAGGCGGAGAGAGGGGGGAGGAGCGGTGCAACATGAGCTTGTCAGACGAGGAGTCCCAGCACGCTGGTCCCCATTCGCCTCCTTTGGCGCCGACCGCCGAAACTACTGCAAGGACGATCCCCATCCTCCTCTCTCCTCCCCGCCTCTTTTCCCCGAGGCAAGAAAGCTTGGTTAATTTCCAGACGTCATCGCGTGTGCTGTCAACCGCTTTCTTGCGTCAGCTGCTGGGCTGAGGGCGCTCTGCTTCGCGCTTCCATCACAGAGGCTCCCTGACCTCAGAAAAACTCTAGCACAGTGAGGGGCAAGCGTTCAGAATCCCTCTGGCCCTCTAAACTGAGGCGGTTTAGAGCGTTTCCGCTTCCATCGGAGATGATTTACAACAACACATTACCAACACTACTCTCCTCTCTCCTCTCACTCTGTCTGGGTGATGTCCAGCCCTCACCGCGGATCGCTTCTTACAAACAGGATTGGACAAAAGTGATGCTTTTTCGGAGGTTGGGGAGTGAGATCGCAATGGAACGGAGAGCGCCCCACCGGGGAAACGGTTTCGGTTTCGTGTTCGTGTCGTGCGCGCGGGCGAGGCGAAGCTGCGTGGGCCCGCGAGGGGAATGGTGCCGCCGTGGCTAGGGGCTGTGGAGCCGGTTGTCTCCCCCTCTTCCCCCGCGCGCGGTGGCCGGGGGTGTCCCGTCGGTGGCGCGTCGGTGTCCCGTGGGTATCCCGTTCGGTGTCCCGTCGGTGGCTAGGGGCTGTGGAGCGGGCTGTCCGCTCCCACCCCCCTGGCGCGCGGTGGCCGGGGGTGTCCCGTCAGTAGTTCTTTCCCCCCCAGCCTCCTTGTCACCCAAAAGGTGGTCGTACAGGCACGGCGTTATGCAAGTATATTGTTTTCGGTTATAAAAAAATGATGACCCCGCTGCAGCGCGGGCTTCACGTTTGGAACGGCGCTTTGCTGCCGTCGGTCAGAATGGCGTTCTCGCCACAACGCGGGACCCTTTTCTGGATCCGAAGCCTTTCTCATCGTTGTGGCCCCCGTCCTCTCCCCTCCTCCGCCTTCCCCTGGTCCTCCTGCTCCTCTCTCTCCACTCTGGTTCCCGCTAAAGCTGTTCGCTCTCGTCCTCCTACGCTTCCTTCCTTCCTCCTCCTCCTCCTCCTCCTCCTCCTCCTCCTCCTCCTCCTCCTCCTCCTCTCCTCCTCCTCCTCCTCCTCCTCCTCCTCCTCCTCCTCCTCCCCCTCCTCCTCCTCCTCTCCTCCTCCTCCTCCTCCTCCTCCTCCCCCTCCCCCTCCTGCTCAGCTCCCCCCCCTCCCTCCTGCGCAGGACACGAGGTGCTTTTGTTGCTGTTCCTCTCCGCGCGGCCTCCCGGACATTGTGGCCGTGCTGACCTCTCTCGCCGCGGCGGCGCAGCCGTCGGGACCCGCGGCGCTCCGACGGCGGCGAAGAGGGACGAGGGCCCTCTTCGCCGCGGGCGCCGCCCGGCCCCCGCCGGCAGGCGACGGGCCCCGCGGCCGGCGCCCGCGCGGCGCTGTGCGAGGGCGACCCGCACCCCGGCCTCCTTTGCGCGGCGCCAGCCTTGAACGCGCAGTTTTTGCGGCGCCGACCGTGTGGCCAGGGTGTCCCGCTGCAGGGGTCGTTCGGCCGTCCGCGCCAGGGCGCCCAACTCCGCAAAAGAGAATGCGCTGGCACGCAAACGCCTTCATTTTTTGGTCACCCCTGAGCCGCCCCGAAGGCACTTACGAGGACGCTGCGGCGCCTCCCCCCTTTGCCCTCCGGCCGCGGGAGGCCCACCGCCCCGAGGGCGGCGAGGTCCGCCCTGCAGCCGGCGGCGTGCTGGTCGGTGCCGAGGTCGGGGGGGGGGGACGAGAGCGCAGAAGCGCAAAGCCTTTTCGGAGGGCCACCCGGACTGCTTTTGCATCCGCGCGGGGCGCCGGGAGCGCCGCCCGGGGGCCCAGCGCAGGCCCCAGGCACCCAGGGCGGACCTCCGAGGGTTTATGCCTCTGCGGTTCTCTTTCGAGACGTCGCCCACGCCGAGCCCCTCCTGGAGGAACGAGGCGGCGGCGCCCGCCGGGGCGGAGCACCGCAGACTCACGTCGCTGACCATCCCGGCGCGCTCGCCGCTCCGCACGGCGGCGTGCAACGCCTCGTCGCAGCGCCCCGTGGTCGGCGACGGAGCGGATCGTGCCGCGCAGGTCCACGTCCGCCGCGGGCGCGCCGAAGAAGTGGTCGGCGGGCGGGCTGCTCCCGACGGCACGCCGCACGACGGGCGCCGGCGGCCTCCGCGCAGGGCGCGCCTGGCTCGACGTCCCCGGAGAGCGCCCGGCGGCTGCCTGCTCCCTCGCCGCGGTGCAGTGCAGCAGCACCGTGGGGGCCTGCTGCATCCATGCGTCCGGGGCGCTGCTGGGTCTGTTCAGTGACCGTCTGTCCCTCCCATGTCCCGAAGAATCATCTAAGGGGGAAAGCACGATCTCAGAGAGGAGGAGCGCTGGCTCCGATTCAACACTGGCGGTGATCACGAGACTTGCCAGCAACGGTGGCCTCGCTTTCAGCCGTAAAAGACGACATCGTCATGAGAAAAGTCGCCCGTATCATCATAACCTCATTGCAAAACTGCATGCAAGCATCCTGGGAAATTTAACAGGCAAGCTGACATGTGTTGCAGACGCTTCTGGTGATTTTGGTGATGTCGTCGCTGTCATGAGGGGCGCGCAGCCAGTTGACCATCCACTAGCCAAGAAGGATGAATTACGCAACGCAGATCACGTTGGTACTGCAGGTGGCCCAACATGCAGAGCCCAGTAATCGTAACAATGTTACCAACCCTGAGGAGTTAACATATTGTGGCAAATCTCGTCTGGGGCCCGATATGCAGGCTCGGGAACTCCGCTGAAACATTAGCCCCCGGGGAGACGAAGCCGCGAGGGTACCTGCGAGACTTGATGCAACGCGAAGCAAAAACTAGTCCCAGACCTTACTAACCTTGCGCCGTTGAAAGAAAACAGCTGCAGACATACAATGGCCTAGCCCCGAACATCTCGATGCGGAAAGACATTGAGCCAACACGATGGGGTCGTTTTGGGAAGTTCCAGGTCCGCTATGGCACTCGTCCGCAGATGGGGACAAATCAACGCAACCCCGAAGAGGCCCCAAGAGCCGCCCAAGAGGCCCGCAAGAGACCCCCCGAAGCCCCCAAGCTGCCACCAGGATGCTCCAAGAGGCTCCCCAAGAGCCTGCAAGAGGCCCCCAAGACGCCTCAAGAGGCCTCTAGGAGGCCCTGGCAAACATGGGCCCCCGATATGTCCAAATATGTCCCAATGATGCCACGCTCCTCCGTTCACGGCAGTTCTGCTGGGCGAAATGTCTGGAAGGCTGGTGGGGATATGCGAAGCATTAAGATGAACCCGGCGCGACCCCAATTAGGGGAACGCTTCCTAAGCGGCGTTGCTTAGAATTGCTTTGCATTGCATTGCATTGCTTTGCTTGGTATTGTGCTGCATTAATGGGAACTGCTTTGCATTGCTTGGTGTTGCTTGGCATTGCTGGACAATGCTTGCCATTGCTTGCCATTGCTTGGCGTTGCTTGGCGTTGCTTTGCATCGCTTGGCATTGCTTGGCGCTGCTTGGCATTGCGTGGCATTACTTAGCGTTGCTTGGCATTGCTTGGCGTTGCTCGGCATTGCTTGGCGTTGCTTTGCACGGCTTGGCACTGCTTGGCGTTGCTGGGCACTGCTTGGCCTTGCTTGACATAGCTTGGCATCTCTTGGCGTTGCTTGGCATTGCTCAGCGTTGCCTGGCGCTGCTTGGCGCTGCTTAGCGCTGCTTTGATCTGCTCGGTGTTGCCCGGCGTTGCTGGCCGTGGCCTGGCGTTGCCGACACTGCTGGGAAGCAAGACCCGCAACCGGGGCGGGGGACCCGAGGAACCCGGGGAGCCCGAGAAACCTCCGAGGAGCGGGCAACGCAAGAATGCGAGGCGCCAGGACGAGGAACCGGGGAAACCCGAGAAACCCGGGGAACCTCCGAGCAAGGGGCAACGTAGCAACGAATCCGAGGCACCAACCTTTCACCAAGTAAGAACGCCTTAGTCAAGCCTGATTGGGGAAATTTGTAGACACATGCTCCAATATGATTGTTGAAACCTCCAATCCAAGCCTTTGGAATTCGCTTCAACTGGCTCTCCTATCGACACTTAAAATGACATCTTGCACTGCCAATGCGAGCTACATCTTGACAACTACATGTCGCCGAGATTGCTTGATGATGTTTTTGTGATCCCCACTCCTCCCCGCCGATCGCGCTTAATACAACAATCGGGCTGTGCCAACGGAGGGAGACCCTGTGCACCTGCAACCCCTGGTAGCGAATGAGCTGAAGAGAATCGCCTTTTCAGCATTCCCGGATTTGATACCACTCCTCCTTCTCTTCCTGGTCCTCCTGGTCCTCCTCCTTCTCCTCCTTGTCCTCCTCCGCAGCGGTGTCGCGCGGCAACCCACGACTCTTTCTGGCGGCGCGACGGTGCCGTCAAGCCGTACCCCGCCGAACGCGAGGTATCGCGAGCGCCAGCCGGTTCGGCAGCGCCCGGCGAGGACAGGGGCTTTCGAGGGACAGGCGCTGGGCATTCCCAGAGAAGTCGTTGGGACTGTCTATTGATGATTATGCTAATCACGCGTTCTGTTTTTTAAAGCGCTGAAGGTAATAAAAAACCCATGACGATTATCAGCAAACGCATGTAGATTGATGGGTTCCGCACATCCAAAGTGGGTTGCTTGTTTTGCTCGCACACCCCCGCGCAAGAACCCATCACCATCATCATCATCATCATCATCATCATCATCATCATCATCATCATCATCATCATCATCATCATTATCATCAGCATCATCATCATCACCATCATCGTCATCGTCATCATCAACATCAGTATCAACATCATCAAAATCAGCATCATCATTGTCATCAACATAAGCACCAACATCATCGTCATCATCACCATCAAAGGCAACATCATTATCAGTATCAGCATCGCCATACAGTAATCATAGTCACCATCACCATCACTACAACTGCCGCCATCATCACAATAATAATAATCATCATCATCATCATCATCATCATCATCATCATCATCATCATCATCATCATCATCATAATCATAATCATCATCATAATCACTCATGCACTCAGCTCGCGCGCTCAATCGTGTATTCGTGCATTCATCTCATTTACACTCATCTTGAAAAGATCTCGAGCGGGAGCCTTGTCTGTGAGGTCATCCGAAACCTGTAGCTGTCGTCAAGCTGGGGCTCCTCAGGACTGAACCTGGAGAAAGCCTCAAATGGGGGCGAATAATTTGCGAGGAACCCTCAGGCGGGACACCCCCTCATAGGGCCCCAAGATCACGTTACCAGCTCCAGGGGATCATCCGAAACCTATGACCATCGTTACCTGTGGGCTCCTGGCGACTGAGTCTGGAGTACATCGCGGGCTGCGCGGAGCGAAGAAACCCAAGATGCCCTGACGAAAAACATCCGGTTTCTTGGTACGCGCCCCCACTGTAAATCTCAAGCAGGAACGTCATCCGTGAATGATTGCGAGGATGTCTCAGGCGGGAGCCTGCTCCCTATATGGCCCTCGGATCACGTTACCAATCTGGGGGCGATCATCCGAAATCTGTAACTGCCCTCACTCTTGGGCCCCTTAAGACTGAATCTGGAAATCTCAAGCCGGAGCCTCATCTGTGAGTGGATTGCGACGAAGTTTCAGGAGGGAGTCGCCTTCCTTGCATAGCCCCCAGCTGATTTTACCAATCCGAGGGGGCCATCCGAAACCTGTAACTGTCGAGACTTTGGGGCTCCTCCCCCTCCTCCTCTTCCTCGCCTTCCTCCCCTCTGGTCCCCCGCGGAGAAGCGCAGTAGGAGGAGGGGACCTTGAGCCCTGGAGCGGAGCTCTGGCGAGGCACGAATCCAGACATCCCTGAGCCTCGAATCTGTTGTAGTTTGTGTGCCGTTTCCATGGAAGCCGTGGGGTGTGCTGTGGACAGCCTCCCCGCTGCACCCGCCACCAGCGGAGCCCTCCGAGCAACGTCTCCAGATCCCTGCTGTAAGGTGCGTGCGAGATCAACGCAGGGTAGAAACAGCATGCTGGTGCTGACGACGCAAACGTCATTTAATGACGGCTGCGTTCGCCGACAGGCAGCCAATTCCAACTCCTAGTCGATGGAGTCATGGCTCACCGTCGCTGGGCATCGCGTGGAATGAAACACAGTTCGAGCAAGACTGGGAGGGAGAAGACCAGAGATAATACGAACGGACGAGCAGCACCGCTCCCCCTCCTCCTGCTCGTCCTCTTCCTCCTACTCCTCCTCCTCCTCCTCCTACTCCTCACCACCAACATCAACATCAACATCAACATCAACACCAACATCAGCATCATCACCACCACCACCATCATCATCACCATCATCATCATCGTAATCATCATCATAAACCAGCATCAACATCCCCATCACTACCATCAATAAACAACATCATCAATAACCATCATCATCAACATCCGCATCCTGATCATCCGCATCGTCATCATCATCATCATCATCATCATCATCATCATCATCATCATCATCCTCATCCTCATCCTCATCCTCGTCAGCATCATCATCACCATCACCAGCAGCATCATCATCATCACCATCGCCATCGTCATCGTCTTCGTTATCGTCATCACCATCACCACCACCATCATCACCAGCATCATCAGCATCGACATCAGCATCAGCATCGGACTTCAACATCGTCTTTACCATCATCAACATCCTCCTCCTCATCATCCTCACCATCCCCACCAGGCCCGAACCACGCGGCCTAGGCTCCACGCCCTCCAACACCTTATCCAAACACTGCAAACAGAAACATAGGGATAGATGGCGAACAACGCGCGAAAATTGCGGGGTGCCCACCACTGGGAGCCTGGGAGGGGGCCAACCGCCACAACAACATGACCCGCACGATGACAAATCGCCCTACCCATGTCGACTCATGCCTCCCGCTCCACGTGGAGCTCGGCCCCCAACTCTGGTCCAGCATTCATGGCAACTATTCTAACCTGCTCCTGGAACGGCACGCGCTGGTTATTTCCGTCGGCCGTCTCGCCCGCGTGCGGCTGCACCATGGGGCGCGCCTGCCAAACCACAGCGGCCCCCCAGCGGCCGCCATTCGCAGCTGGAGACAGAGCACAGCGCCGCAGGGGCACACCACGCCGATTAACATGTGCTTGTGCACCAACGTGGGCACAAGCGCCTGGGCCTCCACATTCCACACGAATTCACACATTCAGGTCGTCGCCCAATTGATCCCCAGGCGGCCACGCAACAACTTGCGCAGCGTCCGACTTCGCGGCGAGGCCCAGCACATGCAGCTCTTCCGCATAGTCCTTCGCCTCACGCCGCCGCGCCGCGCCAGCCCCCAGACGGGTCATGCGCTGCGCTGATCTGAGCGTGTCCAGACCCGCCGTGCCGACGTCAAGGCCTTCCAAGTGCGCATGCATGAAAACATACCTGCGTAGCCGGTCGAGGTCGCTCGGCGTCCGCCTCGACAGAAAAGCCGCCGGCGCGGGCGCGCGAACCGCCCAGCGGGGAGCAGGAGGAGGAGGACCAGAAGCAGGAGAGTATGGAGGAGGAGCAGGAGGAGCAAGACGAGGCGGAGGAGGTGGAGAAGGAGGAGGAGGAGAAGGATGAGCCGGAGAAGGAAAGCAACGTCTGACAGACCTTCTTCCTTTCAGGATTTCAACCTTATAGTCCGAGGAGAGAAGGGGGAAGGAGTAGGATGAGGATGAGGATGCGGATGGGGGGGAAGAGGAGGAGGAGGATGAGGATGAGAAGGAGGAGGAGGAGGAGGACGACGCTGATTATGATGACGATGATGGTGCGGATGATGGTCATGATGCTGATGACGATGTTGGTGACGCTAATGATGATGTTGGCGATGGCGAGGATGACGCTGATGATGAATGACGATGATGATGATGCTGATGCTGCTGATGATGGATGCGATGGTGATGGTGATGACGATAAGGAGGAGGAGGAGGAGGAGGAGGAGGAGGAGGAGGAGGAGGAGGAGGAGCGAACGTCCACTGGCGGACGTCTGCTTCAGCTCTACGGGCGGCGGGTGGGGGCACTGGGCGCCGCCCGCTGCACGTCTGTAGTGTGCTGTGGCCGCCGAGGCGCGGCGGCAGAGTGGCGCTGGCCCGCGCCGCCCGTGAGGTCAGGCGGCAACCTCAGCGCGTGACGGGCGACCGTGAAGAAGTTCACGGTCTCGGCGTAGGTCAGCACGCCCTCGGTCGCGGCCTCCTTGGACATGTGGTATGCGCGGCGCGAGACCGAGAGGCGGGCGGCGGCGCTCCTGATGCCGTTCTCCCCGTCGTAGGGCTGCTCCGCGCCGCCCAATCCCATGCGGTGAAGTAGTTCTGGGGCCAGCTGTCCTCGAGGAAGTGCAGCGTGATGCATGAGTCGAGGGCACCTGAGGTAGTGATCGATGGCGTCCTTGTTGTTGCAGCCGAAGTGGCAGCTCCTCTTGGTGTGCAAGACGTGCATCCTGTACGATGTTGTCCACCCACCGCTGAGGGTCTTCATCGCAGCCCAGTCTTGCTGGAGGTAGTTCAGCCAGGTGGGTCCTCAGCCGTAGCCAACGGTGCTTCATGTCGGACGGGATGGCGTTGGCACAGATGAGGTCGTCGGGGTCGTCCGTCTCCATGTCATCGGGTGGGTCAGGCTCGCCAGGTGGGGCAGGTTCGGGATGTACGTCACGTAGTGCATCAACCCATCGACGGCGGGCTCGATGTTCTGCGGCCAGCTCAGCTCCATGGCGGGATGCTTCCTGAGGGTCTTCAGCACGGGGGCCAGGGTTGCCCAGCAGGCGGAGCTCCAGCAGGCGGCGGCCGAAGGCGCCGTCCTCCCAAGCTTGGCGACACATCGCCCTCGCAATGGAGAACCTCTGAGCGTCGGTCTGGTGCAACGGGCGAAGTTCGTCTCTAAGAAGCACGCTTGCCACGTAGTTCTCGCACCAGCTCTGCCAGTCGGCCTGGTTGTCAATGCCCCGCTGGTTGAGGAAGATGTCAGGAAGCCAGCGCGCAGCCCATGCGGCGGCTATTCGTTGAAGGCGGTCTTGAACGTCCTCAGCTTCCGCCAGAGCTTCATCGCGTGATCGGCGAGGGTGTTGTCGTCCAAAGTTGGCGGGGAACCATGCGGAGAGGCGGCGCGTGATCGTGATGTGCATGGTGTCGTTGTACAGCTTTTCTTGTAGGGCGAGCTGGTAGGCCTTCTGCGGGGTGCGCTTCCTCCAGCGCGGTGCATCATCACCCTCGCGTTGAGCAAGCATAGCGCCCCGGCGCCCCTGCACGTTGGGCAACAGCGCCCTGGCAGCCTGGGCAGAGTGGTGAAGAGAGCGACGAGCACGCTGCGCAGCAAGAAGGCCTTGGTGAGCAGCATGGCGGCGTGCTTCGCGAAGTGCGACACGGGCGCGCAGCTCGCTACCAAGTCCACGGGCGATGCGTTTAAACGAGGGGCCCTTCCCTTTGGCATAGAAGGTGGACGTGAGTGAGCCCTTGAGCCGCTGGACGATGGATAACGGGTCTTGCCAATATGGGGCGCTCCAGCGGCCCTCGATCACGGCGCGCATAGGGAGCTCCAGCATCGCCGTCTCGTGGAGTTCGTCGTGGAGGTGAGTCCAATTCTTGATGGTGAAGTGCGCCGTGCGCCACATCGTCGCGGCGAGGAGTGTCTCGATGCCGTTCGGGGTCTCGACATTCGTCCACAGGTTCATGGCTTGGACGGTGGTCTTGGCAAAGCAGTTCGGGGCGGCTCTCAGCAGCTTGTGGATGGCTTGGAGCTCCTTGGACAGCAGGTTTGGCGGCGGCTCGTAGAGCTGTCCGACGTAGGAGAGGCAGGTGACCGCGGCGACGTTGTACAGCTTTATGCATGTCTGAAGAGGGGCGTGTGATAACGATAGTTTCTCAATGCGGTCCCACCACTTGCTTGTTGGCGCCTTCCACTGTTCCTGAGCTGCGGCACCTGGACCCACCATGAACCCAAGGTATCGAGCCATGGCCGCGACTTTGAAGTTCTGCCACGGAGGATGGATCTCGGTCAGGTAAGCGCGGATCTCTTGGCGCAGCGGCTCTGAAGGGAGGGTCCAGGTGGGTACGATGATGCACTTCTTCGCTTGGAGCCTCAAGCCCGCCAAATGTTCAGCAGCGACAAAGTGAGGTACCAGTCGTTCGAGGTCTCGAAGGCGAGCAAGTATGGTGCCGAGGTCATCAGCACATGCACTGACCAACCCTCTCTGGACGGCCTGTAGCTCGGAGCTGATCGAGCGCGCGAATGGGTCGAACGTGAGAGCCCACAGCGTGCCGCTCAGTGGACACCCCTGGGCGACACCCGAGGAGGCGATGAAGAGCGGCCGCAGGACCCCATTCAGCTCGAGAAAGGACAGCGGCATGTAGTAGCAGGCGCGCAGGAACTCGAGCATGCGGCCCGAAATGCCCCAGCGAGTCAGCACATTCCAAAGCCACTGGTGGCCGATGCTCGGGGGCGCCGCGGCGATGTCCAAGCTGATGAAGATGGGCTGGTCGTTCTCGGCGGATGGTTGCGCGCTGAGCCTGCGGGTCTCGGTGTCCACAACCACGACGTTGCGTAGGAACTGTCGTCCATTGACAAACCCTTGCTGTTCATGAGCTGTATCGGCAGACAGGGTGTGGAGGGAGCGGTTGGCGGCTGAAGCAAGCAACTTGATGCCAGTGTTTTTCATGGAGAGAGGCCGCAAACAGTCTGGCGTTCTTGTGCATTCCGCCACGCCGAGCGGCTCGTCGCCCTTGGGAAGCATGGCCATGAGCGAGTGGTTGATGTCGAAGGTAGGCGAGCCCGAGTCGGGGTCAGCAATGTCCTGGGCAAACTCAGCGAGCACCGTGAGCGCCGACGGGGTTTGAAGCCACGCACGGTATGGTAGCCGATCGGGTCCAGCAGCAGACTCATGTGCGAGACGTGCCGCTCGTTCAAGGGCATGGGCGTCTGGAGTCGGTAGGTCGCGCACGGGGCGCTGAGTGAAGATGCCGTTCAAGTAGGAGCGGATGGCCGACTCGTCGACGGGCTTGGCGGCGAAGATCGGGGCCCAGTGGTTCATGATGGCGGAGTGCATCGCGCCTGGCTCGGAGGTGGTGTGTGAGTCTGTGTTCGTCACGATCTTGATGCCCGACAGGACCAGTCGCTTGGAGAACGGCTTCCATAGCTCGCCCCGTCGGCCTTCGTGTCTGGCCTTGCGTCTCCATCGGTCGCCCAGCTGTGTGTTCGACTCGGCGTAGGCGGCGCGAGAGCGCGCAGCGGCCTTGGCTCTCCCTTCTTCGAGGAGGAGGAGGCGGAGGAGGAGGAGGAGGAGGAGGAGGAGGGGGAGGAGGAGGAGGAGGAGGAGGAGGAGGAGGAGGAGGAGAAACAGGAAGAGGACAGGACATGACAGGACATCCGCATAAAAGGGGTCAACGTCGATACCTACAAAGGAGCTGTGAGTACGACTAGCAAAACCCCCTGCGATTAGAGTATGCCGCAGACCCAGACTTCTCATGGGGGCCAACAGGGGGGCATACCCCGAAGCTTCAAGGGACGAGCTCCGAGGTGGCCCCGTAAGAGAGGCTCGCTACTTTGTGAATACGAATCCCTACGGGTCAGTGCAGGGGAGCAGCTGTTGGCCCTCTCGCGTGCCCATGACGATGGGGACGCGCTGGGCGAGGAGAACTCCCAAGCGGCGCAGTGCTCCTCCAGCGCACCGCCGTGCTATCGTTCCCTTCTCCCCCCCCACTCCCGTGCAGGGCTAACCAACCCGATGAATGTCCTACGGTGATGTCGTTGGATGAGGAACCCTTGAATATTGAATCTACGGTCTGGTAGCCGGTGGCCCAATCGAGGCTTGGCCATGGATATCACCGCCGCCCTCATCAGACAGGGAATCCTCTGGGGGGTCTGAAGCCTCCTGGGCACCTTCCTTAACAAACACCTTCACCGTAGCTTCCGCCCTCCTTCCCTGGCGAAGGCCAAGGAGGGATCATCAAGGCGGTGCCCCGTGTGAACAGACATTCTAGCAGCTCGTAGCTCGTAGGGGGATGGAGAAGGAAGGGTGAAAAGCAGTGTGGAGCAACAAGAGGTCCAGACCCCCTCGCGCCGTGAAGATAACGCGGCGGAGGGTTACTGGCTATCCTCAGCTCTCCGGGGGCCCTTGCCGGGCCCGCGGGGGGCGTTAGTCCAGGGGAAGGGGTCGAGCCCTCCAGTGGCCCACGCATCCGTATCCTCAGGCCGCCATTCCCCCTTTCCCCCCGACCAGCTCGCCGCCGCAGCACGCAGCGCCTCGGCACTGGGAGGAGGTGGAAGCCAAAAGGCTAGGGGTCTGAGCCCAGACCCATGCGGAGTGACCCAGTAAGGGATTCCGAGGTGACTTCGTCCGCGCGCCTGGGCCGCCATCCAGGCCGCCGCCCCAAGGAGCATCTCCACCGCGTCGCGCGCTGCAGCGACTTGGTCTGCTGAGAGGCGGCCGCAGACTTTTGCCTGCGATCCTCGGCGAAGTCGCCCTGGCAGGAGAGAGACACGCGCAAGGCCCCGCGAGAGGCTTCGTGCGGGTCTGCCGACTCCGCGCGCAGCCCCTGTCGGGCGCCATAGGGCGCCCGCGTGTCGTGGTGGCCCGACGCGTCGCTCTCCACCGCGCGAAGTAAAGCCTCGGAACAAGCCACGGCGTCGTGGGCCTTGGGCGGGAGGAGGGACCAGCGAAGCGCGGGGGCGCATGCCGGGGTGTGGGGGGGGGCGGGGCAGGGCCGAGCGGCCAGCGCAGGAGCGCGGGGACAGCCGCGCTGCAGCCTGGAGCAGCCACGTCGGCAGGGCCAGCACTCCACGCCCTCCTCCTCCTCCTCCCTCCTCCTCCTCCCCCCTCCTCCTCAGTTACTCAGTTACTCAAATTGGTGGTGTACCGTACAAGCACAGCACACTCACAAGGAAAAGAGAAGGTTACGTAGGTCTCCTCGCCTCCTTGAGTTCACGGCCTCGGGGCGGGAGAGCTACGGAGTTGGTTTAAATAAGGTCTGTTCCTGGTGGGATCCTTCGTTTGAGTTTCCTACTCTCAGACGAAACTTTCCCGTCGCACATTCCACGCAGTTTAGGGCCCGCCTTGCACGTGGTGAACGCACCGCACCGTATGCAATGCACCACAGGCAACCCAGAGTTCTCGACCCAAACCACGTGGAGGTTATGGTGGTTCCTCGGCCCATCCAAAAAACAAGCAAGCGACGGGTTCAAACCATTACAGTTAGGGCTGGGAACCGCCTTGCGGCCGAGGTATCTGAAGCACAGGTTACATCTTCTCTTCCCGTCGTGGAAGACGGGCTCATGAGGGGTGTGTGGCTTGGGAGTGGCCTTAGGACCCACCCGAGTCCGACCCAACTCACCCAGCTCCCCGAAGGTCGGCCACTCCGCAAGCACTTTACCCATACCGTGAATTAAAGTCGTGTACACTTTGGGAATGGCCATGCACTCATCTGAAACATTGATGCTGGAACCATGGGCCCGAGCAGCGAGCCCCGCATGGTGATCAGCAAGCTTATTACCTCGCACATAATACACCTGGTCAGCAGCGACATCCTCCTCGGCCCTATGGGCCTTGACCTTGGAAAGCCGAGGTGGGTCCCCAGGGGGCACGCGGGCCACTTCCCGCCAGACATGGGCCATCGGGTTGGTCCCAGACAGAGCCCACTGGTGGGCCCTCTCAGCTTTCAGGAGGGTCGCATAATCAACATAAAGAGCACCCGTCTGACATTGGTCAGCCGAGTAGGTGGTGGCTAGCATGATGGCACAGTGTTCTGCAGAGCAACTTGACTGTTCCATCATTCCTGGGACAGGGGATCTTATACCTCTGACCAGGTCCCCACCTTCATTCAGTTGGACTACTGAACACCCAGCCCTGGAACGAGGCTTGAGCTGGGGGAACAAACGCGATCCATCAGTGAAAAGCTCAGCCCCAGGTGGGAACTCGAACGGCGGGACATCCTCACCCCTAGAGCCAACAAAAACTTCAAATCCTGGACCAAGTCCTGGGCAGGGGGCTCCATTGAAAGATCTGGCGTGGCAACCCAAGCACGGCTGAACAGGAGAGACCCAGGACCATCCTCCAGGGCTTGCTGAATTAACGTCTCAGGGAAAACCTCACTTCGGACAGCTGACGCGACAGGGCAAGAGCAGGACCAAACGCGGTGCCACGCAGTGTCGAGCTTGCCACATCTACTACATACAGAGCTAACATTGTAACCCCACCTCACCAGGGCCTCGCCCGTCGGGAGGGTTCCACAAACCAGCTGCTTCACTCTGAGCTCTTCTACTAGCGTCAGGTCTAGCTTGGTGGAGTTCATCTTCTGCTTGCTGAATTCCCACCACAGTCCTCGGGTCTCAAGGTCCTGAGTGTCAAAATCAGTTTTCGCACAAACTCCTCGAACATATTTCTGGATATACGTGTCTTTAAGCTGGTTGGCGAACCTTTTGGCCACCAAGGCTGGGCTCACCTCGGTAACATTCAATGTGACTCCGATGGCGTCCTGGAAAATCCCAGGGCTCAACATTTTCCAACCTGCTTCCTCACACCAGAGAAGGGCATCAGTCTTTGGTCCTCGGGATCGGAAGAACCAATTCTTACCCTTCGTCTCCTCGAGGCGGCGGGCAGCAGCATGTGAGGCTTGACTGAGCAGCGACGCCTTCAGCACATCGTTGTGGACATGCTCATTCTTGTGGAAGGCCGTCGTCATCCACCATTCAGCTGCTACCCTGGCTATACTCCTACTCGCTATTTCGATCGGGTCCAAGTGCGGTGAAAGAGCCCAACCGAGGTCCACTTGTGCCCCTTTGAACAGAACCCCAGAGTCTTTCCCAGCAGAGGGCCTGATTTCTTTAACCTGGTGTGGGCTGAAGGCGTGAATGTCAGCCCCGTACGTGAGCGTGGCCTTCAAGTTAGTCTGGAACAGTCTGTTCTTATGCCCCGACTTGATCTTGACCCTAGTCATCCTACGCCTCCGAGGCCCATATTTGATCCACCTCTTAGTCCGAGTACTCCTGGCACCCTTTCTGAGTCTATGCTGGCCTCCCGAGAAGTCCACGCCAAGGTTCGTGACATCCCCGTCGCTAGGTGCTCCAGCCAGATCCCCAAGAGCTGCCCGACCCAGCTTAAGAAGAGAACCCGACGACGAAGCGATGCCAAACTTGTGGTAGGCGAGCGGGAGCTGCAACTCGATCTCTAGGTATGATCGGACCGATTCAGCCAACTCTTTGAGTGCTCCCACCACCCACCCCATACAGTTACCCCACTGCTGGAGAGTAAGGTCATCAACGTGGAGGGAGAGGGAGGCACTATCTGACATATTGGTGGTGAATCGGTCCACACCTGGCTTGAGGAAAACTTTTGCCTCATAGGTAGCCGTCGTGGAGCCGGCTACGATCCCGCGGCCTGGGTACAGGGCCGCGTCCATTAGACCTTCCAGCATCAGATGCCTAGGCCATTGGTAGGTCCCTATGGCAAACTGCAGCAGAAACAGAGGGTACTTGCAATACTGGGCGGAGCGAACCAATATATCGTAGGTAACATGTTCATAAAACTGCTTGATCTCCCACAGGGCCTGCAACGAGAAGCCTCCTGAATTCCCTTGGTGCTCAGCAATGATAGCCTGTCTCCAGACGGTGTCTGAGGGGGGCCTTCTTGGAGCCATGGAGTAGCCAGACCCCATCCCAAACTCAAGTTCCCAGTCCTTGGCAGCTTGTTTCTGGATCTTACCAAAGACACGGACGAGCCTTCCAAAGTGCCCCAGAGGTCGCCTGGCCGTTGGGTCGGGCTTGGGAGCTAGCAATACAACGAGCCGTTGCACCTGCTTTGGAGCAACACACGTGACCTGCATCAAGTGAAAGAGGAGCGACGCCACCAGCAAGCCGTCATCGCAGAGGAGCGAGAGGTGCTTTGGGCGCCAACCGTCTGGTGTGCAAGTGGCGTCCTTGAAACTCCGCGAACACCCGCGGATGGTATCCACCTGGGCACGCTTTCCTACTGGTATTCCGCCTTGGACAAACTCGAAGAGGGCGTGTGGTTGATCCGATGCCGACCAGATTTCTCTCCACAACTCTCTTTGGTTGTCCAAGCGGGCCCGAATCGAAATACTTTGTAGGAGCTGCTTGATCTCAGTCTCCGTGGTTCGACCTGGTGGCCTAGGATGGGCCTTACGGACTTCAACCCCTTTGAGGAACCTGTGAGCCTCCCGAGCCCCATGCTCCTCAACAGCTTGTTGGCACCACTCCTTCCAGCCTGCCCAGTCGAGCTGGCCCCCAGACAAGAAGGCGCAGTTTTTGAAATCCTTGACAAACTGGAGCGTATCTGTGAGGACATTGTGGGCCCCATCTGTGTCCAGCATGAGGATAACTCCCAAACTTCGAAGAATAGGATGCCACAAACCACCCCCATCCTTCCAAGCAGATCTGAATGGACCTCCAGAACAAGAGATATTGACTAACTGCATGGCCAGAGTCCCCAGGTAGGCGTGCGCCCCTGGTGTCTTGCCCTGGTTTAGTAGACTTTGAATTTCCGAAAGCCTGCCCACTACCCATCCAATGGCACGAGGTGGCTGAGGAAAAGAGCGGGTCTTGGCCGCCAGGACTGCGGGCAGCGGCCTCTCCTCCCACTCCATGGGGTAGCCGCCATGCACTCCTGTCGGGCTGGTACCTGTGACTTGCTTGAGCTCCTGCCAAGCCAGTTCGTTCCACGTCCTGTACGCTTGGTCCAAGATCTGGATTCCTTCAGCTCGGAGGTCCCCTTCAAGCGTAACGTGTGTTGCATCCAACCCTCCAAGACGCCCGTAAAAAATCTTCCAGAACTCCTGAAACCACATCATAGTTCGGATGCTGCAGTCGTGGGCCTATGAGGGGCTTCGTAGGGATCTTCTGGTAAGCCTTGGGGACCAGGGGGGAGATGCCCTTGGTGTTCGTGCCTATCTGGAGGACCACGGGTCTGTGGGGCTTCAGGGTAGTGTCCAGATCCGTGTCCACACTCAGCACTGCCGCATCCAAATGTCAATACAACAAGAAAAAAATCAATGGTCGACTCGCAATGCTTGCCGTCAACCGTCATCACACACGAAGGGGTTGTCGGGTCAGCTCGTACCACCCCCTTGATCACGTGGAGTGGGAAACTTAAAGGCAGCGTGTGCGGGCTAACATTATAGTCACCTGCTAATACACATGGGGAACCCATTTTAGCAGCTGCAGTCCCAAACGCCTCCAGGATACCTATGTTTCTGGGTGAAAGCCCCTCGCTGTCGTAGAGGTACGCGCAGAAGACATTCAAGATCCCAAGTGCCCCATGTTGGACGAAACATTGACACAGTCGGCCTGGAACGAGCTCAGGGCTTGGACTCCAGGCCTCCAAGTGGCCCTTGACCAGGATCATGACGCCCCCCGAGACCTTCTTGGATGGTTGCCTGACTCCCTTGGGCCCGAAAACTTCCCAGCCTTGTTTCTGAAGTCTTTCTTCAACATCCTGGAACTTTTGAATCAACCTGTGCTCCTGAATACACACGATGTCCCCAAGCGTCGACAAGTGGGCCAGCAGCTGCTTCGCCGTCTTCCAAGAATTGGCGTTGCAGCTCACGATCCCAAACTTGTTGGCAGCGGGGCGTGCCTCCTGACTGCGGCCTCGAGCGGGCCGTGGTGGCCCTGGGGTATGCGCAGGCCGCCGAGCTCGAAACTGCCCTTCGGGGTGTAGACGCAGTGCCAGATCTTGAGCACCCTGGAGCTGATCTCGCAGGGGGGCCCAGCGCTGCTTGATCACGGACACAACTTCATCAGAGTTCGTCCTCATCATCTTCTCCCAGTCGGTCAGGCAGGAAACAAGATCCTCAGACGAAGGAATCTTATCACCGTTGACTTCGAATGAATACATCTCAGTTCGTCGGCTTTTCGATGCGGCAAAGCCTGGCCCGCCCACCGCCGCTGAAGGTGGGCCTGAGCGAGCGTGCCCCAACCCAGGCCCCCTGGACGGTGGGTCACACCAGTGGCGACGTTGAGCCCCAACGGGGTGCGCGTTCTGACATTTTTCAGATCCAGCAAAAGGTTTGGACGGGGTGCCCGTCTCGTCGTCTTGAGACGAGCCTTCGGAAATTGCTCCAGTTGCTGCCAGGTTCGAGGAGCACCTGGCAGCCGCGTTCTGACCAAATCCAGATCCAGCAGAAGGTTTGGACGGGGTGCTCGTCCCATTGTCTTGGGACGAGCCTTCGCAAATTACTCCAGAGGCCACCAGGCTCGAGGAGCACCTGGTGGCCGCGTTCTGACTTTCTGAAGTCCCAGAAGGCACAGTCGTAGGTGTTGTCCATGTGACCTGCGATGAAGCAGCGGTCGCCATCCTCGTCGGCGGTCCTGTCGAAGTTGAGGGCCCCATCGATCCACACGTGGCAATCGGTGTAGACAATCGTAGCGGCCGGGCCCCCTCCAGCGGAAAGTCCAGGCGAGGACGCGCGCCGACAACGTCGGGGTCACTCTGTCCCTGGACTTGCGTCGCCTTCGTAGGGTGTCTCGGCCTCACCCTCGGACACAGCGAAGGGGTTGATGCACATGGAGTAGCTCTCGTTGGCGTACTTGTGGGCTGGGCGCTGTGACGACCAGGGGCTGAATCCCTGTGCGCCCAGCCCTGTCTCTTCTCCGCGCTGCTAAAGGCCCTGTCGGGGGGCCACTGATTCCGCTGCATGTCGCACGGCTCTGTCCCCAGCAATTTTCTCTCGGATGTTGGTGACAGGGGTGGTAGGAGGAGCCGCCTTCGCTGTGGCTGGCGTCGGCTCTTCTGCACGCTCGGGTTGGGCAGGTGGTCGTGCTCCACCATGGCCGCCTGCTGCTGATGCTCCTCCGTCCACCTTGCGCTTCTTCCCTTCGAGACGTTTGACGTGCTCTTGGTGTTCTTCTTTCGCTTTGGTTGCTTGCTCCAAAGCTCCCTTTAATATGTTAGCCAGGTGCGTCTGGATGCTGTCTGAGGCCTCTGCTTTGCGACGCTCCAGCTCCTTGATGTCCTGTTCATCCAACTCGTGCGAGGCCACCACGTCTGAAATTCCCAGGAAATCATCCATGGTGAAGACGTCTTTGAGGTCCACTCTGCCTTCGACCACTTCACGGATGCTGACTTGGGCTGATCGCGGAGGTGTCCCTGGCTGTCTTCCAGACGCTGTCTGGATCTCTGCCAGCGCTTTGGTGACCTCCTCGTCTGCCTCTTGGAGCTGCTTGGCCACGCTGGCGATAAGATGCTCCAAGTCCGTGGTGGCATTCCTCCAGCGCTCCAGCTTCTCGTGCTCGCTGTTAAGTTTCTTCTCCAGCTGCGCTTGGAGGGCCTCTGCTTTTTGCCATCTTTGTCTGGCTGTTGGGGTCGACGGAGCTGGTGGCCCACGTGTTGCCAACGCCTGGTGCCGTTTAGCTCCTTCCACATCACCAGCCTCTTGTGCCATCTTTGCCAAATTGCGTGCTTTATCGGCGTCCAGGTTAGGAAGTGGGCCTGGAGGTAAAGCTGCTCCTCCAGCACCCAGGGCACCGACAGGGGGATCATCACGTCCTTTGCCTTTACCTTTCTTTCCTTTGCCGCCGAAATCGTACTGGCCACCCCCTTTGGTACTTTCTCCTCCAAGGTCACGTCCAGCTGGGACTGGCTTCTTGGTGAGGCTGGAGCCGCAGTGCTTGCAGCAGAGGGACCCCCAGGTGTTCTTGCTGCAGCCGCAGGCCATGCAGGTGACCATCTTGAGCTTCTTGTTCCCGCTGGAGGTGTACCAATCTTCTTCGTCTCGTGCGGCAGGAGCTGCCTGCTGCGGTTCGCGCCAAGGGTATGAGCCTCCCCAGCGCCGTGCACGACGACTCCAACGAGCAGGAGGCCACGCCACATCAGCTGCATCGCGTCCGCCCCTCTGGGTCATCGGATGCCCACGGGGGCGCTCGAGAATGGACTGGGCTCTGAGGTGGCCCCTGCCCGAGAGATAAACCGCAGGAAAAACCTCGTCTGACCAGGCAAACGAGGGGCACTGTGGGGGCCGCTGCTCCCCCTTGCCAGTGAGGCCAGGTCCTGTGCCAAAACGGCTCCGGACTTGAGCCAAAATGGCTACGGTCCTCCCTCCTCCTCCTCCTCCTCCTCCTCCTCCTCCTCCTCCTCCTGCTCCTCCTCCTCCTCCTCCTCCTGCTCCCCCTTCTCCTCCTCCTCCTGGGGGGGGGGGAGGCGAGAGGGAGGGCGGGCCTTCTCAGACGGCTCGGAAATCCCCCAGCCTTCTGAGCTGTTTTTTTTTTTCTAAGCCATCCTAGAAGACGCAGAGCACCTCCCGGGAGGCCAGAGGGCTTCTGAGAAGCCCCGCCGCCTTCTGAGATCGCCTTTATCCTTCTCGCTCATCCCCCTCGCTCGCCGCCGATCTCCCCCTCCTTCTCGTTCAACGATGGAGCGTCCAACTCACGCGACGCAGAGCCGGCACTCTCGATGCAGCAAAATGGCACAAGCCCAACGTGGAAGTCGTGTGCCCTCCCCCCGTTTGGGCCACCGCTCACGAACGTCCCCGTGTGCAGCGCATGGTAGTCCCGTGACAGTCCTCGCCCTCGTCCTCGTCCTCGTCGTTCTACCCTCTTCTTCCTCCTCCGCTTCTTCCTCGTCGCCCTCTCCCTCCCTCTTTCTTCTCTCCTCGTTCATCCTTCTCCGTTCGCCTTCTCCCACCTGCTTCTGATCCTCTCCCCCTCCTCCTCCTCCTCCGCCTCCTCCTCCTCCTCCTCCTCCTTCTGCTGATCCCCCTCCTGTTACTCTTCATCCTCCTCTTCGCCTCTTCATTTCCTCCTCATCCCCATCCTCCTCCAGCCAGACATCCAACGCTTGGATTATGTCGGGCCTGTCCCCCTACATGGGGATTTTCGATGAAACAAATACCCCAAAAATGTCAAAGAACAATCAAAAAATAGTCCAGGGACAATCGTTTGAGAATTGTTGGTCCTTTTGGGGGTATTTTGGGAGTATTTCCCAACCCTCCTTGGTTGGGTATTCGTTTTGAATAGAGCACCATGGTCGCGTCCTTCTCCCGCCTCCCGCCTCCCGCCTCCCTCTTGTCTCCTCTCGCCGTGTGGGTTGAGGCACCGCGCAGATTTGAGCGAGACCTCCTTCTCCCTGGGGGGCTGCGATCTCCGAAACTGTCGCCACTTTCGAGGGCTGCTGGGGAGGTCAGCAGAGAGGGCACTCACCGCGGATCCAAACGGGACCTCGCCGTCCCTGGGGGGCTGCGATCTGCGAAACTGTCGCCACTTTCGAGGGCTGCTGGGGAGGCCAACAGAGAGGGTACTCACCGCGGATCCAAACGGGACCTCGCCGTTCCTGGGGGGCTGCGATCTCCGAAACTGTCGTCACTTTCGAGGGCTGCTGGGGAGGCCAGCAGAGAGGGTACTCACCGCGGATCCAAACGGGACCTCGCCGTCCCTGGGGGGCTGCGATCTGTGAAACTGTCGCCACTTTCGAGGGCTGCTGGGGAGGCCAACAGAGAGGGTACTCACCGCGGATCCGAACAGGACCTCGCCATCCCTGGGTGGCTGCGATCTGCGAAATTGTCGCCGCTTTCGAGGGCTGCTGGGGAGGCCAGCAGAGAGGGCACTCACCGCGGATCCAAACAGGACCTCGCCATCCCTGGGAGGCTGCGATCTGCGAAACTGTCGCCACTTTCGAGGGCTGCTGGGGAGGCCAGCAGAGAGGGTACTCACCGCGGATCCAAACAGGACCTCGCCATCCCTGGGGGGCTGCGATCTGTGAGCCTGTCGCCACTTTCGAGGGCTGCTGGTGGGTCCTGCGGGGTGAGGCACCGCGCGGACCTGAGCGGTACCTCGCCGCCCCTGGGGGGCTGCGATCTGCGAAACCGTCGCCACTTTCGAGAGCGGGGTGAGGCACCGCGCGGCCCGGGACCTCGCCGTCCTTGGGGGGCTGCGATCTGCGAATCTGTCGCCACTTTCGAGGGCTGCTGGTGGGTCCTGCGGGGTGAGGCACCGCGCGGACCTGAGCGGGACCTCGCCGTCCCTGGGGGGCTGCGATCTGCGAGATGTCGCCACTTTCGAGGGTGCTGGTGGGTCCTGCAGAGTGAGGCACCGCGCGGACCTGAGCGGGACCTCGCCGTCCCTTGTCGCCACTTTCGGGCTGCTGGTGGGTCCAGGCGGAGTCGAGGCACCGCGCTGGACTGCTGTGAGCGGGACCTCGCCGTCCCTGGGGGGCTGCGATCTGCGAAATTGTCGCCACTTTCGAGGGCTGCTGGTGGGTCCTGCGGAGCGAGGCACCGCGCGGGCCTGAGCGGGACCTCGCCGTCCCTGGGGGCTGCGTCTGCGAAATTGTCGCCACTTTCGAGGGCTGCTGGTGGGTCCTGCGGAGTGAAGCACCGCGCGGGCCTGAGCGGGACCTCGCCGTCCCTGGGGGGCTGCGATCTGCAAAATTGTCGCCACTTTCGAGGGGTGCTGGTGGGTCCTGCAGAGTGAGGCACCGCGCGGACCTGAGCGGGACCTCGCCGTCCTTGGGGGGCTGCGATCTGCGAAACCGTCGCCGCTTTCGAAGGGTGCTGGTGGGTCCTGCAGAGTGAGGCACCGCGCGGACCTGAGCGGGACCTCGCCGTCCTTGGGGGGGGGCTGCGATACGCGACATGTCGCCATTTTCCAGGGCTGCTGGTGGTTCCTGCGGAATGAGGCACCGCGCGGGCCTGGCCTGAGCGGGACCTCGCCGTCCCTGGGGGGCTGCGATCTGCGAAATTGTCGCCACTTTCGAGGGCTGCTGGTGGTTCTTGCGGAGTGAGGCACCGCGCGGATCTGAGCGGGACCTCGCCGTCCTTGGGGGGGTGCGATCTGCGAAATTGTCGCCACTTTCGAGGGCTGCTGGTGGGTCCAGCGGAGCGAGGCACCAGGCAGATCTGAGCGGGACATCGCAATCCCTGGGGGGCTGCGAGCCTCACGAATGCCGATTGCAGAAGTATATGCGCCCATGTCACGTCATCACCTCCGTATAACGTCTCCCAAGCTGCTCATGCCCCGTGTTGCGCAGGGGTTGGGTACGTCGCCAGGGTAATCTGTAGTTTTCGTTTAAAATCCCCGTGTAGGGGGACACGCCCGACATACCGCTTGGACCTTTTCGGTGCGTGCCTCAACCCCCTCCCTTGGGCCAACCTCTCATCCTGAACCGTCATCTGACGGCCCAGGGCACCAAAAAACCGGCCCCCTGAGTCCAAATCATACGGCGACACGTGGGCACGCTGATTTTTCGAGGCGCCGTGCGTCTGGGCCCTCCTCCCCCTCCTCCTCCTCCTCCTCCTCCTCCCCCTCCTCCTCCTCCTCCTCCTCCTCCTCCTCCTCCTCCTCCTCCTCCTCCTCCTCCTCCTCCTCCTCCTCCTCCCCCTCCTCCTCCTCTCCTCCGCCTCCTCCTCCTCCTCCTCTTCCTCCTCCTCCTCCTCCTCCTCCTCCTCCTCCTCCTCCTCCTCCTCCTCCTCCTCCTCCTCCTCCCCCTCCTCCTCCTCCTCCTCCTCCTCTCCTCCTCCTCCTCCTCCTCCTCCTCCTCCTCCTCCTCCTCCTCCTCCTCCCCTCCTCCTCCTCCTCCTCCTCCTCCTCCTCCTCCTCCTCCTCCTCCTCCTCCTCCTCCTCCTCCTCCTCCCCCAATGACTTCCAAGCGGTGGTGTCGGCGGCCTCCGGTGGAACCGAAGCCGCGGCCAGAGGCGTGGTTGGTGAGGGTTGTCCGTCCGCCTCTGTAGCTGGTCCTGTCCTCCCTTCGGGGGGTGAGCGGCGCGACTGGCTGCGTGAGGTGCGGTGGTGGCTTTGCTCGCGGACCGGGCGTTTCGCCTGAGACGTCCTCACCACTGACTTGAGGCTTGAAATTTGCAGCAACTTCATGCATGGTGGGTGGGTTGTTTTCAACATTTGGTCTCGCCTTAGCGCCGCGCGCATTCGTCGTAAAGGTTGGCGGCAATTTTTAGGATGAAGGGCGGCTGCTTTTCAAACTGTTGCTCTCGCCTTAGCGCCGCGCATGCTCGTCTTAAACATTGGCAACAATTTCAATGATTGATGGCGGGTCGTTTTCAAAACGTGGCTCTCGCCGGAACGCTGCGCACATGCGTCGTAAAGGTTTGCAGCCATTTCAAAGATGGATGGCGGTTCCTTTTCAAAACGTGGCTCTCGCGATAGCTCCGCGCACATGCGTGCTAAGCGATTGTAGCAAATTCAGGCATGGAGGAAGGGTGGGTCGTTTTCAAAATGTGGCTCTCGCCTTACCGCCGAACATTCTTCTTAAAAGTTTACAGCCGCTTTCATGATGGAGGGCGATTTCTTTCCCTTAAAAACATATTCTCCCAATCGCACCCCCCCACGTGTCGGTAGGGCAGGCCTGGCGTTGCGCCATTGATGATCCCGAAATTTGGAATTTGCAACAATGTCACGGATGGAGGTGGCCCATCCCTTTTCCTTGTAAATAAATATTCCCTGTCCCATCCCCAGACGTGTAGGTAGGGGGGGCCGGGCGTTTCGCTGGAACTTCCTCACAACTCATGTTCCTGAAACTGGAAATGGGCAACAACTTCACGGATGGAAGGCGGGCCGTTTACAAAATGTTGCTCTCGCCTAAGAGCCGCGCGCATTCGGCGTTCAAGATTGCAGCATATTGAAGGATGGAAAGCGGCTGGTTTTCAAACTGTTGCTCGCGCCTTAGCACCACGCACACTCGTCTTAACACGTTGTAGCCGTTTCAAGGATGGAGTGCGGCTGGCTTTCAAATAGTGGTTCTAGTCACAGCGCCGAGCGCATTTGGCGTAAACATGGTTAACAATGTCGAGGATGGGGGGCTTCTCCTTTTCAACGTGGCCTTCGCCTTAGCGCCGCGCGCATTCGCCTTACAACTTTGCACAAGTTTCAAAAAGGTTCGGATGGTTGATATCCCAGGAATGGTGCTTTTGACACGATTTAGGACTGGCGGGGCGGAGCACTCACGTCTATTCGTAGCGTTGAAATCCCAGGAATGGTGCTCTGGCGCGACTTAAGAGTATCAGGGCGCAACAGTCACGATGATTCGCGGCGTTAAAGTCCCAAGAATTTGTTTTGGCGTGATGGAGGGTTCTTAACCAATTGTCTTCCCCTGGGCTTGTTTCTAGCAGCGCAGATAAGTTCTTGTAGGGACATCGTCGACGCGCTTAGGGTTCACACAGGTCCTTCTCATCCTCCTCGTCCTCCTCCTCCCTCCTCCTCCTCCTCCTCCTCCTCCTCCCTCTGTGCTTCCTCCTGCTCCTGCACGGTTCCTTGTGCGATATTGGTGAGGATAAACCTCTGTTCTCTCAGTAACAAGCGAGAACACAATAAGATATGCTCAAAGTGCCGAACGTAAATACTTGAGCCAAGCACCACGTAATTTTCAATGGCATGGGGTCTGTATTACACAGACACGAACCCTCGAAGCTATCACGAGCAGATCATACAAATACTTGAAACAGAAACATTCAATTGAGAGAAGTTACCGAACTGGAGGGTTACTGGATGTATTCAGAACATGGCTTGTGTTATGACTGGACCTCCACCCGTTGTTCATGCACCACACCAGTGCGATTTTCTCAAGAGGCGAAGGTAAACAGGTGGAGTGGAAGAATGGCTGCATTCCCGTTGGCCTGCTAGGCGGCTTGAACTTGAAACCCCTCGATTGTGAACTTTGTCCGCTTCCTTCACTTGAATGTGACGATGGATCCTTGCCTGCCTGCGACACGGGAATAAGAAATCGTCATCGTTGACGACGTATACTCGAGATCGTCCCTGTCCGCGTGTGCCAACAAGTCCTCACTGTTGGTTGCAATCGTGAAGCGCATAATCGTCTTGTCCTCGATCGCGCCGTGACGCCACAGTGCTGCCAAACATGTGTGATCTGGGTGGCGGAGGTTGGGCGTGGCGCATCGAACGCCACTGAGGTCATAACGCTCGCAGCAGTCCTTACCCGAGCATCGTCTGACTGCCCAAGTCTGATCTGTCTGCCACAGCGGGTGATCGAGACCAGGACCGCGAGCCTAACACAAAATCTTCTCGTCGAACTTGGCGTTGCGGTTCCTCGCGTTCGCGTGCCTCCATGTACCGTTACGTCTGCTGCGTAATATCTGGAACATCGCCGATTGATGTATTTCGGCCTCTACAATCACCTGGCGCTTGGTGACGTGAATAACCATAACCTCCTCCATGGCAACCTCACCTGTGCGTCGAAGTCGGTGCAATGCACCTCGAATCCTTTGGCGACCGGTAAGGAACCAACGGCCAGCTCCTTGGCCAGGAAGTGTAACTACCAACTGCCCGTGACGCTTGTCTCCATGCTGTCACTATACAAAGAGCCCCCCGCCTGGAAATCGGTCTCGGTTTCGTGTTCGTGTCGTGCGTGCGGACGAGGCGAAGCTGCGTGGGAAATCGAGAAGAATGAAGCCTCCTTTGGCTAGAGCGCCGCCGGGCCAAAAGACTGCCCTCAATCCAAGGTTGTCTGGCGGTGGCCTGGGGTGTCCCGGGGGTGTCCCTCCAGTGCCCCATCGGTGTCCCGTCGGTGTCCCGTCCGTGTCCCGTCGGTGTCCCGTCGGTGTCCCGACAGTGCCCCGTCGGTGTCCCATCACGAGATCGATCGTGAAATCGATAGTGTGACCGATAGTGAGATCCATAGTGACATCGGAAGTGATATCGATACTGAGATCGACCGTGAATTCGATAGTAAGAGAGATGGTGAGATCGATCGTGAGATCGATAATGGGATCGATAGCGCGGTCGATAGTAGGATCGATAGCGGGGTCGATAGTGAGATCGATTGTGAGATTGATAGTGAGATCGACAATGATACCGATACTGAGATCGCTCGTAAGAAATATAGTGAGATCGATTGTGATATCAACGATGGGATGGTTAGTGCGGCCGATAGTGCGATCGATAGTGAGATCGATCGAGCGAGATCGATAGTGAGATCGATCGTGAGATCCATACCAGAGAGATCGAACGGGTGAGACGTTGATTCCTCCCTCCAACCTTTTTATCACCCGAAGGGTGGTCGTATAGGTCTCGCTTCCTCTTGTGCGTCGCTGTGCAGCGATCGAAAAGTCCTCCCTTCGGAGGCCGTGCCAGGACGATAGTGAACGAACTCGGGCGGTGGAGGGGTTGACACGGGTGGGGGGGGAAAGGTTCTGCACACACCACACTCGCTTCAATCTTGGCGTTTTCTCTGTTTTCTGCAGCAGCTGGGGCCGTACGGCTACGATTGACTTTCGCCATCTTCTCTGCCAGTGCCAGCTGGCTACTCGCAAGGGCTTGGAGAAGCTAAGCCGTGTTTCCGATGGTGCTTTCCCTAGCCGCCATGGGCTGCCGATTGCCGATGCACAGGCTAAGTCATCGAGGATGCGACGCCAACGCGTGCTCACCTGCAATCAGCCCCTAGTCTTCTTACTGTAGTACTGTTCCTGAATAGCTCTCTGAGGGCTCAGAGGGTTTCAGACTAGAAGCCGGCAACACAAGGTAGGCCAGCTTCCCCTGCACGGCTCCTGGGCAGGCGTCCCCGCCTCGCCTTGCTTGGGTTCGCAGCGTGTTCGGGAAGCGTTTTCCTACTCGTTTCCAGTACACGTGCTGGAAACCTTTGCGAAGCTACTTCGAAGCGCTTCGGCGGCTCGTGCGAAGCTCCTGGTCCTACCTGAAACTTGCAAGCTCTGCAGGCATCCTGTCAAGCGTCTCCCAGAGGCTTTCACCCTCCATGGATAGCTCTTTAGAGCTGGCCAGGCATCCATTCAAGCGTCGTTGCAAGAGTCTCCTACAAATTTTCACGCGTTTTGGATTGCCTCGCTGTCCGGGTTTTGGATGCCACAAGTTTGAGTCTTAGCTCATCAGACGTTGCTCCCTGGCGAATGCCACACGTGTAGCCTGGTCTAACTGTGGGCATATCATCGCTGAGGTCGGCGACAGCCTCCCCCTTGGCGCCCTAACTGTGGGCGTTTCATCTCGGGACCCTGTTGACAAACAAATCCCTCTCCTCCTCCTCCTCCTCCTCCTCCACCTCCTCATCCTTGGTCGCTGGCTGTCGCGAAGCGTGCGGATGCCGTCGGGGACGCCCTGACCCGGTTCAATACAAACCCAGGCCAGTTAAGCTTTGTCGGATCCTGCAAGATCCTGTCGGATCCTGCAAGATCCTGCGCGCAAGTCTGGGTCAATGCACCCCTGGCCCTGCAGGATCTTCCAGGGTCCGGCGCTCTGGCTGGCCCCGTTTGCATCGACCCCCGTCTCAATGCTCCCGATGTCGTGGAGGAGGAGGGTAGCCGGAGGGTGCCCAACTGGCCAACGCGAGCTGCTGGCCGAGCGCGTGGCCTAGTGGGGCAGGCGCGCCCGGCGGGGCTCAGGTCGCAGGGCCTGGGGGGCGCTTACTCTGAGGAGAACCATGAAGAAGATGATGATGATGATGATGATGATGGTGATGATGATGATGATGGTGATGATGGTGATGATGCTGATTCTGATGATGATGGTGATGATGGTGATGATGGTGGTCACGATCATGATTACGGTGACGACGATGATTATGATGATGACGATGACGGTAACGATGGTGAGGATGATGGTGGTGATGATAATGGTACTGATGACGACGACGATGCCGATGATGATGATGATGATGATGACGATGATGATGATGATCATGGTAGTAATGACAATGGCGATGCAACTGATCATGGCGATGGTAATGATGGTCATGCTGATGATGATGATGATGATGATGATGATGATGATGAGGGTCGCGGTGATGATGGTGATGATGCTGATTCTGATGAAGATGGCTATGCTGCTGATGATGATGATGATGAAGATGATGATGATGAAGATGACGACGGTGCCGATGCCGATGATGACGCTTCTAATAATGATGTGCTGATGGCCGGTGACGAGGGTGAGGACGAGGATGTTGATGCTGCTGGCAGTGATGACGATGACGACAACAACCACGATGATGACGACGACGATGGAGATGATGCGGCTGATGGTGGTGATGATGAGATGAACGATGAGGGTGAGGATGGCGACGCTGATGACGAAGACAATGACGCTGATGACGACGGCGACGACGATGAAGATGATGACTGTGGTGTTGCTGCTACTGATGATGGGGATGACGATGCTGACGAGGATGGGGATACATACAACTATAATGCTGTTGATGATGATAACGACGAGGAGGAGTACCATGATGATGCTGATGATGGTGCTGACGATGACGAGGACGAGGACGGCGCAATGCTGGTTACGGTAATCGTGATGAGGATGAGGATGATCACGATGTGTACGATGGTGATAATGATGACGACGATGAGGATGATGACCATGATGATGCTGCTGATGATGGCGACAATGACGACGAGTATGAGGACTATGACGAACATGACGACGCCGCTGATGATGATGGTGACGACGTCGAGGACGAGGACAATGATGATGCTGCTGCTGATGATGAGGGTGACGATGATGATGCTGCTGCTGATGCTGAAAATCATGATGACGACGATGACGATGATACTGCTGCTGATGATGACGACGACGAGGATTATGACGACGACGGTGATGCTGCTGCTGCTGATGATGATGATGGTGATGCGAAGGGCTGGAATGCGGATGAGGATGATGACGATGCTGAGGATGACGGTGACAACGAAAACGATGACAACGACGATGATGATGACGATGCTGATGAGGCAGGTGATGATGACGAAAACGACGATGATGATGATGCTGAGGATGGTGATGATGAGGGTTAGGCAAGTGACGACACTCACGTTGTCAATGGTGATGATGATGATGATGCTGATGATGATGATGATGATGATGACATTACTCGTAGCGGCTGTGGGGGCGACCACCGCTCCGCTTGCTCAAATGCCTGACCGGAACAACCAACCCAATTCAAACGAAACGGGTCGGTTTCCTGGGCAGCGCAAAGAGGCTAGCGGACGAGCCGGGCGGCGGAGCAGGCGAGGCGGTCAGTGAGCGCGATCAGTGCGTCATAGTCAGCGGCGGCGCGAAGCCGCAGAACTTCAGGAAGATGGGAATATTCCAGTCTGTCGTACACCTCGAGACTAACGAAGATCGGCAAGAGGTCGTTGGGCTCGTCGGCGAGAAAGCCGATGCACTCGAGGCGGCTGCCAGGCGGGAACTTGCCGAACACGGAGTAGACGATGCACCAGGGGGCGTGGCAGTCAGCGTAGTGCACCCATGAGTCGGGGGCGTCGCAGCCGCAGAGGCACCGATGGAAGACGCCCTCGTGCATACGCACGCTGGGCGTCCAGCCGCCCATCCTCGTCTTCAGGCACGCGCCCGCGACATGGACGTGCGAGCGGCGCGCGACGAGGAAAAGCCGCGCGAGGTCGAGCTCGCGGAGCGTGCCGGCGCTGCCTGGCCAGTGCTTCAAGAGGCGCTTTCGCAGCATGACGTCGAGGCTGGCGGGGAAGATGAGGGACTTGAGCGTGGCGTGCGTAAACTTCTGGGCGTGCGGCGGGGTCAGCCGGGCGCGCGCGCTCGAGAGCCAGCAGCTTGTACTTGGCGACGGTGGCGCAAAGCGCGCGGTTAAGCGCGGCCGAGACCTTCAGCGGCGCCTGCTCCGCGATCTGCTTGAGGGTTCAGGCGGTCGCGGACGCGCGCCAATGCGACGCCCAGGGGCGATACACGCGCCCGAGATCGTCCAGCGGGCGGTCCAGCGCAGCCTCGCGCCACGCGCGCTGCATGACGATGATGATGATGATGATGATGATGATGATGATGATGATGATGATGATGATGATGATGATGATCATGATGATCATAATGATGATGATGATGGTGGTGGTGGTGGTGCTGCTGATGATGATTATGGTGGTGGTGAAGCTGCTGATGATGACGATGTGCATAAACATGAAATGCTGACGACGACAACGGCGACGATGATAATCATTTGATTCGATTATGGTCATGCTGTTGCTAATGACGATAAAGATAATGCTGATGGTGATGACGAGGATGCTGATGATGACGATGATGACGATAAATCTAACGATGGCGATGGCAATGATGATGCTGCTGGTGATGATTGTGATGATGATGAGGATGATGAAGATGATGATGATGTTGATGATGATGCTGATGATGATGATGGTGGTGATGATGGTGATGATGAGGATGACGACGATGACGATGACAGATGATGATGGTGACGATGACGATGACGATGACGATGATGATGGTGGTGGTGGTGGTGGTGCTGCTGATGATGACGATGTGCATGAACATGAAATGCTGACGACGACAACGGCGACGATGAGGATGCTTTAATCATGTACGATTATGGTCATGCTGTTGCTTATGACGTGCACGACGACGATGGGGATAGTGATGATGACGATGACGATGCTGCTGCTGATGATCATGATGTTGATGCTGATGGTGATGACGAGGATGCTGATGATGACGATGATGACGATAAAGATAACGATGGCGATGACGATGATGCTGCTGATGATGATTGTGATGATGATGATGATGATGATGATGATGATGATGTAGATGATGATGATGCTGCTGATGATGATGATGATGTTGATGTCGATGATGATGATGATGCTGATGATGATGTTGATGATGATGCTGATGATGATGGTGATGATGATGGTGATGATGGGGATGACGATGATAACGATGGCAGATGATGATGACGATGACGATGACGATGACGATGACGATGATGATGATGATGATGATGATGATGATGATGATAATGATAATGATAATGATAATGATAATGATAATGATAATGATAATGATAATGATAATGATAGTGATAATGAAAATGATAATGATGATGATGATGATGATGATGATGATGATGATGATGATGATGATGATGATGATGATGATGATGATGATGATGATGATGGCGATGATGGTGATGATGATGGCGATGATGGTGGTGATGATGGTCCGCCGACTCCAGACGCGTGTGAGGTATCCTCCCGATTCATGCACTACGCTCCCACGTGCACCCTGTTCATCTTCCGTAGACCCCGGCACCCTTGCACCCCCCCTACACCCCTGGCCCCGCCTCGACACCCGCTCCGCTCTGCTCCCTGTCCTTGCGACCCTCCACCCTGTAATTCCGCGCCCCGATCCGGCCCCCGTTCTACCCTCCCCCCGCCAACGCCCCGACTTCCTGGGACGTTTTCACTTTGAGACACCCCACCCTGCACGTCCGAGCTCCCATCCGACCCCGTACGAGACACCCCCCCCCCGCCGACGTCGCACGCCCGACACCGGAAGCATCCTGAAGCCTCTGGGCGCGGAAGTTCTGCAGAGCCAGCCGCCCTGCAGACCTCTGCCCGGGAAAACCCCCACCACGCCCGACTCCGCGCCAGCCTCCTGGAGCCACCGGGCAGGGGCTCTGCAGAGCCGGTGCCCCGCAGAGGTCAGCCCGGGACCCCCCCCGCGCCCGAGCCCGACGGCCTCGTGGGGACTCTGCGCGCCGGGGGCTCTGAGGAGCCTGTTTTTTTTAGACTCTGGCAAGTTTACTTGCATGGACGGGGGGGGGGCTGAGCCTGAAGCGCTAGTATTCGCTTGAAGAGGGGCGAGGGGGGGGGAGGGGCGAACGCCATGCAAGCAAACTTGCCTGAATCCAAAAAAACACAGGCTCCAATCGGTTTGGGGCAGCGCTCCGCCTCCGGGGGGCACTCGCCACGCCCAGGCGGTGCCGTCCACGGGCGCGGCTCGGGGAGGAGAGGCTGCTCCCGGAGAGACGGCACCCCAGACCCCCGGGGGGCCCACGCCGCGCAGAGGCCACGGCGTCGGAGGCCCGGAGCGGGCGCCCGAGAGGGCGCGATGCTCCTCCGAATGCCGCGCAGGGCACGAGCGGTGCCGAGCTGATGGCCCCGGAGGCCCGACGCGGGGCCTCCCGAGCCTGAAGACTGTGGCAAGACCTCCTCGGACCTCGACCCAGAGGAGGGAGGAGGAGGAGGAGGAGGAGGAGGGGGAGGAGGGGGAGGAGGGGGGGAGGGGGGAGGAGGGGGAGGGGAGGGAGGAGGAGGGGAGGGAGGAGGAGGGGGGAGGAGGAGGGAGGAGGGAGGAGGAGGAGGGAGGAGGAGGAGGAGGAGGAGGAGGAGGAGGTCAAGCTGCGGATACCATCCTGTGCACTAAAGGGAAACAAGGCACTCCACAACGCAACACACGCCAGACCAGAGGGAAGAAGGGAAACCGAGGGAGAGGGGGGGGGGCAATGGAGTGAGGGAGGGGAGGGGCGGAAATCTGGGACCGAACAAACATAAAGAACCGCCCCACAAATTCAGAGGCCGCATGGGAGGCCGCGGCAGGATGCACAACAACGCTCGTGCGAACATCGGGCCTCGCCGGATCGCCAGAACACCGGAATCCCTGACGCTCGCTGATCTGTTTTTCAATCTGCGGCCCCAGAAGTCCCGACCGCTTCCCCGAAGGTAGTTTTTCGCCTCAGATCCGGTTTTCATGGCCCCGGGGCCCAATAATGGCCCCCGAAAGCCGAAATTGAGGAAGCAACCGCTGGTTGAACCAAAAGCAGACAGCAGGCGGGTTCTGGAAACACTGAGCCCAAAAATGTTACGATCTCTTGGGGGCGCCTCTATTGCTTCATTTTGAAGGGGGACGCACTGACCCTATACTGCGTCAGGCTCTGGTGCAGCACTCGCGGCGCTATCGAATCATCCATCGATTGGAGAGCCAACGGAGACCCGCGAGGCTGACGACTCTGCACAAGAACACGCTGGAAGAAACAACCTGACATCTTGCCCCCGCGCACCCTCTCGCTTTCGAATCTTTTTTCCTTCCGCCAGCTTCCGCAGGCGCAGGCAGTCTTGCTTTTTACTTCCGTCGCCCTCCGCCGCCTCTCGCCGAGGAAGAGATGGCAGCCCCTCGGATCCCTCTGGGGCGAGGCCCCATCTGGAATACCTCAGTTGAAGATCGGAGCGACGAAAAATATCGGGCCTGATGCGAGACGACACAGCGACCTCAAGCGGTGGCCTACGAAGGCCGCGCGCGCGGAACGCTACATCGGAAACGAGGGCGCTTGCGCGCGACCTTTCGTGGGCAGCTCACGCGCCAGTGTCGGTGAAAACGACTCTGCTCTCTGGCGGCGCGTACAAGGGGAGAAGGGGAGGGGGGCAAGCTTTTTACGAGGAGGTTGCTTCTCAGAAGGCGCCGGCCCAACATCCATAGACAAGGCCCTCGCCCTCTAAGAAGCAGGGTACTGCTAAGAAGCCTTCCCCCCTCCCCCTGCCCCCCTCTGCGCGTGGCCGAGTTTTTCCACGTCGCTCCTCTGAGATCGGATCGGATCGGGCCGAGACTGCGCAAGGTCTGGCATGGCGGAAACGGGTGCTGGACGAGCTCTTCATCCTGAGCCGTTCTCCGACCATCCCGGGGCTCGTGGAGGACCCCGGGAAGCCCAAACCGGCGAAAGACCTCGGAGCCCGTTCCCCTCAGCACCCGCGTTCCCCCACGGCGACGGGCCCCGCGCAACACGCCAACCGGAGCCGACGCGGTAGGAGGAGGAGGAGGAGGAGGAGGAGGAGGAGGAGGAGGAGGAGGAGGAGGAGGAGGAGGAGGAGGAGGAGGAGGGCCCCCAGGAGGGCACTTCGGCGTGTGGGCGGCACGTTGAGGCTCCTGGGGTGAACTAAAATCCGCCAAGACGTCGCCTGTGCAGGGGCGGCGCGGCGGGCCAGGAGCGTCGGTGCCTTGACGGGCCTGGGGCGGCCCCCCCGAACTCGAGCGGGGTCCCGCTGTGGTTCGGGTGTGCCGTCTCAGGTCCCTCAGGGACCTGGCGTTCTGGGGCCGCGAGGGTACCCCCCCTGGGACGGCGTGGATCTCGGTCCGCGTCGTCCTGCGGGTACCTGCTCCTGCGGGGGCAGGCTCCAGCCACTGTATTGGCCCTCCCGTCACGTCGCGGGGCAAGGGTGTGGCTGGGGGGGTCGGCCTACGGGCACGGCTCAAGACGTGGTCCCACCTGACCCCCCTTGGGCAAGGGGGTCTGCGGGGGTGGGCCTGGGCACCCATCACCTTCCCGCACCGAGTGCCCCGCTCGGTGGCCCGTTGGGGGTGCCCAGTGTCACCTGGTGCAGGAAGAGCCAGGTAGGCATGGGGGCTGGCCACTTTCGGTGGTCAGTGCTGCTCATGGAGCAGCACGTGGTGAGGCCGGCGCTTTTCTTCTCTTGCTCTCTTTGCTCTTTCCTCTTTCTTGCCTCGGGCCCCGCCGGCGGTGCGGCTCCTAGCTCTAGGGGGTCGCGGGGGGAGGCGTTTGGCCCCCCCGTCCTTTCGAGGCGGTCTGGACAACCATTCCGCAAGACTGCGTCGAGGAGGAGGAGGAGGAGGAGGAGGAGGAGGAGGAGGAGGAGGAGGAGGAGGGGAGGAGGGGAGGGGGAGAAGGGGGGAGGAGGAGGAGGCGGAGGAGGAGGAGGAGGAGGAGGAGGAGGAGGAGGAGGAGGAGGAGGAGGAGGGAGGAGGGAGGAGGAGTCGGAGGGGGAGGAGGATGAGGAGGAGGAGGAGGAGGAGGAGGGAGGAGGAGGAGGAAGGAGGAGGAGGAAGAGGAGGCGGGAGGACCGAGCAGGAGGGCCCCGCGGGGAGGGCGGGCGCCTGCGCGCGGTGAGGCACGCGCGGCGCGCGACGCATCGCCGCGGGGCGGGGCCGCTGGCGGCGACTGCGGCGCGGCCCGCCTCTCCTCGCCGCCGCGTGGGGGCGGGGGTGTGTGGAGTCTCCTCCTCCTCCTCCTCCTCCTCCTCCTCCTCCGCCTCCGCCTCCTCTTCTCTCCTCCTCTTCTTCTTCTCCTCCTCCTGCTCCTCCTGCTCCTCTTCTTCTTCTCTTCCTCTTCTTCTTCCTCCTCCTCCTGCTCCTGCTCCTGCTTCTCTTCCTCTTCCTCCTGCTGCTGCTGCTGCTCCTCCTCCTCCTCTTATCCCTCCTCTTTCGGCTCCAGACTGGATGGGTATGGCGGCCTTTCGGCCTTCAAAGCCTTCGAACGAAAAGGAACCGCTCTCATTCCGACTCCGTTTCGCTCCTCCGTTATCCCTCTCTCTCTCTGTCTCTGTCTCTGTCTCTGTCTCTCTCTCTCTCTCTCTTCTCTCTCTCTCTCTCTCCCTCTCTCTCTCTCTCTGTCTTCCTCCTCCTCCTCCTCCTCCTCCTCCTCCTCCTCCTCCTCCTCCTGCCCCTCCCAATCAGAATCCCCTTTACGGAACAGAACCAAGCAAAATCCTTAGAATAACTAAGAAAAACACGCAAAGCAAAACAATTATCCTGGCGAAGGACCCAACCATATGCAGTTGTGAATGCCGCAATTGTGAATGCCATCTTCGCCTGCGCTACCTATGTGGCCACGGCTTCCCGCCGGAGCCCGACATGCTCAGGGACACGTTCGTGGCCGTCTTCGCGGGCGCCGACGACGACAAGGACGGCGTCCCTCTCACCGAGGAGCAGAAGCAGGAGAAGGCCTTGAGAGCCATGAGGGAGGAGGTGGCGTTGCACGTCGACAAGGCGGAGTACGACGCCCATGCGCGGTTGTTGAAGCAGCGCAACTATGGGGCCACGATCCTCGTGAGGGATGTGCCGCTATGGCCCGGGGCCGCCATGCGAACCCTGCCACTGGCGCCTTCGGTGGAGCTCCAGTGGGGCCACGGTCCTCGTGAGCCGAAATGGCCCGAGGCCGCCATGCGAACCCTGCCACTGGGGCCTTCGGTGGAGCTCCCCATAGGGCCACGATCCTCGTGAGGGGTGTGCCGAAATGGCCCGAGGCCGCCATGCGAACCCTGCCACTGGCGCCTTCGGTGGAGCTCCCTATGGGGCCACGATCCTCGTGAGGGGTGTGCCGAAATGGCCCGAGGCCGCCATGCGAACCCTGCCACTGGCGCCTTCGGTGGAGCTCCCTATGGGGCCACGATCCTCGTGAGGGGTGTGCCGAAATGGCCCGAGGCCGCCATGCGAACCCTGCCACTGGGGGCCTTCGGTGGAGCTCCCTATGGGGCCACGATCCTCGTGAGGGGTGTGCCGAAATGGCCCGAGGCCGCCATGCGAACCCTGCCACTGGCGCCTTCGGTGGAGCTCCCTATGGGGCCACGATCCTCGTGAGGGGTGTGCCGAAATGGCCCGAGGCCGCCATGCGAACCCTGCCACTGGGCGCCTTCGGTGGAGCTCCCTATGGGGCCACGATCCTCGTGAGGGGTGTGCCGAAATGGCCCGAGGCCGCCATGCGAACCCTGCCACTGGCGCCTTCGGTGGAGCTCCCTATGGGGCCACGATCCTCGTGAGGGGTGTGCCGAAATGGCCCGAGGCCGCCATGCGAACCCTGCCACTGGGCCTTCGGTGGAGCTCCCTATGGGGCCACGATCCTCGTGAGGGGTGTGCCGAAATGGCCCGAGGCCGCCATGCGAACCCTGCCACTGGCGCCTTCAGTGGAGCTCCCTATGGGGCCACGATCCTCGTGAGGGGTGTGCCGAAATGGCCCGAGGCCGCCATGCGAACCCTGCCACTGGCGCCTTCGGTGGAGCTCCCTATGGGGCCACGATCCTCGTGAGGGGTGTGCCGAAATGGCCCGAGGCCGCCATGCGAACCCTGCCACTGGCGCCTTCGGTGGAGCTCCCTATGGGGCCACGATCCTCGTGAGGGGTGTGCCGAAATGGCCCGAGGCCGCCATGCGAACCCTGCCACTGGCGCCTTCGGTGGAGCTCCCTATGGGGCCACGATCCTCGTGAGGGGTGTGCCGAAATGGCCCGAGGCCGCCATGCGAACCCTGCCACTGGGCCTTCGGTGGAGCTCCCTATGGGGCCACGATCCTCGTGAGGGGTGTGCCGAAATGGCCCGAGGCCGCCATGCGAACCCTGCCACTGGCGCCTTCGGTGGAGCTCCCTATGGGGCCACGATCCTCGTGAGGGGTGTGCCGAAATGGCCCGAGGCCGCCATGCGAACCCTGCCAGTGGGGCCTCCGGTGGAGCTCCCTATGGGGCCACGAAGCGGTGGGTGAAACGCAGGGATGAAGAGGAGGAAGGGGGCAGCGGGAGGAGGAGTGGACGCGGGGCGCTGTCTCTTCAAAACGAGGACCCAACACCACAGGATGGTTGGGAAAAAAACAATCCTGAGGCGAGATTCGGGGGCGAGGGGGGGGAGGTCTCCTCAGGATTTTTTTTTGTTTTTTTGTTCCAAGGGTTTGCGCTGACTCCTCCTCCCCACTCCGCCTCCCCCCCTTCCCCTCCTCCCCCCTCCTCCTCCCCCCTTCCCCTCCTCCCCCCTCCTCCTCCCCCCTTCCCCCTCCTCCTCCCCCTCCTCCCCCTCCTCCTCCCTCCTCCCGTCGTTGGTTTGGTTTGTATTTCCTTGTGTTTGTTTTTGTTTTTTTCATGTCGCGCTGGCCTCTACAGCATGATTCCTATTGAGAGCCTCTGCGCAAGGATTACGATTGAGAGCCTCTACACAAGGATTCCTAGTGAGAGCCTCCACACAAGGATTCCTATTGAGAGCCTCTACACAAGGATTCCTAGTGAGAGCCTCTGCAAAAGGATTCCTATTGAGAGCCTCCAGAAAAGGATTCCTATTGAGAGCCTCTACAACACGATTCCGATTGAAAGCCTCTACATCACGATTCCTACTGAGAGCCTCAACAAACAAGGATGCCGATTCAAAGCCAAGACAAAACTACTCCTATTGAAACCCAATGCATATGGATTCATATTGAAAGCCTGTGCAAAAGGATTTCTGCTGAGAGCCTCGACAAAATGATTCATATTCAGAGCCTCTACACAAAGGATTCCGATCGAAAGCCTTTACAACAAGATTCCTATTGCAAGCCTTTACACAAGGATTCCGATTGAGAGCCTCTACAAAAAGGATTCCTATTGAAAGCCAATACACAATGATTAGTATTGTAACGCAGTACACATGGCTTCCTATTGAGAGCCTCTACAACCTCATTCCTATTGAGAGCCTCTATAAAAAGAATTCCTGTTGAAAGCCTCCACAAAAGGATGCTTCATTGAAACCCAATACAAATGGATTTCTCTTGGGAGCCTGTGCAAAAGGCTTCCTGTTGGGAGCCTCGACGAAAGGATCCGATTGAAAGCCTTTACAGAAGGATCCCCATTGAAACCCAATACACATGTATTCCTATTGAGAGCCTGTACAAAGGATTCCTGTTGAGAGCCTCCATACAAAAATCCCATTGAGAGCCTCTACAAAAAAGGATTCTTATTCAGAGCCTCTACGACAAAAAAAGGTTCCTTTTGAAAGCCTTTACATAATGATTCCTATTGTGAGCCTCTACAAAAAAGGAACCTTATTGAAAACCAATACAAAATGAATACTACTGGAAGTCAATACGCATGGTTTCCCGTTGAAAGCCTGTGCAAAAGTATTTCTGTTCAGACCCTCCACGACAAGATTCCCATTGAGAGTCTCTACAACATGATTCCAGTTGAAAGCCTCTACACAAGGATTTCGAACGATAGCCTCTTACAAAAAGGATTCCTATTGAAAACCATACAAAAGGATTATTACTGAAACGCAATACGAATGGTTTCCTATTGAAAGCCTGTGCAAAACAATTCATGTTGACAGCCTCGACGAACAAATTCTCATTTAGAACCTCTACAGAAGGATTCCTACTGAGAGCCTCCACGAAAGGAATCCTAATGAGAGCCTCTACAAAAGGATTCCTGGTGAGAGCCTCTACAAAACGATTCCTATTGAGAGCCTCTACAAAAGGATTCCTATTGAGAGCCTCTACAAAAAAAGAATTCGTAGTGAGAGCCAATGCAAACATTATCCCGACTGAAACACAATACTACTGCATTACTATTGAGAGCCGGTGCAAAATGATTCCTATTGAGAGCCTCCACAAGAGGATTCTCATTGAGAGCCTCTACAAAAGGATTCCTATTGAGAGCCTCTTCGCAACGATTCCTATTGAAAGCCTCTACATAAGGATTCCTACACGGGGGGTACTATAGTTTTGACCATAAGACGTCATGCTGTCGACGCCC
>CAUYUJ010015934.1:120000-150000 GCA_963575745.1 Prorocentrum cordatum | reverse complement strand
CAGCGGACATATGGAAAAGAAGAGCCAATGATCGCATGCAAAGCCCGCCACCCTCGGACACGAGGGTTCCATCACCGCATCATATGTCCCCTGCGCCCCATCGACAAGCCCCAGAGTGAGCATCCACGACCAGCAAGCCCCCACGAGGGCACCCGAAGTCCAACAAAGCACCACACAACTAGCGACCCCGTGACAAGCGACCGATTCCCCTGACAACTCCCAAGCAATCCAGACGAATCGCCCCATAATCATGCCCCACGCAACGCCTCAGAAAACAGCCGACGCCCCTGCAGCTCAACACCGCCAGCGACCACTCGGCCAGTCGACGCAGCACTACCCAACAATAGGCCGGCGGAATGAGCGAAGCGATTGCGTATTTAACGTGCTAAGAAGAAGACGAACAATACTACCATGGTGCTGATGATGAGGAGGGGAAGAGGAGGATGAAGAGACGGGATAAGGAGTGGAGAGGACAGAAGAATGAAGAGACGGCGGATGACGGGGGAGTGTGCTCATTGTTTTCTCGACTACTACTACTACTACTACTGCTGCTGCTGCTGCTGCTACTACTACTACTACTACTACTACTACTACTACTACTACTACTACTACCACTACGATTACTAGTAGTGCCACGACTACTGATACGACGACTACTACTGCGACCACCACAGTTAACACTACTACTACCGCTACTACTACTACTACTACTACTACTACCACTACTACTATCACGAATACTACCACTACAACGACGACTACTACTACTATCCGTAGTAGTAGGTGGTAGTCGTAGTAGTAGTAGTAGTAGTAGTAGTAGTCGTAGTAGTAGTAGTAGTAGTAGTAGTAGTAGTAATAGTAGTAGTAGTCGTAGTAGTAGTAGTAGTAGTAGTAGTAGTAGTAGTCGTAGTAGTTGTAGTGGTCGTAGTACTCCAACTACTGCTTCTTCTACTAACCCTGCGATGCCTAATAGCATTACTACTACTACCACTACTACTACTACTACTACTACTGCTGCTGCTGCTGCTACTACTACTACTACTATCATTACTACTCGTATTACTTCCACAGGTACTACTATTACTAGTATACTACTATTACTACTACTACTACTACTACTGCTACTACTACTACTACTACTACCACTACTGTACCAGCACCCGTACTACTGTAGTACTCGTACCCGTACTCGTACTAGTACTGTTAGTTGTTCAGCTAGAATTGCTTTTCTTACTAAAACTACTACGACTACGACTGCCACTACGAGTACGACAGCGACTACTACTGCTGATACCACTGCTACTACTACTACTACTATTACTACTACTACTACTACTACTACTTCTAATGCGACTATTACTACTACTACTACTCCATACTCCATCTACTACTACTACTACTACTTCTTCTTCTACTACTACTACTACGACTAATGCTACTACTGCCACCACTACCAGTACTACTAGTCGCACAATAACTACGGCGGCTGCTACTAATGCTACTACTCATGCTAATGCTTTTGCTACAACTTATACTTCTACTTCGACTTCTACTTCTACTAATACTACTGCTACTACTACGGCTACTACTACTTCTATTTCTACGTCTACGACTACTATTTCAAGAACCACTACTACTACTACTACTGGCACTACGACAGCTATTACTACTACTACTACTACTACTACTACTACCACTACTACCTCTACGGCTACTACTATAACTACTCGTGCTACTACTATTACTACTACTACTACTACTACGACGACTACTACAACTACCACTGCTACTGCTACTGCTTCTACTACTGCTCCTACTACTACTACTACTACTACTATTACAACTACTACCACTACTACCACCACTACTATTACTACTGTTACTACTACTACTACTACTACTACTACTATGACTACGACTGCTACTGCTACTACTAATTCTACGGCTACTACACCTCTGACTATAACTACTACGACTACTACGTGTACTACTACAACTGCTACTACTACTGATACTACTACTACTACTACTACTACTACTGCTACTACTGTTACTACTACTGCTACTATCACTACTACTACTACTATTACTACTACTACTACTACTACTACTGATACTACTGCTACTGCTGCTACTACTACTACTACGACGACAACTACTACTACTACTATTCTTTTACTAATACTACTACTTCTGCAACTACTACTACTACTACCACGACTACTACTATACTACTGCTACTAGTAGTGGTAGTAGTAGTAGTAGTAGTAGTAGTAGTAGTAGTAGTAGCAATAGTAGTAGTAGTAGTAGTAGTAGTAGTAGTAGTAGTAGGTAGTAGTAGTAGTAGTAGTAGTAGTAGTAGTAGTAGTAGTAGTAGTAGTCGTAGTGCCAGTAGTAGTAGTAGTTGTAGTAGTAGTAGTAGAAATAATAATACTACAAGTACAACAACAACTCCTATTACTACTACTACTACTACAACTACAGCTACTAATACTACAACAACAACTACTACTACTACTACGACTACGACTACGACTGCGACTACGACTACGACTACTACGACTACGACGACTAATACTACTACTACTACTACCACTGCTTCTACTACGACTAGTACTAGTACTAGTACTAGTACTAGTACTAGTACTAGTACTAGCTACTAGTACTAGTACTAGTACTAGTACTACTACTACTACTACTACTACTACTACGACTACTACGACTACTACGAACTACTACTACTACTACTACCACTACTACTACTACTACTACTACTACTACTACTACTACTACTACTACGACTACTACGACTACTACGACTACTACGACTACTACTACTACTGCTGCTACTACTACTACTACTACTACTACTACAACAACAACTACTACTACTACTACTACTACTACTACTACTACCACTAGCACTACTACCACTACTACGACGACAACTACCACTACCACTACCACTACCACTACCACTACCACTACCACTACCACTACCACTACCACTACCACTACGAGTACCACTACCACAACCACTACCACTACCACTACCACTACCACTGCCACTACCACACGTGGTGTGCTCCGGAGATCTTCGACCAAAACAAATGTAATTTCTTTGGGGCGCAATCCACCTGTCCGCCATTTTCATCCGGACTTCCGCTGGCGCAGGCGGCCTCGTTTTGTTCCCGCTGGCTCCCGCTTCCCTTTCCGTCACGTTCCACCAAGGAAGTGAAGCGAAGTTCTCCACTCATCCTTCAACAGCGAGCCCCTTCCCGGGACGCCCCACGCATACTGGTCGGACTACTATTACTACGACTTCTACGACTACTACTGTTACTACTGCTACTAGTACTAGTACTCGTACTAGTAGTAGTCGTAGTAGTAGTAGTAGTAGTAGTAGTAGTAGTAGTAGTAGTAGTAGTAGTAGTAGTAGTAGTAGTAGTAGTAGTAGTAGTAGTAGTCGTAGTAATAGCACTTATCCCTCAAAAGCGAGCCCCTTCCTGGGACGCCCCACGCATACTGGTCGGACTGGGGAGGTCCTGCCGCAGCTGCTCGATCTCCACGCCTATCGCCTCGCTCTCCCGCTCGCCGCCCTTGGCGAGCACGGTGCGCAGCACCTGCACTCAATCTCTGCGCCCCTCGGCCCGCACTTTCCGCACCCCTCCTTTATCCCCTGCTCCTCTCCCTGGGGAGGGAGGGCCCCCCTCCTGCTCGCGACCGCGACTGCGACCCGCACAGTGCGCCCTGCAGGCGCCGCGGGCGGGGGCCCACGCGCCCACAAGGAGCACCCGTCATGCCGCCGCACAAGGCAGCACCACAAAACATCACCGATCAAGCCCCTCCTCGTCGCGCCGTGGAAGAACCACGGCGGGAAGGACCTCCGCGCCGTGGAAGGATAATGAGGAGGAGGAGGATGGGGAGGAGGAGGAGGAGGGAGGAAAAGGATCCTGATGATGATGATGATGATGAGGAGGAGGTGGAGGAGGGGCGGAGGAGGAGGAAGAGGAAGACGAGGAGGACGACGACGTGGAAAAAGAGAAAGGAACATCGAGAACATCGAAATTTGGATTCCATGCTTTTGGCCCTTGTCGGGGCCTCTGGAAACCTACGACGGGCTCCCGCGCTCCCGCGAGGCCTCCGCGGGAACCTCAGGAACCGTGCGGTGCCTTTTTCGGAAACCTCCGTGACGAGCCCAGGGGCCCTCGGAGACTCGTCCAGGAGGAGGAGGAGGAGGAGGAGGAGGAGGGGGAGGAGGAGGAGGCGGAGGAGGAGGAGGAGGAGGAGGAGGAGGAGGAGGAGGAGGAGGAGGAGGAGGAGGAGGAGGAGGGAGGAGAAACGCACGTGACCGAACGAGAAGGGGACGAAGCGGCGAAGACCACGACACCAGACGAAAGAGAAACGCCCCTAACTCCTGAGCCACGCGGCGAGGCCACGGCGCCGCCGAATGAACTGCGCGAGGCGAGCAACGTCGCACTTCGGAATCTCGCCTGCTGTGAAGCCTCCTCGCAACCGGAAATAACGACACGTAGTGCACGTAAAGCCAGCATGAACCGAAATGGGCGCAAACTGGGCTTTGGAGCAAGGGAGACATGCAGGCAAGGCATAGTAAGGACAACGAGGCAACAAGGAACACAAGGGGGGCGCAGGCAGGGACATCTAGATACCGAACGATCTGGTCATCCCCCCGTACCAATTTTACAAACTAATGCAAGTCTAGCTGGCTTGCGAAAAGCGGGCGCTTGCCCACCTACGGTACGTACGGTAGTATCACATATAACTCGAACGACGTAACTAACAGTCAGGGGGGGGGCAAATGTTGCAACCTAGGAGACACCATACTAAAACAAGAGACACTGGTCGCCAGGGCGTTGTGATCAAAATGGGCCAATTTTTGAAAGGCTGGCGCAGCGTGGATCGGAGATGCCAAGCTAAGCGCGCGAAGTCTGGTACTGCGTTGCGAGGGCGGAGCTGTTGTCATCGGGGGCTGGGCAACCTGGGGTTTGTACCTCCACTTATTTGATCAAGCTAAATGGGATGGCCGTTCGAAAACAACGAACCGCGTAGACCTGTCGCAAACATATCGAATCAAGTTCGGAAATCGGATCGAAACAAGACGAGTCGGTTCGACGCGATAGACAAATGACCGTTTCGTGCGAGACTCCAGCGTACAGATGAGGTGGAACCCGGTTCGAGTCGGCTCGGAGCAATGAGACCATTACCGTTTCGCGCGGGCTTTCTTCGAGAAGATGACTTGGAACCAAGCTCGAAATCGGATCGAAACAATAAACAAGTGAACGTTTCGGGCGGGGCGTCTTCGAAAAACGAAGTGGAGCTCAGTTCGGAACAGGTTCAAAACAGTAGGAACGCAATTTCGGGCGGTCTTTCTTCAAAGATATGACTTGGAACCGCCTTCGAAGTCGGTTCGGAACAATAGGAAAGCAAACGTTTCGCGAACAACTTCCTCGAATATATCACTTGGAACCCGGTTCCAGACAAGCTCGAGTTCGGCGAAACGAGAGCGCCGCATTTGCAACTTTGTGCCAAACTTCAATCGCGCCCAAGTAGTCACTCCATGATGAAAGTGGGGAGCCCAACTCATTAGAACCCGCCTAGCATCTCGCGTGCTCATGTTCCCGCGGACCAGCTCCGCCTTCATCTGGAGCTCCCTCCTGGAACCGAGCTCTGGCATGCCCACTCCGCGCGGCCTGGAGGAAGTATAGGCTTTCGCGCATGTGGAAGAACAGGATCGTGCGTGTGTGTGTGTGCGTGTGTGTGTGTGTGTGTGCGTGTGTGCACCGCGGGCTACTTCGCCAAACTATGGCACAATCCTCCGCTTAGGCAATCTCGTCAACCATGCGGCAAATGTCGGGGGGCGCCCGAGAATGCACGGGGGCCTCGATGCCTGGCCCGTCCGCCCTGCAGCGCAAGAGTGCCGAGCCCGGGCTTCGAGGCCGGCATGCCGAGTGCGCGCCGCGCGATGCGGCGCTCCTCGGGGGGCATCTGTGAGGCTCTGGAGGGTTCGACACTCCTGCTTCACGGCGCACTGGGAAGGAGAGGCATCGCCCAGGCACGAGAACGCGCAATTACACTTCGTTGCGCAGAGCAGTCTCGAGTGGCCCATGCTTGAGCGCCTGGCACTCGCGAGCTCGCCGAAGCGCTTCGTTGGCTGGGGCTTCCCCGGCTCTCAACGCCCGACCCCTGTCTCCCGCGTCGCCGAGTGTTTGCCGCAATCCCCCGGCGCGATATCAATGGATATGATGCCGCGCATCGAGAGAAGCCAGTCGAACTCCGCTGGGCTGAAACTTCTCGCGAGCGCGACGACGCGCATCGGCGCGTCGAGTGCTAGTCCAGCAGCTCGCCCAGCAAGTCTGAAAACAGGAAGACAGACGGCCGACGCCGTGACTACGTCAGCCGCGCCAGCCCCAAGGTCGCCCGCGAGCGCAGCTGCAGCACCGAGGTGCGCGGGGAGACGAGAGCCAAGCATGGGCTGTATCCAGCCAGCCGCGATGGAGTAGAATGTTCCTGGGGGAGGACGCCCCTGTTGAATGCACTTTCGCGCTTTGAGCGAGCTCCCGCGAACGCCTCCGAAACGTCACCTCGGCCCAGACTTCGCCGCGTGGGCGGCCCCGTCTGCGACGCCGAAGGCACCTGGCATTCGGGGAAGTAGCGGGTGCAGCAAGGACGGAAAGGCAGCCTTGACATCGAGGAGGAGGCAGCCCGCGCGCAGTTGAAATGCTGGCCAGCTCATGCGAAGGCGTAACCTTCAGGCTGATCACCCAGTGTCGTCTAGGGGTAAAGCCGCACTGGATGAGGTCGCAACGATGCACGGCGACAAAGGACATGGGCTGGTTGAGGGCCTTCGAGGTCAGCTTGTTGTCGCATGCTGTCGCTACTTGCAAGGGCCAGCTGGCGAATGTCCTCGGGGGCCCAAGCCGTCGCAAAGGAGTCCTCAGGAACGTCGGATTTCACCGGGGGGGCCCGAAGAGCGTCGTTGAAGTTGCCACTTCTCCTGTCCCCATCCAAAGGAGCACGGTGCGCCCGATAGAGCACCCCAGTAGCTGCCGAACCAACACTCCACAAACAACTGCACGGTGGCCCGTCAGGACTGACCATGGCTCCAAACTCGTCGGGGTCCACGATCCACGGCGCATTCCGTGGCAACTCTGGGGCGGACAGGCGCGGCTGGTCGCATTCGCCATGCGAAACTTCCCCTCCCCTGTTGCGCACTGCCCCCTGGCGCTGAGTCAGCGAGTCGCGCGCCTGTTATGGATCTGCGATCCTGGCGCCGGTGGGGCCTGCGACAATTCCAAAAAACTGCGACAGCAAACTGCGTGCGCCTTCGAAGGCGAGGCTGCTTCCGACCTCTGGGCTTCTCGCTTTCGTGCGTCTCCTGCGCTCGCTCGCGGGCGGGGCGGCGGCTGATTGCTGCCAGATGGGAGTGGCATCAATGAACGTCAATCCACTCTGCAGCGCCCCTTCAAGTGAAATAGATCGTTGAGCTTAGAACTCGCAACGCGCGCCCACCTGACAGTGGCGTCCTCGCCAACGGCCAAAGCTCGCAAATCGGCCGAGAACAACCAATGCACTCGGGCACGGTGGTGGGCCCACTGAATTCGAGCCGCCGCTTGAAGCGTAAGGTCGCGAGCGGTGAGATCGAGGTCCCTTCCCCCCTCGCCCTGGTTGGTCGGTTGGTTGATTGGCGCGCTTTCGTGCGTGCCGGCGGCGCGGGGCCGCTCGGAGTGCGTCTGGGCGCGTGGCCTGGTGCACGCTGGGTGTCTCTGGTGCGCCCTTGCTAACGCTGGGCGGTTCCAGTCACCAAACCCTTGCTGTCGCTGGGTTCCATTGGTGCGCCCTGTCCCCGAGCTTCCATGAGGCTTCCAAAGGCTCTTCAAAACGCGCAATGGAAGTCGGAGCGGTTGGCGAGCCAGCCGGGGGCCATCGGCGGACCACCAGGACCAGGCGCACACAGGGTGAGACAAACGCATCTATAATCCGAGGGCTGCCCCCAATCGAACGGGCGCCCCAGAAGCGGGCCGTTGGGCGCTGGGTCGAGCTCGACAGCGCGCATGTTCGCATGAATGCGTGCGCGTGTATCTATATAGATACAGACATCCCATTCAACTGGCCAGCCGACATACTTTGCTCGCCACGCACAACCCTGTGCGTCGCAAGAGGCTGCTCGGCCTCCTCACATTTAGGAAACAGCCTCGAGAACTCAGCCCCCGCGTTCCTGGGAGCACGCGGGTTTTGGTCCAAGGAACGAAGTTCCAGGCCCCGCAGATGAACGCCGCAGCCCTAGAGGCCAGCAGGATCCTGCGTTAGATGCGCACGGAGAGTTGCATCTGTCCATTGACGCCGAGGCCTGGGTCGACGCGGGCGTTCAGAACCTGCGACGAGGCCCTTGCCCCATGCAAACAGATGTAGATAAAGAACCAATCGGACAAGGAATCCAGGGTCTGGAAGCCGGCGGAGTTCCCATCGCGGCTGGGCCGTGGATATCACTGCCGCCCCCATCAGACAAGGGATCCCCCAGGGCCTGGAGCCTCCTGGGCACGAGCCTCAACGAGCGCCCCCACTGTGCGTGCGGGCGCAGGACCGCGCGGCACCCCGCCAGATCAAGGTTTTCGACGAGCTCAAGGCCCACCGCGGCCATGAACTGTCCTGGCACGGCCAGGCGCTGGGCGCGGCGCTGGCCCCTCCTCGCAAGGCTCCTGCTGGCGCTGCTGGAGGCGGCCCTGCCGACTCTCTCGTTCGCTGCGACGCGGCGCAAGGCGGCCCCCCTCAGCATGGTGCTCGGGGAGGACCGCGCTCTCCGTGGGAGTCGGGCTGATCAGGCTCTGAGGCATGCTGCTGGAGAGGACGGTGCCGTTTTGGCCCGCGGCGTGGCGGGCGGAGCTGGGAACGCGGAGTGCGTCGCCGCCGAGGCGTTGCCGGCTGCCGGCGCGGCGCACGCCGCGCGGCCCGTGCTGCTGCCGCCCCGATGGCTCGGGCTCGCTGCCGCCGCCTCGCCGCTGGAGCCACCTCGGCGCGGCGAGGCTCCCCGCGCCGCGTGCGCGCAGGCGTTCGGCGGAGGTCCTGAGCAGGTCGAGCGAGGCCGAAGCGTGTCGAGGCCGCCACGGTGGTCGCAGGCTCGAAGCCTCGGCGATGCTCCTGGCGCCCCCCTGCAGTCGCGGGCCGCGCAGCTGCCGCAGCCCGCGCGGGGGCTCGCGGTGCCGCCGCGTCGCCGCGTCGCCGTCAGAGGCTGCTGTTCGTGTGCGTCGGCCTGGCGGCTGCAGCGGTGCCTGGCGCCGAGGAAGTCGGACTGCTGCGGCATGGGCCTCAACGTGGTACTCTTCTCTGTGGCCCGGCCAGTCCAAAGTGAATCCGCCTCTTCTGAGGGTCAGCACCGCTGAGAACTCCGATGAGCTCCGACAACAGTTTACTTATTCAGCTTTGAATTTTGACGCGAGTTGTGGAGAGCGAGCAGGGCGCTGCGCGCGCGCGCGAGGGGAATCCCTTTTCTGGGAGATTTCCGAGCGCAGTCTGCCCGCCCCCACTTAACATCCCAGCGACTGGTGCGCTCGGATCGGGATCGCGGGATCCTGGCATCGTCCCCCAAAAATCAGACTATTCTGATCCAGCTGATTCCCACAAACTCCCGTCGAAACAACAATCGTTTCTCGACATCCCGCGCCATTGGCAAAAGGCCCCGGGAACTCCCGAAGCCCGCATCGCGTCGCCGCGAAGCTTTCGAAGCGCCGATAAGGGACCTCCGTCGACCATCCCACCATCATCGTCGACAATTGCCATCCTCCTTGCTGCGCCGAGCCTCCTCACAGGGACCAAGGTCTGTGACGTTTGCGGTGCGTTCCTGGAGGGACGCAGCAGGATCCACCAGCGTTCTGCGCTCACAAACACGTGAACTATCGCCATTTTGAATGCCATGCCCATGTCAATTTCTGCTCCGACGACGCAGGCGCCACTGAGGTTCGCTCGGGAACGAGTGCATGCTCGAGCCCCCCAACAAAAACGCCAGCTCGAGCCAATTGCTATGGATGCCATTTTTCCGATGCTTTCGAATTGCCAGCGGAGAGCCGAAACATCGGAAGCAACAACCTTCCCCTGTAATAGTCAGACAGGGGGCGTTCAGCTTTCGATGCCCTTGTTCGTTTTGTCATGGATGTGTGGAGTGTGGCCTCGCGGCGGCGACGGTTGCCATCGAGCAGACCCCTCCTCTGAAATTGCACGACTCCGCGGTGATGCTGTACATTCAAACCTGGAGTAAGACAGCGGCCGTAGGGAGCAGCGTGACTGCGCCCCTTCGGGGGGTCAATCCCGCACCTCCCACTGGAGAGAGCTCCAAGGGCTCCTAACTTCGCGCTTCGCGCTGCGCGAGAGCGCGAAGTGCGAATAACTTCGCGCTCTCGCGCCACCTCCCAGGGGAGAAGTGGAGGGTGAGGAGGAATCGGAGCCGAACCGCGAAGCGCGAAGCGCGAATAACTTCGCGCCCTCGAGGGCGCCCTTGGAGCTCCTTGGGGAGTGGCTGGGCGTGTCGATAGTCCTGTCGAGCGCTCTATGTTCTCTTCCGCCGCGCGCTCTCTGAAGCGCCGCATGCCCGCTGGGCCGCGGGCTCCCGTCTTTGACAGGAACTTCGTTTCGATCGCATTTCTCGCTTTCCTCGGATTATCCTCCCTTCTCCCTCCCTCCCTCCTCCTCCCTCCGCTCTCCTCCTCATCCTCCCCCTCCTCCTCCTCCTCGTCGTCGTCTTCGTCGTCCTCCTCCTCCTTCTCATTCTCCCCATCCTCCTCCTCCTCCGCCTCCGCCTCCGCCTCCGCCTCCTCCTCCGCCTCCTCCTCTTCCTCCCCCCCGAGGCCGCTCATTTCCACCCGCGCGGGCGGCGCCCACTTCTTCTTCTTCAGGCTGGCAGTCTCGCTGCGAAGCTGCACGCACTCCAGCACCAGCTGCGAGTGGAGCTTCTCGACCTTCTCCCCTATCTTGGTGGCCTCCACCTAGCGCGGCGGAGTCATCGGCTCGAGGATTGAGGCTCGAGATCCCAACGCTGGCGGCGCTCGGATGGGGCGATCGCGGGGAGCACGCATAGTCTCTGGCCCCTCTCGGATCTACGCGACCGTCCCCCGTACTGCTGGCGTCCGCCTGCGCTTCAGCACCGACCCCTGACGCTAGCGGCCTCGGAAAGGGGGTGGAGGGCGGCTGGGACAGGGAGGCCCTGACCTCAGGAGGAGGAGGAAGAGGAGGAGGAGGAGGAGGAGGAGGAGGAGGAGGACAAGGAGGAGGAGAAGGATGAGGATGCGCAACAGGACCAATGTAAACCCAAGGCCCAAGACTCATCAACGATGTTCCCTTCGAACTCCCTCTTCACAAGTCCCTACAAGGGATCATTTCCACTAATGGAATTGCCCTCTAGGGGGACAACCGTGTGAAAATCCAGAAGCGTGCCAAAACACTATTCTCATAACTTCAACGCCATGAGTTGACCTGACTGGTACGTCTTGGCGATCCGGAACCGCGCAAGAACGTCATTCCTGGGACGTCAACACCGCGAACCGGCGCAACTGTTGCGCCATGGCCGCCATGATAACCCTGACTCGTTCCAAAACACAGTTTCTGTTATGTGCGTAAACCATGATTATCAGTGACACTCCTGCGAATGTTTAAAGCGAATGTGTGCGAACGATGAAAAAGAATGTGCGCGGCGCTAGGGCGAGAACCATCATTTCAAAACCGCCCGCCCTCAATCCGTGAACCTCTTCTCTAAATGTTTGGAACGACTGTGCGCGGCGCTAAGGTGAGAGCCACATTGAATACGACCCGCCCTCAATCCGTGAAGCTCTTGTAAATTATGAGTCGTCTGTGCGCGGCGCTCATGCGAGAATCACATATCGAAAACGACACGCCCTCAATCAGTGCGACTCTTGCAAATTTCTGATGTGCGCGGCGCTGGGGCGAGAGCCACATGTTGAAAGCCACCCGCCCTCCATCAGTGAAACTGCTGCCAATTCTTAAGCTTCAGGATCATCAGTGGTGAGTGAGTCTCACGCGAAACGCCCAGCCCGCCCTTTCGACCAGCCTTGGGGTGCGACAGGGAGGAGTTTTCTATAAGGAAAAGGAGTGGAGGAGGAGGAGGAGGAGGAGGAGGAGGAGGGGGAGAAGGAGGAGGAGGAGGGAGAAGAGCGAGGAGGAGGAGGGGGATCATGGGGGAGGAGGGGGAGGAGGAGGGCCTCTGGCCCCTCCACGATGTCGACCGTCTCCTCCCCCGTCCTGCTGGCCTCCGTCGGCGGGCCGCGGGGGCATCGGACCTCGGCGCCCCGCGACTTTCCCCTGGGAAGGGGGCGGGAGCGGGGAACTTTTTTGATCTGCAGGGCGAGAGCGACCTCTTCCGCTGAAAGCTAAGCGGGACGCGCACAGCTTTAATTAGCAGAGAAAGGGCGGAAGAAGGCGGGGCCTCACGCGGCCGGGAGAGGGCGAAACCCAGGGATCAGGCGGTGCCGAAGTTGACGTGTAGGAAAAGGTGCACCTTGGACAAGAGCCCGGTGGTGAAGTCCCGTAACGGGAATGGGGAACACGATCCCCAGGCAGCCGACGGCTTGATGTTTTCACGATGGGGTCACCGCGCCCGACCCCGAATCCACGGGGTCCCCGCGGGTCCCCTCCCGCGCGTGGCATTCACACGGCCAACGCGAGCGTGTCCGAGGAAGGGCCTCTGGGCCCCCCCCCCGCCAGGGGGGGCCCGAGGGCGCCCGACTTTGCGCTTCGCGAAGCGCGAATCACTTCGCGTTCTCGCGCCGCCTCATGGGAGGAGGAGGAAGAGGAGGAAAAGAGGAAGAGGAGGGAGGCGGAGGGAGGAGGAGCAGGAGGAGGAATATGAGGAGTTGGTTTACTGGTGTGTTGGTAGATTGGAGCATGAAGGTGGAGGTACGTTTGGACCCCTCCCTGCAGCCGTCTTCGTTGGCCGAGGGGCTGCAGGGAGGTCCTCGGCCCCCTCCATTGGCTATTGACGCCGTAAAGTATTGGTGTAATGGTGTATTGGTGGGAAAGGGCGACCCCCGCGGCCCTTATGATGGCAGCCGCAGGGGGTGTGAGGCCTACGGTGGTCCTCACTGGTAAGGCCTATGATGGTCCTCACCGGGGTGGGGGTGGGGGAAGAGGGCATAAAGTCGAAGCGGATGTCCGGCAGCAACGTCCTGGGGGGATACCTGAAAAGGGGACTTAAAAACAACGTCTGTCCTCCGCCTATGTTCCAGAGGAGCCCCGTTCAAAAAGCAGAGGCAGAGAGAGAGAGAGAGAGGGAGAGAAGAGAGAGAGGGAGAGAGAGGGAGAGAGGGAAAGAGAGAGAGAGAGAGAGAGAGAGAGCGAGGCAAAGACGAGGACAAATGTGCACGCCTCGGGGGGGGGTCGGCCCCCGGACCCGGAAGATACGAAATACACAAATTTCGTATCACAAGGTAGCTGGCAGCGAAGCTGCATCATGGCACCCTGGGAACGTGCAGCGGCAGGGATGCACCGCCTGGCGTGCGAAAGCGACACGTGGTGACGTCAACCCGGCCGAAGCCCAGTGACCAGAGGAGGCCCCCAGAGGCCGACAAGGGTCACAGGCCAGAGGTATCCACGACCTGTACCCCCCCCGCGGGCGCGATTTATTTTCTCCGCCAGCGCGGAGGGACCGGTACACCCAACAGCACGGAGATCCGACAGCGGATAGGCCGGTGCACCCAAAAAAACATGGATGGATCGGTACACCCAAAGGCACTGATTGGCTTTATCCCACGGGGTGGAGTACCCGCAGGGGCATACACCCGTAACCCACGACACACACACACACACGCACACACACACACACACACACACACACACACACACACACACGCACACACACACGCACACGCACGCACGCGACCACGCACCCCGGGGGCACACGACGAAAAAGACACAGCAAGAAGAGGACGCCTCGAACCTCGGAGCTGCGGCCAAAAGTCCTGACAGGGGCACCTGAAACGGGATACCTGAAAGAGGGAAGCGGCCTGACCGGGGGACCTGAAGCCGAAGGAAAACGACAGGGGGGGACGATCCAAGGCGGCCCCTGGACAGCTCTCGGCGAGGGCCGCTGCTCCGGACGTGTAGATTGGACGGCGGCTATACCCATCCACGAAGAAAGGCGGGGGGGGGGGGGGGGGAGGAGGAGGAGGGAGGGAGGAGGAGGAGGAGGAGGAGGAGGAGGAGGAGGAGGGAGGAGGAGGAGGAGGAGGATGAGGAGGAGGAGGAGGAGGAGGGGAGTAGGCCCAGCCGCACACCTGCGCCCCAAGTGGCACACGGAGGTGGCTGGGAGGGTTTTACATACCCGTCCTTGGAGAGCTCGGCTTAGGGGCGGGGAGCGGGAACGACCTCATGAGTGACGCCGCGGCGGCACATGTGACACCGCGGCGGCGCGGGTCGAACCGTCACCCTTGGTGCGCTGGTGCACTGGGTTGGCAACTGACGCCGCAGAGTAATAGATGACTGACATTGACAGGCACTGTCAGCCGGCAGGGGATAAATCCCGTTCACGGCCCCATGGAGGAATATGAGCAATTGGTTTACTGGTGTGTTGGTAGATTGGTGCATGAAGGTGGAGGTGCGTTTGGACCTCTCCCTGCAGCCGTCTTCGTTGGCCGAGGGGCTGCGGGGAGGTCCTCGGCCCCCTCCATTGGCTATTGACGCCGTAAAGTATTGGTGTAATGGTGTATTGGTGGGAGAGGGCGACCCCCGCGGCCCCTATGATGGCAGCCGCAGGGGGTGTGAGGCCTATGATGGTCCTCACTGGTGAGGCCTATGATGGTCCTCACCGGGGTGGGGGCGGGGGAAGAGGGCAGAAAGTCGAAACGGATGTCCGGCAGCAACGTCCTGGGGGGATACCTGAAAAGGGGACTTAAAAACAACGTCTGTCCTCCGCCTATGTTCCAGAGGAGCCCCGTTCAAAAAGCAGAGGCAGAGAGAGAGAGGGAGAGAAGAGAGAGAGGGAGAGAGAGGGAGAGAGGGAGAGAGAGAGAGAGAGAGCGAGGCAGAGACGAAGACGAATGTGCACGCCTCGGGGGGGGGGCGGCCCCCGGACCCGGAAGATACGAAATACACAGATTTCGTATCACAAGGTAGCTGGCAGCGAAGCTGCATCATGGCACCCTGGGAGCGTGCAGCGGCAGGGAGGAGGAGAAGGAGGAGGGAGGCGGAAGATGAGGAGGAATCGGAGCCGAGCCGCGAAGCGCGCATAACTTCGTGTCCTCGTGGGCGCCCTTGGGGCTCCTGTGTCCTGGCCCGAAATGGGGGGCGCGCCCCCCCTTTACCGCCCCCCCCGAACATCGGCCGAGAGCGAGGGAGCTCGGCCGAGCTCGGCGCCCGCGCGCACCTTCAAGTCTGGGAGGCCGTGAGATGCCTCAATGAAGGGGCCCAGGGACACACAAGTAAACTGACACAAGTCCCAAGATCCCCGACATTTTCATTTATTTTCTGCTGGATTATCGTCATCCCTCCCACTCATTATATTTTCCTATTTTCCTGGGGACCGACGATTATTAGTGTCAGTGTTTTTTCCCCTCCTGAAAGCAGGACTGGTCATCATCGAAGTGGGAAATTTGATCGAGTCGGGACGTGCGTCAGGTCGGGCCGCATTGCGGGTAAGACTTATGTTCATATCCATTGCGTCTCGGAGTTTCGGACTCCCTTCCCTAGAAAACCGAGACACAATGGATACGAATAAAACCAGGCCTCCAGCGATACCTGACTTGTATCCACGTCCACTGCGTCTCTGGTTTTGGGCATCCCTTCCCCGAACATCCAAGACGCCGTGGATATGGATAGAAATCTTGTCCGCGCACGTCGGCACGGAGTCGGAATCGAATCGGATCGGCCGCGCCAGGGCGCGCAGCAGCGCCATGCGAACATCAAGAATCGCATCGGACTGTCAGCAACTCCGGAACCGAATCGGACTGGGCGGCGCCGGCCTGCGTCGATACCGGATCGGGTCAGATTGGGCCCTGCCAGGGCAGGAGGACAGGGCGGAAGGAGGAAGGGGGGCACGCGAGCTACTGTGTTGATTCTGAGCTGCACTGTCAATGCCTCGCAAGGTTTTGCTGTGCTCCTGCCCGCTAGAGCGCGTGACACGTGTGCGGGGCTACACCGTCAATGCCACGCCTTCCCGTGGCTCTGCTGTGTTCCTGCTCTGAGCGCGCACCGCCTGAGGCGGCCGAGAGCTTACGAGGTCCAATCATGGAAACATAATAATTCACATAAGCATCAACTTTTGGCGCTCCGCGCGGATTTCTTGGATCCGCGCTGGACCCCCTCCTTGGCGCGCGGAGCGCGCCAGGGGCGGCGCCGGAGGCGCCGCGGGCGGGGGCCCAGCGCGGATCCAAGAAATCCGCGCGGAGCGGCAACAGTTTATGTTTATGTGGCTTTTTTCTGGTTCGAGCGCACGCGAGCCACAGCAGCGCGCGCCGCCCTGGGCGCGCAGCGCCTGCCCAGAAGTACTGGGGTGGGTTGGGGGGCCGCCGTCGTGCCAGACTGGGCAACGCCCCCGCAAAGGGCCTTCACCACCGCCCGCCTCCCCTCCACCCCCCTGCGCGTCGAGAGCGCAGACCTCGACAACCTCCAGCGCCTCGAGCGCATGGGATTAGTTGGAGCCTCCAGGCCCCAGCTCAGAAGCCGCCCCCGACAGGCCCAGGGAAGGTCGCCCCGAGCAAGACAGCGCTGCGAGTTGACGCTGTGCAAGTTCACGCCGCACAGAGGCTTGGAGCAATAACCCAAGTTTCAAAATTCGGTTCCCTCTCGCTTGGAGTACCATGTGGGACCTGTTTCAGATCAGGAACATACCGTAGGCGGATCTACCCTTCCTCCGACCTTGCACTGCGCTGAACGCAACGGCCACGCTGTCTATAGAAGCGTCCACCCCGAATGTGTCTAGATACGTAACGCCACCTGTGCCCCTGATGTCGGACCTCGAGAAGCCGGTAGACTTCGCTCTCCCAGGCCGACTCAATTCCTCCTCAAACTCAGTCTTTAGACAAGCGCCCTCCACTACTCGCACAAGAACCACTCGCAAATGGCCTGGATCCGCCGCGAGGGATTTACAATCCGTTATATCGAGGCGAACCTGTGTTTTTGTTCAGACGTTTGCGAGTAAGCACTCTGCGTCTACAGTCGGCCCTGATTTCTAGGTCGACCCTGCCAGCTCAAGGGCACCCTTGTGCCCCGTGCCTCGCGACACGTGCCTTCTTACACTCCTGTGGCGATGTGGCCTTCGGAAGGGTCTTGTGTCCTCTCGCGTGTCCACTCCAATCAAGTCCGACTGTAGTGCAACGCGCTCGGTGGGTCTTCCACTCCATCGCGTGTCGGGGTCGGCCAAGAGGGGGGGCGCAAATCATGGCCGGCGGCATGTGCGCAGCCCAGGGGGGGGCCAGGGACGTAATGAAATAAAAAGAGGCGCCATGAAATGTGGGTAGATATCATGATCCCCGCCATGATATGCCCCCCCCAGTCATCCCCTTCCTCTTCCTCCTCCTCCTCCGCCTCCGCCTCCTCCTCCTCCTCCTGCTCCTCCTCCTCCTCCTCCTCCTCCTCCTCCTCCTCCTCCTCCTCCTCCTCCTCCTCCTCCTCCTCCTCCTCCTCCTCCTCCTCCTCCTCCTCCTCCTCCTCCTCCCTCCTCCGCGCCCCTCTTGGCCGCCCCCGAGCGTGGCGCCGAGGCGTCCGCGGGGCGCGCCCTGCGTTCTGCCCCCTGCCGGTACTGCGCCGCGCCGCCCGGCGCACGGCCCCGCCGCCTCCTCCGGGAACGCGCTGCCGAGCCGCGGCCGTGTGCCCCCCTGCCACGGCGGCGTGAGCCAGCCCTGACCCTTGACATACGCAGAGGGGGCCTCCCAGGTGTGGGGGCCTCCTGCCAGCCTCGTCACAAGCCGAGCCGCGGCCGTGCGCCCCCTGCCACGGCGGCGCGAGCCAGCCCCGATCTCTGGCATGCGCAGAGGAGGCCTCGCAGGTGTGGGCGTCTCCTGCCAGCCTCGTCAAAAATAAACAGAAGGCATCTGAGTGCGGTGACTGTGGGGTCAGCGCTGCTCCGATGCTGACGGATGCCCGTTTGCTCGGGCGCGGTGTTGTCCAAAAACCGGCCCCACCCCCTCAGCATTGACGAGCGTTTTTTTCTGACAAATGCCCGAAAGCATCGTGATCAAATATTCCAACTTCGATTTCTAGATATTTTTGACGAGACCTCCTTGGTGTGGGGTCGGAGGATCGCGCCGCGTCGCCGATGCATCGGCGACGTCGGCGAGGGGAAAGTCGGGCTCCACCTCGAGCCGCAGCGCTGGTGCGTTGGCGGTGCGGCGATACGGCGCGATCCGCCGGGCCCATCTACTTCGACCCCGTCTGGGAGGCCTGGAGGGTAATGCCTCTCCACTCCTGCAGCTCGGCCAGCGCGCCCGAACTCATCTTGGCTCCAAGGCGCACCCTCGCAGCCAGTCCGGCCGCCCGCAACGAGGTCGGCGCCGTGAGGTCGCCCCACGCGTGCGAGGAGAGGGAGGGGGGCACTTGGTGACGGCTTCCTGTGGAATCCCCACCACAACGTGTAGTACATCCAAATTCTTGTTCAACAATCGGTCAGGTAAGGGGGATAGCCGGAAACGAGCACACCTCGGCGGGTTCATAAGGACGTGCGATAAGGATACAAAGCTCTTGGGCATCCAGGCCGAATCCTTTTGAGCGACAGCGGCCAGCGATAGTGCCTAAGGATCGGCCGAATATGCAAGGGTCGAAGTCTTCCCACGGAGAACGACTCATTCTTATCTGATCACCCTGTTTGGCTGGGTATGACGGCACCACCATCACAGCATTCAGCTTTTCCGGTACTTCGCCTCCGGGTTCCTGTACAAGGCGTTCCTTTGCATGCACTTCGCCTTCGGCACCGCCTGATTCCGGGGCTTTGCGGTCTCTTGGCCTTGACGTGAGGCCCCTCCTTCTGCCTTCCCCCCTCTGTCAATTAAAGCTGTGAACGGCCCGCTTAGCTTCGACCGGAAGAGGCTCGCTCTCGACCCGCGGATCAAAAAAGTTTGGCTGGGTATCCGCGTCGAGCCCGCCAACCCGTTGGCGCCCTGGACCGCGACCCGCGACCTCTGGCCACCGCGGCCAGGACCGCGCGCACGTGCCGCCCGCTTCGCCGCACGTGTGCTCCACCGTCGCCACGGGGAGGCTCCTTGGCAGAGCCACGCGCCAGTCTTCTGGCCCAGCGCCAGCAGCACAGAACATCTCGAGGGCAATGGCACCACTGCGCGTGTGCAACGAACGTTCCGCCCGCTTCGCAGCACGTGTGCTCCACTGTCGGCACAGGGAGGCTCCTGGCAGAGCCACGCGCCATTCTTCTGGCCCCGCGCCAGCAGCACAGAACATATCAAGGGCAACGGCACCACTGCGCGTGTGTAGCGAGTACTGGTCGAGACCAAGCCACGCTGGGAATCTGCATCTCGCCCCAAGCTGGCACCGCCGCCCGCCAAGTGTTGCAGGGCGTGGCGGCTCACATCCGCCGAGCAGAACTCCCAGGGCAGAGCGAACACGCACTTGCGAAGGCTGAGCTGGAGGCGACTAACAGCCCACCTGGAGTCGCATACCACTGCATTCCGACTCGTGAGGGTAAGGCCATTGGCAGATCACCATGTCGAATGCGTGCGCACGTGCCTTCAGCTCCCCGAGGCGCTCGCAAATCTGCCCCCGAGGCAATCATCCCGCCCAGCGCCACGGCAGGCCCGAAAGTAGGTCAGGTGGGCCAGGAACGGCGAAAGCTCGAGGCAGAAGGACTGCAGGACTGCAGACAGAGCGAAGACGTCGCGACCGCGGTGGAGGACCCCAGCCCTGACAAGATCTGACAAGGAGGAGGAAGACGAGGAAGAGGAGGGGGGAGGCGCAGGAGGGGGAGGAGGCAAGTCAGGTGCGCTCGCGTCAACATCTGACATCCTACCCCTCCCTCCCATCCCTTACCATGGCGCTGATTTTCTCTATCCGCGGACGCGTGTCGTAGCGGACCTGTGGCTCCGCGCGCGTGTGCGTAGTGGGTGGTGGTGCGCGTGCGTGCGTGCGTGCGTGTGTGGTGGTTGTGGTGGTGGTGTGTATGTGTGTGTGTGTGTGCGTGTGTGCGCGTGTGCTGTGGTGTGACGTGGTGTGGCGTCTTGGTGGTTTGGTGGTGGGCCAGGTGCGTACGTGCGTGATGGCGGTGGTGGTGGTGGTGGTGGTGGTGGTGGTGTGGTGTGGTGTGTGTGTGTGCGTGTGTGTGTGTGTCTGTGTGTGTCTGTGTGTGTGTGTGTGTGTGTGTGTGTGTGTGTGTGTGTGTGTGTGTGTGTGTGTGTGCGTGCGTGCGTGCGTGCGTGCGTGCGTGTGTGTCTGTGTGTGCGCGCGTGTGATGTGGTGTGAGGCGGTGTAGCGTGGTGGTGGTGGGTGGGGTAGTGCGGTGGTAGTGGCGGTGCGCGGTGGTGGTGCGCGTGCGTGCGTGCGTGCGTTGGTGGGTGGACGTGGCGGTGGGTGTGCGTGCGGCGGGGCGGGGCGTGGTGCGGCGCGGTGGTGGCGGGCGGATGGGCGCGCGAGAAAGAGGCCCGCGCTGGGGCGAGAACGCCATCCTGAACGACGGAGGCCAAACACCGATCCGAAAATGAGGCCCACGCTGCAGCGGGAGCACGATTCGGAACGATTCGGGAGCAGAAATGAGGCCGGCGCCTCAGCGAGAGCAGCATTTTGAAAAAAACGCAAGCGAAAACCCAACTCCCGGGAATCCCGTGTGTAAAAAACAGTACGCGGGGGGGGGGGTCGAATATTCCCAGCACGCCATCAGGGGAAGAGGGAGAGTAGTATTCATATTGAGTAATCGTAGAAGGGGAGGGAGCATGGAGGCGCCACTCGTCGCCAGAGCCTGACCGAGCAGAGACGACCGCGGTGCTGGCACGGCTGCTGTCCTGCGGGGCCCCTCTCGACGAAGGGTGGACGAGGAGGGGAGGAAGAGTGGCCCGAGCCGGGAGGCGAATGTGCAGAGGTCACGCTGCATTTCCTGGCATCGCTGGAGAGCCCGCGTGGGCGACACTGCTTCAGTTCGCGCACGATGGCGGTCGTGCGGGCTTCTTCTTGGCCGAGGGTGGACGAGGAGAGCTGGTATGAATCGCGAGATGGGCGCGCAGAGGTTACAGTCGGACCTAGACCAGAAGAACATCCCTCAAGAACATGAGACCCTCCGTCGGCCAAAACAACCAGAACATCCAAGGGTACCCTCCCCAAAATGCAAAAAAACGTCCAACAAACACGGAAAACACTTGAGTGCCCTCCCCGGACCGACCTCGATCTGATACCTTGGTCGGACTGGATGTGCAATTTCCAGCTTTGGAGATGAGGGCAGAGCAAAACGGCGGCCTGCTTGGTGGAAGTCGATGCCTCTTCCCTTCCGGCTTCTTGCTCCTCCGGCGCCACCAGTCTGAGAAGCATGAGTCTCCAAGACACGCGCCCAGATTCGATCTCGTCCGCCTCGTGTTCCTTCTCCTCCTGCCGCTTCCCTGTCCATCACCAGGAGGCTCGCAGGAGGCTCCCAGAGAAGCCCATGAGAAATCTAAGAGGCCTCTTGTACGCGACCTAGGCGGGCAGCACGTCAGCAGATCCGCCGCCCCCCTGTGCCTACCACAGGGGGTGCTTGGCGTGCAGAGGGTTCTAGAGCTTTCTGGCCCTTCCAGAAGGTTCCCAGTACTCTGGGTTTCTTAATAAGCGTGGGGCGGTACCCCCCCCGACGGGGGTCAACCTCGCCTCGTCGTCGCGCCGCGACGGGGGTCGGAACGCCTTTGGCGCGCGGTGGCTGCCCGCGACGGGGGTCGATGTGGGGCTGTCGGCGGGGGTGACGCCCCCCCCGACGCTTACTAAGAAACTCGGAGTAGCCTTCGGTGCAACCTGCTTGCCCCGTGGAGGTATCTCCCCTCGGCTTCCTGGCCGAGGTGGCTCCAATGGGGTCTCCTACGTGCATTTTTCGGCATCAGGTCCGCTCAAGATGTCCGCAGCGGCCTCCAAATAGGCTCAAATCTTAGGCCAAGCCGATCCCCCAAAAGCTTCAAGATGGTCCAGGAGGCCACCAAGATGACCCAGTAAGACCCCTGGAGGCCCCCCAGGTGGATTTCAAGAGTCGCAGATAATTTGTTTGTCCTGCGAGTTTCGATCACTCTCTGTTTCTTGCCTTTTCGGTGGCAAGGGCTTCCAAGACAACCCAAGAGGCCCCTCAAGATCGCCACGGTCCGAAAATGCCCCAAGACAATCCAAGAGGGTCCCAAGACGGCCCAAAAGGGCCCCAATATGGCTCTAGAGGGCCCCAAGACGGCCCCAAGACCGACCATAGAAGCCCCCAAGATGGTCTATGAAGTCGCTAGACAGCTCAAGATCGCCCTAAAACGACCCAAGATAGCCCCAAGATGGCCCGACCGGGTCCCAGGAGGTCCAACATACAAGCGCCCCAAGACATCGCCAAGACGGTACCTCCTCAGTGTTCCCCCAAGTGGTTTTCCCAATGACTGGGGGACCTTGCAATCGACTAGCGCGGCCGCGCTTTCGTTTGACATTTCACGGCACAGTTGTTCACCACAAGGCAGGGGGGCAGAGGTGACTCGCCGTAGGCGTCTAGCTGGTAGTTGCAGCCTGCTAGATGCAAGATGCGAAGTGCGAGCTAGGGCGCTTACTGCTGCAGAAATTGCGACTACGGCCGCGATTACGTAACCTACGTCTAACAATGCGGCATCCCACCGTTGCCAGTTTTACCTATGCTGCGACGTCTGCCTCGGCTACCCACACTTGTCGGCACTCCTGCAGCTACGGCGGCCACGCTTGATACTAATACAGGCTGCCCGCCCACGTACACATCTGTACACGCACCATATCCACAACCACCCTCATATCTAGATCGTAACGTGTCTACATGCATACACAAATGACGGCTACTTCTGGTAGTGCGAGTGTTGCTGCTGATGCTGGTGCTACTGGTTGCAGAAATCATGCGACTGCATACAGTCAACCTCTACATGCACATGCGCCGACCTACTGCCACCAACTATTTCCCTGTGCATTATGCTAGTACTAGTACGTCTGCTTCTACGACTACTGCGACCACGACTACGACTACGACTGCGAGTACGACTACGGCTACAACTACTCTACTACCACTAATACTACTACTTGTACTTCAAGATGTACTTCTACGTCTGCTACTGATGCTACTACTACGACGACTAGTATTACAACTACTGCCACTACTGTTAACACTACTACCACCACGACGGCGACTACTACCAATACTACACTGTTCTATAAATGTTTTTACTGATACGTCCACTTGTGCGTCTACTTCTACTTCGGCTTCTACTTCTACGTATACCTCTACATCGACATGTCACAAGACTATACGAATATTGAAAATAATCCGGTGGCGTAGCACATATGGACGGAAAGGGATTGGGTTTGGGTGTTGCGGTTTCGCACGTGCTGTTGTTATATTGTTTTTGTCCAGTTGGTTAACGTATGGAACAAGTGTTGCAAATACAGTTTGATTGAACCCCAGCTGGACTTAAATTAAATTGCATCATTTCCCAGTTCCAAGGCATCTAAGGTACGTTTCAATCACATGCCAATGGCTTTTCAATTGAATTACCAGATATCACAGACCCAACATCCTCGATACATGTGCACTGAGTTTCAACCATAATGTATCAAAACCCATATCCAAAGCATCTACGTGCAATTCCAATTAGAGTCCAATGGGCATTGGTTTAAACAGCCGACCCCCATAGCCATAGCGTTTCGATGTTATGCTAACTAAGTTTCGGTTGAACCTCAACGCATAATGCAACCTATCCCAAATGCATAGCATTACACGTCGATTTCGAATGACATCCAATGGTCTTTTTTCTGTATGAAGACACCAGATCCCAGATACACAACATGTCCATCCCATTTTGAATTGCAGTTGGATTATGGTGGGGGGTGGGGCGTCCTCCTGCTCTGCCGGATTGCGCCGCGTACGCATGCAGATGCAGGGGGCCCTCTTCCTCCTCACCAGGAATCTGTTTAAGACAACTTTCGAAAGCCCTTCAAAATCCCACCAGCAGCGTCTGGAAGCCTTTTGCAAAAGCCTCTCAGGGGGGCTTTTCAGGTTGCTCCCCGTCTGCCTCCAGCTGGCCCGTCGGCAGCCAAATCGGAAGCAGAGGAAAGGGAGCGGATGCCTGGCCAGCTGCCACCCCCATCCCGCTTCGCCCCTATCTCCCCCCCTCCCCCCCCCCCTGTCCGTTTCTCTCGCCTCTCCCCCTCATGCCTCAAACCATCGCATTTCCACTCCTCCTGATACCCACTGCCCTCCACCTGTTCTCTTTCCGCTTTTTTCCCAACCATCCTGTGGTGTGGGGTCCTCGTCTTGAAGAGACAGCGTCTCGCGTCACCTCACTCATTCCCGCTGCCCCCTCCCGCCTCCCATCTCTGCCTCTGCTCTCCGCATGCCCACCATTTCGGCAAATCTCCCACACGCTTCGTGGCCCCATAAGGAGCTCCACCGAAGGCTCCAGGGTGTGCGTCACATGCGTCCCAGGCACTCATTTCGGCACACCCCTCACACGGTTCGTGGCCCCATAAGGAGCTCAACTGAAGGCCCCAATGGCGGGGTTTACATGCGTCCCTCTCGCGTCCCCGCGACGCATTTCGGCACACCCTTCACACGGCTCGTGGCGCCATAGGGACCTCCACCGAAAGCCCCAATGGCACGGTTGACATGCGTCCCCGCGACTCATTTCGTCACACCCCTCACACGGTTCGTGGCCCCATAGTGAGCTCCACCGAAGGCCCCAGTGGCAGGGTTTACATGCGTCCCCGCGGCTCATTTCGTCACACCCCTCACGCGCTTCGTGGCCCCATAAGGAGCTCCACCGAAGGCCCCAGTGGCGGGGTTTACACGCGTCCCACGCACTAATTTTGGCACACCCCTCACACGGTTCGTGGCCCCATAAGGAGCTCCACACAGGGCCACAAAGGCAAAGTTTACATGCGGTTCCGCCCCCAGCACACGCCTCACACGGTTCGTGGCCCCATAGAGAGCTCCACCGAAGGCCCCAGTGGCAAAGTTCGCATGCGGTTCCACCCCCATTTTGGCACACTCCTCACACGCTTCGTGGCCCCATAGGGAGCTCCACCGCAGGTTCCAGTGGGAAAGCTTGCGTTCAATTCCATCTCATTTCGGCGCACCCCTCACGCGTTTCGTGGCCCCGTGGGGTGCTCCACTGAAGACCCCAGTTGGAGAGTTCGCATGCAATTCCACCTCCATTTAGTCGCACCCCTCACACGGTTCGTGGCCCCATAGGAAGCCCACCCGCAGGCCACAGTGGGAAAGTGCGCAAGCAGTTCCACACCCCATTTCGGCGCACCCCTCACACGGTCCGTGGCCCCATGAAGGAGCTCCACCGAAGGCCGCAGTTGCAGGGTTCGCATGCAGTTGCACCCCCACTTCGGCTCATCTCTCATATGTTTCGTCGCCCGATCGGGAGCTTCACCGAAGACGATACACCCAGTTACGGCACTCACAGCTGCATCTGGTTAGGTCCTTCGCCAGGCTAATGATGGTTCGATTCCTCCTTCCCCCTCATCCCTCACGCACTACGCCCTGTCCCTCCGATCTCTGTTGCCTTCTCCTCCTCGTCCATTACTTTTCCTTATAAATAACTTCTCCCTGTCGCACCCCGACGCCAGTTTTTAAGGCGCGCCGGGCGTTCCGCCTGCGACTTCCTTACAATTTATGACTCTGAGGCTTAAGCATTCGCAGCATTTTCACACATTGAAGGCGGGTCGTTTTCAAAATGTGGCTCTCGCCTGAGCGCCGCGCGCATTCGTCTTGAACATTTGGCAGAGTTTATGGATTTAGGGCGAGTGGTTTTCAAGATGTGGCTCTCGCCTTCGCGCCGCGCGCATTCGTCTTAAACATTTGCAAGAATTTCACGGATTGAGGGCGAGTGGTTTTCAACGTGTGGCTCTCGCCTTAGCGCCGCGCACATTCGTTTTGAACATTTGCGAGGGTTTCACGGATTTAGGGCGGTTCCTTTTCAAAATGTGGCTCTTGCCTTAGCGCCGCGCACACTCGTCGGATTGAGGGCGGCTCCTTTTCAAAATGTGGCTCTCGCCTTGTCGCCGCGCACATTCGCTTTAAAACGTAGCAGAAGTTTCACGGGTTCCCATGATCAACGTTCCAGAAATGGTGTTTTGAAGGATTCAGGCATATGAGGGTGCACAAGTTATGTTGATTCACGGAGTTGAATCCCAGAAGTGGCGTTCTGGCACGATTCTGGATCGTCAAGACGCAACAATCAGGTTGATCCGTGGCGTTGAAATCCTGTGAACAATGTTTGTGCAGTCTTCAGGGTCTTGGAGCAGCTCTCTCAGAAAAATGAGCCGTTGTAGGAGCCTATAAAGAGGGAGCTTGGAGGGAGGGTTTATTCCAACATCGGTAATGCCTCTTGGGTTTACGCTGGTCCTCCTCCTCCTCGTCCTCCTCCTCCTCCTGCTCCTCATCCTCCTCCTGCCCCCCTCCTCCACGTCCGACCACCGAAAGTCCAGCGGAACATGCCAGGGCCCCAGAGCTCCCCTGCGGCCCCCTGTAGAGGTCTCAAGACAAACGTGCCACGAGTGCATCCAAAAACACACGCAAGAAGGTCGGCAACTTTGGCATCGCGTGGCGCGGCGGCGGCCCGGGCGACGCGCTATGCTCTGCAAGGGGATGGCGCTGAAACTCCGCTTCGCAGGGTGGGAGGGTGGGAGAAACTCGGCACGCGGATGCCTCGGGGCCGCGACGTGGATGGCGTGTCGCGCCGAGGCGCGGTGGGCCGGAACCAGGGGAGCGACGCGCCACCCAGAGGTTCCCGGCCGGATTTTCCAAGACTATAGACATATACGTTTCGAAATCTTGATAATTGCAGGGCAGTTTTTAATACATGGGATTTTTTTAAGATATAGGATTTTTCATACATGACTGTTTTATGAATAAATTTATGCATGAACTCATCGTTGTTTTTTAAACAAAATCCCTGCATTATTAATACATGATCCGCACGCGGAGCATGTATTAAAAACGGCCCTGTATGTAGAAAACGTGTTGGCGCACCCTCCTCGTTGATCCTTGAGGGTCCCAGTGCCCCAGAAAGCCTCTGCGGGTCCCCGGCGCCACTGGGGGATATACGAGCTGTCCGTCAGGCATCTGCTGGCAAGCCCATTTCTTGTCTGATGCGCCCACCGCATCTTCCCATCGCCCACCTGCGGCACGCCCGTGAAGGCCTTCACGCTCTGAATGGATCCCGCCTCTGCTTGCCTTTCCCGAACTGTCCGTAGTAGGGCATCTGCTGGCAAGCCTATTTCTTGTCTGCTGCGCCCACTGCATCTTCCAATCGCACACCTGCGGCACGCCCGTGAAGGACTTCACGTTCTGCATGGATCCCGCCTCTGCTTGCCTTTCCCTGCGCTCCTCCCCGCTTCCTGTGCCCCAGCTCGTTCCCGGCGCGTGCCGCCTGTAGCCCGACCAGCGCCTGCACCGACTGCGACCCGCTTTCCGCCCGCTTGCTGAAAGGAGATATCTTCCATTCCCCCCCTTTCCCCGCCCCCCATCTGGCACCCTCTCTGACCCCTTCCCCCCTCTCCCGCCCCTGCTCCCCCTCTTCGACCATCCAGTCGCCGCCCCTCTTCCACCCTCCGATCGCCCCCTCTGGCCCCCCTCTGGCTTCCCTCTGGCCCTTCCCCTCTGGAACCCCCTCTCCCACCCCCTGGCCGACCTGAATCCACTCGGCACCGATCCCTGAAGCCCTCCCAGGGCCTTCCCTGGCAGGTGCTCCCATCCGCGCCTCCGGCGTGGGGGGGGGCCTCCCGAGAGCCCCCGGGGGCCTCTAAGACGACGACACCGACGGCCTCCCCACCGCCGACTCGCATGGCGCTCTCAAGCCCGTCCCCCATGGACCTACAGGGCAGGTTTTAATACATAGGATCTTTAAACAAATAAGATTTTTAATGCATGATTCATTTATGAATTCGCCGGCCCAACGGGCCAGAGGCGTGCTAAGATCTCCGGTAACTTGTTAACAATATTTCTAGTTCGCGCGCGCGGAGCGGCCCCTGGGGGCCCCCGGACGAAAAGTACCCCGGCAAGGTCCCGAGAGAAGCCCGGGAGAAGCCCCCAGAGCACTCCAGGGGAGGGCCATTTTTCGACACCCCTCACGAGGATCGTGGCCTCCGAGGGGGGAGCCGCAATCGACTACCCCCAAGAGCCCCCCAAGAGGCCCTGGGGGCCTCCAAAACGCCGCCAAGGAGCCCCAAGAGACTCCCAAGAGGTCCCCAAGAGGCCCCCAAGAGGCCCTAAAGAGGGCTCCAGGGCCGGCGGCATGAGCGAAGCGATTCAATAAATTTATGCATGAACTCATCGTTGTTTTTAATACTAAATCCCTGCATTTTTCATGCATGATCCGCACGCGGAGCATGTATTGAAAACGGCACTGTAGTGACCCGGGTCAATTCAAACCCAGGTCAGTCGGGCTGTGCAAATCCTGCAGGATCCTACAGGATCCTGCAGGATCCTGCGCGCAAGCCTGGGTCAATGCGGCCCTGGCTCTGCAAGATCCTGCAAGGTCCCGCTCTCTGGCTGACCCCCGTTTGCATTGACCCCCGCCCCTCAAGCCCCGAGTCCCTTTCTCAGTGCGCTCGCCGGCTTCCAGCGCCTCGTCGGGACATGCTGCTGAAGATGGCTGGGGCAGCGGTGCGTGACCACCGCAGACGCACATGTGATACTATACTGCGCACTATGTGGGATGGAAAAACAAAACACGCAACCGACGATCTGTCATCACCAGCCCTGCAGTGGACGCCTGCTGCCGCCGTTGCCAGTGGGCCTCTGGACGGAGACGGCAGAGAGGGGCGGGCGAATCCTGCCCCCAACCTGACTCCGGATCCGCCGCACTTTCGGCTCTACTCTTCAAGCTCCTCTGATGCCGACTTCCGCCCTACTCTGCCGTCGCTGTGTCCGCCCAACTTTGGCGGAAAGACCCGCCCTGCTTCTCTGAGGCGGCACCTTGCGCCCTATTCTGTTGCACCGCTTGTGGTCCACCTCCGACGCAGTTGCACGTCGGATAAAGAATCAAGTTCCCTCTATTGGTGGGGTATCACTCCGTCAGTAAGGCCGCCGAACCAATAATTAATTTCACTTATTGGGGCGGTCTGATGACTTTCAACGGCTCCGGCTGATCCGGAGTCAGGGCAGAGTAGGAGCCGAGATGCCCAGACCCCCTCCCCCTGGAACAGGCCCCGGGCACCCCAGGTCGTTTCTCAACGGTGGGCCCCCATGGGGCCAAAAGACTGTGCCTCTTCAGGACGCCAGGGGGTCTGGGTCGGGGGTTCGAAGATCTGCCTCTCGACCTCTCCCTGCGCGCGCTCTGTTTTGACCCAGAACTTCGAGGCGGATTCTGGCCGTGGCCACGAGAAGCATCCCCGAGTCCTCTCCACATGCTAAACAACTGAAGTCCCATACATCCGACGATCTGTTTCTGTCAATCCGCGGCCCCAAAGGTCCCGACTCCTTCCCAAATTGGTAGCTCTGCGTCCCGGATCCACTTCTGATGGTTCTGAGCCTCGAGAACGGGCCGCTGTGCACCGATGACGGGCCCGTCAAGCCGAAATCGAGGACAAACGCTGGGATTAGAATTAGATCGTGTGTGTCCCCCTACAGGCGGATTTTGGACGAAGAATTAAAAATAGTCAAAAAACGAATCCCAAATAGTCAAGAATAGTCAGAAAATCCTCCCCAGACTATTTTTTTGTCTATTCTTGAATCTTCCTCCTGTAGAGGGACAGGCCCGACTTTAGATTGGAATTATGTCGGGCGTGTCCCCCTACAGGGGGATTTTCGACGAAAAAAACGAAATACCCCAAAAATACACCAAAAAGGTAAAAAAACGCAAACAATGATCATCA
>CAUYUJ010015934.1:65000-115000 GCA_963575745.1 Prorocentrum cordatum | reverse complement strand
CATTGAACAGATAATATGCTATGATAAGCCGCTGGCAGGTAAGATCACATTCAGCATCAGAAGCACTCCTCGCAAACCCAAGCCGAGAATCAAGACGATTTGGCAAAGGAAGCTCCCTCCTCCTCCTCCTCCTCCTCCTCCTCCCTCCTCCTCCTCCTCCTCCTCCTCCTCCTCCTCCTCCTCCTCCTCCTCCTCCTCCTCCTCCTCCTCCTCCCTCCTCCCTCCTCCTCCTCCTCCTCCCTCCTCCTCCTCCTCCTCCTCCTCCTCCTCCTCCTCCTCCTCCTCCTCCTCCTCCTCCCTCCTCCTCCTCCTCCTCCTCCTCCTCCTCCTCCTCCTCCTCCTCCTCCTCCTCCCTCCTCCTCCTCCTCCTCCTCCTCCTCCTCCTCCTCCTCCTCCTCCTCCTCCTCCTCCTCCTCCCTCCTCCCTCCTCCTCCTCCTCCTCCTCCTCCTCCCCCGCCTCCTCCTCCTACGCACTGCGGGCCACTGCGGTCTGTTCGAGAAGTCCGTGCCGCGCCCGCGCGGCGCGACGCAAAGACCTCTACCCCACCCCACAGCCTCATAATGTCCTCTGAGGCAGGGGGAGGGCGCCTCAGGAGACAGCCTCAGGAGACAGCCTCGGGACCCTAGAACCCCCGCCCGTCTCGCGCCTCCTCCTCCTCCTCCTCCTCCTCCTCCGCCTCCTCCTCCTCCTCCTCCTCCTCCTCCTCCTCCTCCTCCTGTCGGCGCCGGCCCCGAATGATCCTCGACGTATGGTTTGTCGGGACACCACTCGGGTCTCCGCCAGCCGTTCGAGACGATCCGGGCCCCTCCCGAGCACTCTCGGCGAGGCGCATCTGCTGGAAAGCTTCCCGAGGCCAGCCCACCGCCGAGAACCTACGGAAACGTCCGAGGCCCTCGAACCTCGAGCCTCCTCTAGGCAAGCCGACGAGACAAGTCTCTCCAAAGACTCTTGGGCTGAATCCAAGACGCGACGACAAGCGCAGAGGGCGGCCGCGGTCTCCTTCAACGAGTCCCGCTCGCTCTTCAACTCGTCGCGCTCCCTGGCGGCCTGGGCCTCCAGGGGCTTCTTTATCCCCTCTGAATCGGGAACATCGGACCGCAATCGGATTCAAAATCTCCGGATCCATCGGGGATCTTCTGACCCGGGTCAATCCAGACCCGGGTCAATCAGGCCTGCAAAATCCTGCAAGATCCTGCACCCAAACCCGGGTCAATGCGAAGGATCCTGCAGGATCCTGCAGGATCCTGCACCCAAACCCGGTTCAATGCGACCCTGGCGCTGCAATATCCTGCAAGATCCGGCGCTCTGGCTGACCCCCGTCTGCACTGACCCCCGTCTCGAGGCTCCCGAATCCAATCATGATGGTTGGTTCCGGAGACCCTGAACCCAAAAACGTTGCCATCTCTTGGGGCTGCAATTCTTACTCCCGCTGGCTTCCGCCGGCCCTCCCACGGCTTCCGGCGGCGGAGGTGGCCTCAATTTTAACTTCCGCGGGCTTCCGCCGTCCTTCCGCCGTCCTTCCGCCGAGAAAGAGGTGACAACTCCCTCTATCCTCGGAATCGAATCGAAATCTTCAGATCCAATCGAAATCAATCGGTAACGGAAATTTGGCTTGGGCCGGAAACGGAATCGGGAGGAGGACATCGAAGTCGGATCGCATCGGAATCAGGGAACCAGGCCTGTTTTCCTGAGCCTTCAGGACGGGTAGAGGATGAGAAGGGAGGGATTCCGTTCCAGGGAGAGTCCAGGCAGAGGGGTCTGCTGGGAGGTTCGGGGATCGAGCGTCGAGGTATTTGGGGCATCTCTGGAGGTTCTCGCCCCCGCGGCCTGGCGCAGCTCGAACAACTCGCCTGAATGTACTTACCCCTGGAGGGCCCCAGGGACCGATGCTGAACGGATGTGGGGGAAAACGAGGACGATGAGGAGCGGCGCTTGTCCGAGGACAGCCCCAGGGGATTGGCACCTCGCTGATCACCTCCGCCCGCAGGGTGGCGCAGCGTGAGCGTGGGAGCGCGCGGGGTGAAGGCGTGGACCGGATTCCGAAGGCAGTCTGCTCCCGCTGCATGCATGTCGTTTTCGCTCGGCTGCACGCAGGAGCGACCCATGGGCAAGAGTGACCTCTGGTGCGCGGCTTCGGGGCCAAATCCAAGCGCGCAGGCCGCTGCTATGGCATCGCACTCGGCGATCGGGGGGCCCCGATGAGCCAAAGGTCACTCCGGCGAAGGGTCGCTCCTACGTGCACGGCCGAAAATATGATCAAGAAAACCTCCGTTTAAGAAATCTGGGCCAGCGCCCTGGAGGTTTCTTAACACAAGCCTGTGACAATGTCTGGCGTTCACGCGGAAGGGGCAGCCGCGCTCCAGGAACTGGGCCGGCTTCCTGGCAGGTTGGTTCAGCAACGCGGGCCCAGCTTTTCGGGAGCAGGTGTCTGAAGCCTGACTCTAGCCGATTCACCCTGCGCGCGCACTCGAGAGGCACCAGCATGCCCAGCAACCACGCCGAGAACACAGACGCATGCCAGGACGCCGTGCCATGGGCAACGTGCCGTGCTCGGGCTCCCTTCGGGCCACGCCCCGGCGCAGTGCGGTGCATAGCCTCTCGGCTCCGAGGGCCAACAGGCTCTGCTGAAGGAGCCCTGGGGGCACACAACTAAGTTCACACAAGTAATAAGATTCCCCATATTTTCCAATAGTTTCGGGGTTATGGTCCCCCCACCACTTCCCATATTTTCCCATCTTTTCCGGGGGATCGACGATTAATTGTGTCTGTGTGTTTCTTTCCCTCCTGATCTGCACCGTACCATTCCGGGGACGAGGATCGACGCCGCCTCGGTGGACGCCAGCGCGGTGCGGTGCACGCAAGTCGTCCGCGGACATGAGCGGCGCCGCTCCTGGCTGGACATGCCTGCGTGGGCAGCACGACGCAAGCTGGCATCGATGTTGCTCCTGTGGCAGGCATGCCGACGTACGACGAAGACGCAGTGCCAGCCTTGCACCCAGCGGGAAACGACAGCCGTCGGCTACAGTGCCACTCAAAGCAAAGCTAGATCGCAAGGCAAGTGCTACTCCTTCGAGACGGACCAGCGCACAGACCAAGCCGAGCGTCGAGACGACAAACGTGACCGTCGTCCGAGGGATCAGCACGACGGCATTGAGCTGGCGGCGCAGAAGCTCGTCGAGCACGTAGTCCAAGCCACCGAGCCGTTCGGAGAGGCCCACGACAACTGGGAGGAGTTAAAAGCGCCAAAGACTCTCGGCAACATTGGGTTTACAAGGACGATCGTTGCAGCCGCCTGCTCGTCTTTGCTAGAATTGCAATGGCTGCGGCGAAGGATCGCACACCAGATGACGAATATTACGCGAGGAAGAGAGAATAAGCATGCTAAAGTATGCAGTGGACCAATTGAAGCCACTCGCTGCACAAAAATCCGAAACTATGTAACGTGTTCCGTGAGCCCCGGAGAATCTCCATAACACCTACGCGAGGATCAACACTCTCGAGACCCAAGCCACGGAGCTGAAATACGAGGTCGACGACCTTAAAGCGGCGCTGAACAGGCTAGAGAGCAAGATCGCAGAAGAGCTACATGACATCTTCAGTGCCCAGAATGCAGCGCCCACGCAAGGGATGGCGGCACAGCCGGGACAGTAAACCCAGATGCGCAATCACTTCAGATTTCAGCGCCTCATCAATGCAGTCGGGCATCACCAGAGCATGGTAACAACTACGTTCCGAGCTTCACCAACATGAGACGCGCTCCTACTGAAACACACTCAGCACTCGACACGGCTATGCTCACAAATGAGATGCGAGACCGAGTTCTGCCATGGAGTATGGCAGAGGATATACTGGATGTTCTGGTGCACAGAATGTGCCATGTCAAACATATATTGTTATATCCCATAGTCACGCCTTGGTCACCACGCAACGAGATGCTTGGAAGTTGGCTGAATGGATCTGTGCACGAGCATGGAGAAGGGCGACCTAACCCAGATGTCGCCACGCTCGGCGCCCATAGCGCCTTCGGCGACGCCATCCTGAATACTTGCAAAGGGCTACCCAGGGTGAACAGGGAACCCTTCATTTAGCCCGAGACAAGCTCAATCGATTCGTTGGAAACATGGGATTGTTGGAAGGGCAGGGACAGCACATCAACCCTCAAGAGACTATCTCACCGCGTCCACTTCGTCTATCATTCCCACCCGCGGACATATCACGGTCACCAAGACGAATTCCTGAGTTTGGAACTCACGTTCTCACCGACCCCCACCAGATTTTCCGATAGCGTGGAGACGCCACCGAATGTGGAAACAGAAAACGATAAGAACGATATACATGCACCTGGATTACGTCAACCATAGCTCGTTGCGTCAACAGAATGCAAGCTGAGAGGTCTCATATTCCAGCTCGAGGCTCAAGCGCACTACACCCAGGAATGCGACTTCGACCACGTGGGGCAAGATGAGGCACGCAGGCATGCTCGTACAAAAGAAGCATGCTCAACACTCAAATGGGCGCGAACATTTGCTCGCAGTAGTGCCTGTACCTGGGAGTTTTTGTCCCAGAGGCACCCGCCTGTATAAAGCGTAAGCTGAAGAATCTAGACTCGGACGCAGGCGACGCCGCCCCACACCCCACCATGTTTTTCGCGGGGGATCGCAGATGCGCCGTCACAGCTGTGCCATTCTGGCACGCACCAAAGTTTCGCTTCATTCCCAAGGCAGCATTCCAACGGGGCCAGTGTCCATCCACAGGCCACAAGCACCGACAAAAAGGGCAGTGAGGCAAGTCATGCCACAAACCACACCTGGCGCACCGCATTCCACTGCACAACACCTGCTGATGTTTATCGAAAGTAGGGTCGAGGATGTGACGCCAACAACTGCCCCACATTTTTCCCCTCGGTGAGAGTCAGAGCCAGGTGAAGGGCGTACGCTACTCACCCGGCAACAACAATTGTCCTCACCGTTTTCTTCACCCATGCGAACTGAACCGTGACAACACCCCTTGCAAACTGCGAGTTGAGACAATGCAACCGGTGATTCCAGTGCTAATCAGGAAGCGCTCAGCACTCAACATCTTTGCCACGGCTCCGAAAACCCATCCAGGGAATCCCGAGAGCCAAGCTCGGCCCACATGGCGAACCCTCGGCCTCCCCGCCTTCTGCGCTTCTTCGGGACTCAGGGGCTTCGGAGGAAAGTAGTTTGGGGTCAGAACCTGCCCAATCGCAGCCGCGACCGAGCAGGATGCCCTCACCTCTGGCACGGAAGTTCACCCCTCTGGGGGGTTGCATGGCACGGTCCTTGCCGACGCCATTCAAGCAACGGACGTGCCAAAGGTGGCAGTCCGCCAGGCCGACAAGGCCACGCCGCCAGCCAACTCTCTGCCAGTCGGTCCAGCCGAGCCAAGGTCGCAAACACCGACGGGAGAAGCGAGTGTAGGCCAAGAGCACCCAGCAAAGCATATCCATTCAGATCAGCAGTCGATCGTTGGGAGCATGTCACCGTCCTGGAGTTGGCCGTCTCAGGGAGAGCCCCTCAACGGGGGCGATCACTGTCAAGGGACGCCGCAGCCTTTGGCTGAGCTGCGAATGTATGGAGGCCCTGAGGGGTCACCTCTGGACCCCCCCCCCTGTCAGGAGACTCCGAACATCATATAGCTACGTCTGCACAGATCGCTGCCATAGCTGAGCCTACAGTTGATCATCGTTTGAGCAATGCATCTTTTGCCACACAGCAGAGGCCAGAAGTAGAACAACTTTCAGCAACATGCGGTATTTGAGGATGCAGCACAGTGAGCCCTCGAGCTGGCACCCTACAGCAACCATCCAGGATATCAACTACACTTTTACGCAGACGGCTCGTTCTTCCAAGGGCGGCGGGCGGCGGGGGCGCGCGCAATTGTCTTTGTGGCTCAGCATAATCGCCAGTTTACGTGCACAGGCATCCTACGATGAAAGTTTGAGGACAACGTGATGGGGGTAGCAGTAGACCAAGCAACCAGCACCAAGCTAGAGATGCTAACATTAATCTGCATTGCTGTGTTGCTATTGCTGGTTTTCTGCGCACCCGCCCCAACATTGTGTCTGCGTAACCACGGACTCGCTCATCTCGCTGCGCTCTGCTCATGCTGCCATGCTGCTGTCATGTGATCTGAGTCTTGCTTCGGTGTAATATGTGATGCGCCGCTTGGCCAATACTAAATTGCAATTCGCCGCTCTTCAACATATAAACAGCCACATCCGACATCCGTGGAATTGCTTAACTGACAGCATACCGAAGGCCACGGCATTTGGGAACTACCAGGTCGCCCCAGATACCACACTCGCCTACACGGAACAATGACCATAGGCAATCATGTTTTTCTTGTGCGCGGCCTCAGAGGGCCGCGGGGGGGCCGAATCCAGGCGTGCCCGCCGCCGCTGCTTGGGGGGACCTCTGCTGCCTGCGCGAGAGGTCACCCCGGCAAGGGGTCACTCTTACGTGTAGCCGACAAATACCCTACGCAATGCGATTCGGCCTCTTCGGCAGCGCCAGCGGGAGTGGCTGGAGCCAAGCGGGGCCTTAACAACACGCCTACCCATCTTTTCCCTCCAACACGGCTCGTGTGAGAGCGACAGGATCACCCCCAGCCTGGCAGGCTCCAGAGACCCACTGCCACTTGCTGCCAACTCCATATGTGGCGCCCCCCGGCACTTCTGCGGGTTCGGATTGACTTTTGTGCTTGCCGCGCCCAGGCGCCGAGGGACGAGCCAAGGCATGGGGGCCGAGGGCAGGGCGACATATCAGCGAGCACGTCTGGTTCAGGAGCACATTCACCGTGTAGGCGTTCCCATGCTCGACATCGAAGAAGGCCGCAACGAGCGGGCCCTCAAGGGACGACCCAGGGCTGCCCTCTGCAAAGTCTCGGCGGGGCACAGCCAACACTGTCTTGGTGTCGGCTTGTGGGTCGATCTGGCACTCCCCTACACCCATATGGAGGGAGTTCACTTGTGATTTCGGGTGTCCCAGTTTGTGGTGTTGGAAACTAGCCCCCGCATCGTGTTCTTGAACATTTCGGCCCTGGCGTTTCGTAGTGTCATTTGCGTTGACCATGTCCCGCACTCAGGCTGCAAATGTGAGGACCGAGAAGCATTCTGGGATCACCTCACCAGGTCAGCTGAGAAGTGGGGGATGGGCATTTGTCTCATTGGAACAAGCGGTGGGGTAGGCAGCAGCACCTCGGAGGCTACGAGAGATGCAGAGATGTGCGCACCAGGGCAGCAACGGTGAGTTCATGCGCACCCTGCTTCCAGAGACTCATCTCAGGGCCACTAACACCTTCCAGGGTCCCCAAGACGACACCACTTTTGTATCTAGGAAAGGCAATCATGCTGGTCTACACCTCCACCCTCGAGGGCTAGCCGACGGTGAATGCCAGACGAAGTTCTCTCAGGAATTAGCTGTTGAGCCTCCCGTCGTGGGAATTAGGATCCACTCCCCCGATGTCCATCACGTCGAGCAGACTCTTCAGACGGCGACCAGTAAACATTTCAAGATGGAGGCTGTTCGTCCCAGGAAACCATACAGCGGAAACCCACGCCAAGAAACACGCTGCTTGCCTCCAGGGTGCCCTGGTGTTCTTGGGTTTCGATGGTTTTGCTGAAACGTGGCGTTCCCACACCAAAAATCCACGGGCGTCCTGGGGTCTCAGGGTTGGGTTTCTTGTGGAAGGTATCGTGTGGTCGATCTCCTACTGTACATACATGAGACCACCTACGAATTAGTCAGGGTCGTAAAGGGGAGTACGCAAGACGCCCTGCCACACGAGGGAGCACCCCATAGGAGATCTCAAAAGATGTCCCAGAACAATTCGGGGGAATGCACGTTGTGATTACTCGTTGTCGAGAGTAAGGTCGTGCTATGTACAACTCCAGGGTCACGCTCTCCCCCGTGTGGAGAGACCTCTTGGCAACATCTCCGCACTGGCCATGACTGAACTTGGCATGCACAAGTCGGCCTCATGCAAATCAGCTGGTCATGATGGCCTCGTTGCCGAGGTGTTTAAAGTGGCCCGCAAGGCGCGACGAGATTGCTGCACCCGATGTTCCGCAAGGTCAGCATACCGTGCAAAGAGCAAACTGCATTCAAGCGAACGGTCTTAGTAGCGGTCCCCAACGGCAAAGGAGACACCACCAAGGCGGAGGTCAACAGGATTGTTACTCTTGCCCCCTGCACCAGGAAGTACTACCACAAACAGCTTAGAAATCATGTCGCACATGTAATGGCGATGGTGTTGCATGATGCACACCTCAGAGGACGTGCTGACATGGGCACATAGTATGCGAGCCACTGCTTTGTCACCAAACTGTCTGCCCAAATCTCAACAAACATATCGTCCTTTGCGGCTTTCGCGAATTCACGTGCTACTTGTTTTATTCACTTGTCTGGCAAAGAATGCTTGCGCTGCCGTCAAAAAAACATAGTTGCCTCCATCTTATCGGTTCCCGGGCTCTCCACCCTACGCAGCAGTATGCTATTGCAGATCGAGCCCCCTTAGGACTGCGGGATCATCACATCAGCGATGAACTCGTGGGGATGAACCTGGCGGACAGCCAGAGTCATGGCTACTGGAACTTTAAGGGGGCTGACGGGTACACAAGACTGCCTGTAATAAACAGGCCTGGAACGATCATGGCCGCTGTCACGTTAAATATCGGCATTGCTCCAGTGAGTTCAGACATTCAAGATGCGTTGGAGGTTGAAGGCCTGCTTCGGAAGGCTTCTCTCTCACAGCCCCTTTTCAGGCACCCCGCACAGGTATGTGATCAAACGACCAATTCGTTTGTTGGCCGATCTCAACGCTGTCGGAGGACTGGCTGCTGCTGCCACGTTGAAGCTGGCTGCGATCCGTGCCGTGGGAATCACAACTGGAGTGGCCCTGAAAACTGGCATCGTGATGATCCACGAGACAGGGGCTTGTATGCTTGTCCCAGTCGGAGCGGGTAGCCGAAGTGCTCGTATTTTGCTTTCGTACAGGACGCAGCCGCACATCAGCGTGCCCAGCCTTGGGGCCGAGGTTGCTATCAAGCGGGTGTTTCGTTCGCTAGGTACCATTGACTCTGATATCGGCGAGATGGCCCACGAAGTAGCTCAACGGACTGCTGAAGCTTTATGTGAGCCCCTTCCCTCCAGAGGACGCTGGGACCCAGAAATGCTCTCGCCACGTCGTTGGATATTAGATATGCCGAAGATTACGCTATGACCAGCATGAACTTAAATGTCGCCATCTGTAATGCCCTGAGCAGTCGCCTCCTTCAGAATTTGAACACCACTACGGCCAAGACTGATGAAACTTCCATGGGATTGGCTCTGGCCAGTAAGGATGGAGCGCACCAAGCCCTTGCCGACGTGCTGGTGCTGGCTCAGAGGATCCTTAGTCGATCAGGTAATGAGAATTGCGAGGTTGTGAGATTTGACGAGATGATTGTGGGGAAGGGAAGGCCCCCTCACCTCCTCCAAAATTGGGATCTCTCTGGAGTCAACAGAAGAGGTGGCCCTTGCCCATCCAAGAAAACCCTGGAAAGAGGTACCAGGAAACGGAAGAACTCCAGACTGGCCCTAATGCGCTCGGGAACGCAAGGGACGCATCCTGGGCTTGCTTAAGCGAGTAGTCACACGCTCCCATGGACTTGCGCCAGGGATCAGCGAACGCAGCACAATGTGTTGTTGCAATTTGAACTTCCCCCGTCCAGCGACGCAGTGGCACAGCCGACGAAGGCCAGTCAACCGACAGATTGCTATGTTTGCGATGGCAAACCTAAAGTATGATTGTGGCTTCTTCACGGCCAGCGGGGAAACCCTCTGAACTCGTCAGGGGAGGTACCACAAGAGTGCCCATCAAGCAGAACAACGTTGCTGTCGGATCTTTGTGCCGGTTGCAAGGATTTCCACCACAACAACGGTCTGGTTGCACACCCGCACCTGGTCGTAGCTTGTCGCAGACGATGGTGGGGTCAGGCCGTCCAATCCCAGCTTCAGAACTCCACGCCAGCCGCAATGAAGCCAAGGAGACTCAGAAGCATAATCGAGCACTGGGAAAGTATGACAATGCAATCGCTTACCTCCTGGTCGCATGCACGGCCCCCCTTTTTGGTTTGGCCCGCCACCGCAGCTGCCTTCCCCTCCATTAATCCTCACGGTTTAACTCATCTTGCTCGAAGTTTCGAAAGTGCATGGAAATCGACGGGATGCGAGACCGCAGGTGGCAGTCGACAGCCAGGTTGCCCCCCTCGCGCAATTCCTAGGGCCACCCGTCTTGCTGTGGATTAAACCGCTTGGGAGAATGCAGGAAGATGTTGGGGACAGGCTCGGTGCGGGCACCTTCGTTGCATGCATGGCTCACACTTCGGAGTTTATCGACCCCATTGTTCTTGCGAGCTGGGTGAAGTGGATCCAGGACGGCGACGTGATTGGCGTCCCTGCGGTGCCGTCCGTGGCCACGCGGGGTGTTCTACTCTGGAGGAGGCCAGGCCGCCCATCCTCAGCAGCCAGGGATTTGAGGTCCACGGGACGGGAGTGGTGTGGAGGGCTGGCCACGCCGTGGACAAGGACCTGCTAGACCAGGAGAACAAGCAGATGATAATCAGCGCGTTGCTATTGGCAACAACGGCCCGAACAAATACTCCAAACTCTCTCGGGGTCCCCCCCGCGATGCAGCCGGGCCGGAGGCCATTCGACCGCTACAAGACATATTGCAGCTGTGCCAGGCAGAGACCTCCAGCCGCGTGTTGTTTCACTCCCGGATAGCTCCGTGGAGAGCTAAGGGGGGTTCATGTAAGAAGCGGGCAGGCAGGGCTTCGCCTGCTCCTCTCCAAGGCTCCCGGTCAGGCATCCTCGCAGCGCCCTGCTTGAAGTCGCAACGGGTCCCGATTGCGTTTTTGCACTCGTTCCTAAAACGTGTGCAAGTTCCTTGAAGTTGCAGCGGGTCCCGAGAAGCGTTCTCCTACTCGTTACCAATGCGCGTACCTGAAGCCTTGCCGCAGGTCCTTCGCAATTCCCTCGAAGCACCTTCGAAGCTCCTTTTCCTAAGTCTGCAATCTTCTCACCCCAGGCATGCCTGCCAGCGCCCCGGCAAGAGTCTCGCAGCGGCGTTCTCTCTACTTGTTCCTGGATAGCTCTCTGAGAGCTTCGAAGGCTTCAGATTAAGAAGCCGGAGCCGCATGGTAGCCCCGGGCCTCGTTCCGGCTTCCGGCAGGAAGCCTCGGCGCGCCCTGCTTGAGCCTGCCGCAGCGTGTCCCGAGAAGCCTTTTCTAAGCGTTTCCCGATACGCGTGCCCGGACGCTCCCTTGAAGGTCCTTCGGAAGCACTCTCCAGGTCCTTCCAGGCTTGTCGACACACCTTTCCACGCCCTTCTGGCGCCTTGCTATCCGGGTTTTCCCTGGGGAGCTCTCTGAGAACAAAGCGGGTTCCAGAGAAGAAGCCGGCAAACAGGGCTGCGCCAGCTCCTCTCCAACGCTCTCGGTCAGGCATCCCCGCAGCGACTCGCTTGACCCCGCAACGTGTTCCGAGAAACGTTTTCCAACTCGTTCCCAATACGCGTGCCTGAAGCCTTCCGCAGCTCCTTCGCGGCTCTGCTCCCAAGCTTAGAAGCCCCCCTGGCAGGCATTCCAGCATCCTGTTGGGCGGTGTCCACCGATCCTTGCGAGCTCCCCAGGCAGGCTTTCCAGTGCCCTGGCAAGCGTCTCCAACGCAGGTGTCCAAGGCTTTCCAAAATTCCGGGGTAGCTCCTGGGAGAACTCAAAGGGTTGTTAGATAAGAAGCCGGCAGGCAGGGCTACGCCAGCTCCTCTCCAAGACTCCCTGTCAGGCATCCCCGCAGCAAGTTGCTTGAGGTTGCAGCGGGTCCCGAGAAGCGTTCTCCCACTCGTTACCAATGCGCGTGCCTGAAGCTTTGCCGCGGGTCCTTCGCAGCTCCCTCGAAGCTCCTTCGAAACTCGCTTTTCGAAGCTTGCAAGCTCCCCAGGCAGGCTTTCCAGCGTCCTGGCAAACGTCTCCCGCAGGCATTTCCCAAGATTGCCAGCTCCCCAGGAATGCTTTCTAGCGTCCTTGCAAGCGTCTCCCAGAACCGTTTTACGCGCTTGGGACTGCGTCGCACCGGTAAACTGATCCGACCTGAGCGCCTTGCTATCCCGGTTTTCGACCCCCAAAGTACCGATTTGGGATGCGCGGCTGCTCCAGAGGGGGCTCATGACAACGTCATTCTCGATTGCTGTCTCTTTTCGCCTTGCGTACATGATCCTCGGTAGAGGGGGACTCATCTCTCCTGGCACACACTCGTGGAACCGATTTCTCGGGACAAACAACGACAACATAAACCAATCTTCAAGGGCCCCCCCCCCTGCAAACAACAGCGACATCTTGGAGGGCCCACGGAGGCTCTGGCATAGCCCACGGAGGCTCTGGCATAGCCCACGGAGGGCTGCCGACCCTGGGTGTGTCTTGGGAATCCCCTGGACCCGTTCCTGGACTTGGACGTGGGCTCCCCACATGTTGGCGGCCAGCCGGGATGAGTGCCCCCCAAACCTCGCGGCTCCCGCTGTCCCCCTGCCCATCTGCCGGGTTAGGCTACGGATTTCCAGACAGCCTTCACCGACCGACCGACCGACCGACCGTCCGACCGACCGACCGACCGTCCGACCGACCGACCGAGGAGGAGGAGGAGGAGGAGGAGGAGGAGGAGGAGGAGGAGGAGGAGGGGGAACGATGGGGAGGAGGGGGCAGGTGAATGGAGGGGTTCCAAATGAAGTCGAGGCAAAGAGGGAGGACGAGGAGGAAGAAGAGGAGGAAAAAGATAAAGAGAAAGAAAAGGAGGGTGGGGAGGAGGAGGATAAGGGAGATGGAGGAACAGCAGCAGGACCATAATCGAGGATTTTACTTTCTGGCAATTTTTGCTGGGCTTTTGGGGACTCTGGCTGCGGGGACCTCTGGAGACGCTTGGAGAGCATCTACCTTTGCGGGTAGGGGAAAGCGAGGCGAGGGAGGCGAGGGAGGGGTGCCGATGGCTGTTGGACTCGAGACCCTGCGAAGAAAAATGTCTGGGCTTCGCGGTATTGGGGCAGGCAGCAGTCATCGGAGGCGTTAGTCCAGCAACTGCGTGGCAGGGCCAGCGACTGCGTGCTGAGCAAGGACATTCCTGCTGAGCAGATGCATGGCCAAACATTCGAGGTCGGAGTCTATACACATCTGCCGCCCAGAGATCCAATGTTCCAGGACCCCAGGGGGTAGTGGATATGGTTACCTGTGAGCCCCAAGGGCCCCGAATATCTGTCTGTCTGTCTGTCTGTCTGTCTGTCTGTCTGTCTGTCTGTCTGTCTGTCTGTATGATTGTATGTATGTATGTATGTCTGTGTGTATGTCTGTCTGTCTGTCTGTCTGTCTGTATGTATGTATGTATGTATGCATGTATGCATACATGCATGCATGCATGTATGTATGCCTGCATGCATGTATGTCTGTATGCATGTATGTATGTATGCATGCATGTCTGTATGTATAGATGTAGGGATGCATGTATGTATGTATGTATGTATGTACGTATGTATGTATGTATGTATGTATGTATGTATGTATGTATGTATATATGTACATATGTACATATGTATGTACGTATGTATGTATGTATGTATGTATATATGTATATGTACATATGCATGCATACATGCATGCACGCATGTCTGTTTGTCTGTACGTATGTATGTATGTATGTATGTAGGTATGCGTGTATGTATGTATATGCATGTGTGTATGTGTATGTGTATGTGTATGTATGTGTCTGCACACATATATGCAAATATATGTTTGCATGCGTGTATGTCTTATGTGTATATATAAATATCTATGTATATACGTGTGTATATATGCACACATATCCACATACCCATCGTCCCTGGAGGTCTAGGGATATTGGTTCCCAGGCGTTGGGTCTGAATAAATCCCAGTCTCGGAAGCCAGCGCTGCACTTCTAATAATGCCTGGTAACACCTGTGTGACGAGGTTTGCCAAGGAAAACTGACGAGCGCCGCGTCGGACGCCCGAGGAGGGCTGGATCGGATGCGGCACTCAATGCAAGCGAGGTGAACCAGGGGAGCCATAGGCAACTCAGGCTCTAAATCTTGGAAAGTCCAAGTTTGCGATGTGGAAAATGCGTTCGCACTAGGATATTGGCCCCCCACTTCGGCATGGTTGCCCGGGGCCAACCGTCCACCTTGTCCGTGGTAAAGCATCCACCAACGAAACACACGCATCATCTGAAAACTAACAGGACAATCAGCCGCCACCCCTCTTCAGAGGCCACTGGGCTACGAAGACTCAGCACATGAGCATCTAGTTATTCGACAGTGCATGGTGGCAGATAACATCATTACAATAATTTTGGCAACTCATCAACTTGGCAATCGTGGCATCAGCATGGCCCATTCGGACCTTCTAAACTCAGAGCATGCCGATCTCTTATTTACTCCGACTCTGAATTCCTAAGAAGGCGCGACCCCAACATGCCCAAACAATGACCCCCCCTCCGGACTGCTTCCCCAGAACCTCTGGGTTGCGTAAACCCATGAAACACATACGTCATGGGTCCGCATTTTTAGGGCCAAAGTCAATCGTAAAATCCCACCAGCCATTCTGGGCGTGAGTGGTTTTGAGCGTTTCCTCTTCCATCTTCCCTCTTCCCCTTCGGGGAGGGGCTTACCCCTCCCCCAGCCCCTGCCCCCAGACCTGGGCGGGGCGTTGGGCGAGCAGTGAGAGCATCCAAGATGGCCTCGGCGAGAGGATCAGTGATTTGACTAAGAGATTCTCCGGCTCAAGCCACACCCTATGCTACGAGAGGGGTGGGGAAAGGGTCATTTTCCCGATGGCGCTCTGTGTTGCGGTCCGCCGCCCGCCCACTGAGGGGCGGAAGACAATTTTTGGGGGGAGACGTGCAACCGGCTCAGGGCCTAAACGGTTGCAGCCAGGGAGCGGGAGAGAAAAGGGAGGGAAGCAGCGTGCACAAAGGAGAATCCAGACACTAAAGGCGGGGCCCGAACAAAAACAGACTTTCCGGCTGAAACCACACCTCATGCCAGGAGGCGGTGGGGAGAGGATCATTTTCCCTATGGCGCCATGTGAATTCAGACGCTTTGCGGTCTGCCGCTCGCAACACTGAACGCCAAGGGGTCCGGCCCCACCTTCCCACTGCGGCCTGTGGCATTGCGAACTCGACTGCCGCGCCCTCCAGACGCGGCATGACAGCAAGGAGATGTGGATTCCCAACGCTGGAGAGTCGCACCTCTGTGAAGGGGCCCCAGGACACACAACTAAATGCACACAAATAGAAATATTCCCCCTATTTTCCCATATTTTCTGGGCTTCCCCCCCACTTCCCATATTTTCCAATATTTTCTTGGGGATCGACGATGAATTGTGTCTGTGTGTGTTTTTTCCCTCCTGACTCTGGCCAACACGGATCTGGCGTTCCGCCAGGCCCTGCGCCTTCCCAGAGTCTCCGCCCACGGGCGCAGGCCCCGCGCAAAGCCCTGGAGCGTGGCCGCGGGCAGCGGCGTGCCCGCGCCCGTGCGCGCGTGCGGCGAGTGTGAACGAAGCTGGCGCGGGGAGCTCCTCCCCCAACAGAGATCGGCTGCGCGCAGGAGTGACCCTGGTCGGGGAGACGTAAGACCCGGGTACGGGGGACTCGGAAATCCCCGACGAGGTCGTCAAAAAAATGACGAGGCCGAGCCTGCATTTTGACGAGGCCTCCCGCTGCAGACATCCCACGAAACTCCTACTCGTCAAAATCCGAGTCGCGGTCGTAAAAAAAAATGGCGAACCCGAGTCCTGGCAAACCCGGGTCTTACGCTCCCCCGACCTGGGTAAGAGTGACCCTTTGGTGCGCGGCTTTCTGGAGCGCGCGCGGGGAGACCAAGCCCGGGTGCGCAAGCCGCTGCTGCCGCTTCGTTTTCAGCCATCGGAGGGCCCATCTGTGTCCGCACCGAAGGTCACTTCGGCGAAAGGTCACTCTTACGTCTAGTCGAAAAGACGCGGCGTCGCCGCGAGGCCCCCGGCGGCCCCTGCGGCTTCCCGTCGGCGTGGCGCGCCGCCTCCGACCCCCCTCTTGAGGGCTCCTCGGTCTCGAGGGGCCCCGCTCGCGGCGGTGGACAGACCTCCCTTTGGTAAACCTCCCCTTAGGGAACACGTCCTGGGACCAACACCGACGGACCTGGACCCGCAAAAATGACGGCCTTCGACGCCCTCTCGCGAACAGAGAGCGGGCCAATTCCTGAATCGACGTGTCAGGGTAGGAGGTCTATCCGCCTCCGACGCTCCTAGTGAGCCGGGGTGCCCATGGGGCAGGCGTGGGCGGTCCGGGCACCGTTCACCTCAAGGTGGTGTCCTTGCCCTGCGGGGGCGGGGCCGTGCCTCTGGCGGTTTCGGTCGAGAAGCGAAAACTCCCCGCCGCGCTATTCCTCCTGCCCGCCGCTGGGGCTTCCGCCGGCTTCACCCCCCGCTGCGATTCCTCCTTCCCGCCGCTGGGCTTCCGCCGGCTCGCGCTTTCCAGCGTAAGATGGCAGTGCTGGTCTGACACCGATGCCGCCCACCCCTTCTGGGGCTCGTGCGCTTCCCAGGGGTGGACATGGAAAGCGTGGAACCTCCAGCGTCCGAAGCGCGTCGGCCGAGCACTGCGTGGCACGTGGCGGTGGCCCCTCCAACCCTCCGGGAACGGCTTCCGACGCGCGACGGGTGGATTCGCGCAGCCGCCGCCGCCTGGTCCAGGTGGGCCGTGACCTCCTGGCGTCTCATCGGATCGGGTTGCCCTCCTGATCCCGGAACAGGGGTGTCTCCTTCCGAGGGTCACCGCTCCGGCGCCAGACGCCCCAGCTCCGCGAACGCCTTCGCGGGGCCATTATTCCGACGGCACCCGGAGTTGTACTGGTCGGTCTCACTACCTCATCCCCTCCTCGGAACGTGGCGCAGACGGCCCCCCCTTCCGCATGCCCCTTTCCGAAGAACACCCGCCCCGCCGCCCAGGGTTTGGAGGCTCCCGCTAGGTGCTCCGACGTGCACACCATGGAAAAGAAGGCCACCGGGATGGCGGCCCACTTAGCGGCATCCTGCATTTTCCCTGTGGCCAGCTTTCGCGGCCAGGCCTTCATCTCCACCATGGCCGGGTACTTGCGGTTCTGCTTTGCCCCGAGCCAGCGGGGGCCTCCCAGCGCCAGCCAGAGGCGGGGGGCTAGCTCCAACGAGTCGGGGTAGCCCGCTGCCGCGTGGTAGCGTCAGACCGCCATGAGCTTGCCCCTGATCGTTCCTTCCGAGCGCTTCTGGAAGTGGGCTAGGGGAACCACCCAGTCCAGCGGGAGGTCTTCGTCCTCCTTCCTCCCCTCCCGACCCAGGCCCGTCAGGAAAGGACTCTGCTTCCTGGCTTTCGTGCTTCCGCCCGATCGCGCAGGCGGAACGGGCGCCCGTGACCAGACTCCATATCGAACCGCCCCTAGCCGCGTCGCGCTGCTCCCAGCGCCGCCTCGCCCGATCTGGGGCCGCGTCGCGTGCTCCGTCCTCGCGGGGTGGGCGCCAGGCCGCCGGGGGGGCCTCCCACACCTGCCGCGGGGGCTCGGGAGGCGCTCGGGCCCGCGCGCGGACTTCCTCCCCCTCCTTCTCCTCCTCCTCCTCCTCCTCCTCCTCCTCCTCCTTCTCCTCCTCCTCCTCCTCCTAGCTCCTCCTCCTCCTAGCTCCTCCTCCTAGCTCCTCCTCCTAGCTCCTCCTAGCTCCTCCTCGCTCCTCGAAAACCATGCGTTGCAGTTAGGGGCTTCTCGGCCCGCTCGGGGTGGCCCCGTCGGTGCCGGGCTCGGGCGTCCGCCCTCCGGGGTGGTGGGCGCGCGCCCCGGGCCCGAGGGGCTGCGAGGCCGCTTCCTCCGCCGCTGCCGGGGGGGGGCGGGCCCGGGGGGGCCCTCGCGCCGCCCTCCTCCCCAAGAAGACCTCCCCCACTGCGCGGGGCGGGGTGGCCCTCCCCAGCTGCTGGGGCGTTCGGCGGCCCCTTCCCCGCCACTCAGTGCGGGCTTTGGCGGGCGGTCATCGGGCTCGTCCCTCGGCCCGTCCCTCGGCCGCTCCCGCGCGTGCGTCTCCCGGGGGGCACCGCCCTCTTGCAGTGGAGCGCGCGAGCTGTCCAGCTCGAGCGCGCCCCGCAGCCTGGCCCAGCCAGGTGCCTCTCTCCGCGTTGGGGCCCGCGGCGCTGGGTCGGCAGTTCCGGAAGGGCCGGCGAGGCGGCCGCAAGGTCGCGCCCCATCCCCTGCAATTCCTCCCGCAACTCCCCCTGACGTCGCCCGTCAGGCTATTCCCGAGCGTTCATTGGCTCGTGCGTCGAGCGCGAGGGGGCCCGGAAACTCCTCGCGCTCCTTTCCGAGAGCCAGCAGTGCCCTTGTCCGCGCAGCGTGGTGCTCTAGCCCATGAACTAATGAGAAGGCCCAGCTTCGCCGCCTGGGCCCAGCCAGCTAGGGCCCCCCCCCAGCGGCGGGGGGGGGCCCTGGAGGCGGCGCCGCGTCGGGGGGCCCCTCCTCTCCCAGCGGGGGGCCCTGGAAGTAGCTACTCATAAACTCTCAAGCGACGAATTCGGGGGGGGATCGAGGAGGCAGGAAGCAGAAGAAGGACCAGGACATCTAGATCAGGGAAGTTGTCGGCCCCACGGGGGCGCAGGTCGGAAGATCTGTCCAGCCCTGGAACAGAAGCGCCTTCCCCTTGGGCGCTCGTGGTCGTCGGGGCCCGTCGAGGCCATGGAGGTGGTCTGGGGCGCTGCGCGCGAGTTCCAGGTGGTCGAAGTGGCGGGCCAGAGAAGTCTCGGGGCCCTTGGGGACCTCAGGGACCCCCGATGCCGTCCAGATTCTATCGAATGGCCTTCGGCCCGTCCCGCTATCGTGCCGAGGTTGTGGGTGTGAGGCCTCTTGGATATTCGTTGGGATCTCTTGGGAGGCTTTTGGGGGGCCTCTTGGAAGCGTTTTGGGGGTGTTTTGGGCCCTCTTGGGGCGTCTTTTGGGCCTCTTGGGGACGTCTTGGGGCGTTTGGGGGGCCTCTTGCGGGGCTTCTTGGGGCCTCTTGGAAACCTCTTGGGGCCTCCTGGGGCCGCTTGGGGTGGAAGGCTCAAATTCTTCACGCTTCGCGTATCCCCACCAGCCCATCTCAAAACAGCAACTCTTGCGAAGCATGCCGACAGTCGTGTTTTTCAGGCGTGTTTCTGCCTGCCCCCGCATATCTCCGGGCCTCTCGCCCTGGTGTGAGTCGTTCGGGCCCTTCTTCCTGGTGTGAGTCGTTCGGGCTCTTCGTCGTGGTTTGAGTCGTTCGGGCTCTTCGTCCTGGCGTGAGTCGTTCGGGCTTCTCGTGGTGTGAGTTGTTCGGGCCCTTCGTCCTGGTGTGAGTCGTTCGGGCTCCTCCTCCTGGTGTGAGTCGTTCGGGCTCCTCGTGGTGTGAGTCGTTCGTTCGGGCTCCTCCGTTCGGGCGCCTCGTCCTGGTGTGAGTCGTTCTTGTGGTGTGAGTCGTTCGGGCTCTTCGTGGTGTGAGTCGTTCGGGCCCCTCGTCCTGGTGTGAGTCGTTCGGGCTCCTCGTGGGGCCTCTTGGGGGCCTCTTGGAGCCTCTTGGGGCCTCTTGGGGGCCTCTTGGGGGCCTCTGGGGAGCCTCTTGGGGGCCTCTTGGGGCCTCTTGAGGCCTCTTGGGGGCCTCTTGGGGGCCTCTTGGGGGCCTCTTGGGGCCGCTTGGGGGCCTCTGGGGGGCCTCTTGGAGGCCTCTTGGGAGGCTCCTGGGGGCCTCTTGGGGCCATCTTGGGGCCTCTTGCGACCTCCTCAGAAGCGCAAATGAGCGCTGCCCCCTGAGAAGGACAACATGAAGCCAAAACCTTCGTAAAACCAATGATTTTGCGATGAAGGAAGATGAGCGCGGCCCCCTCAGGACGCCCAAATGGGGCCAAAACCGTAGTAACATCAATGATTTTTGGTTCAAAGAAGAGCAGAAGGGGCCAAACTCGGCCCCCCCGTCGGGGCCAGAATCCTCGTGAGGGTCGTCGTTTTTTGGCCCTCCCAGGAGTCGAAAAAGACCCCCCTGCCACCACCCCGGACTCCCTGTCCAGGTCCAGGGGGAGGGGGTAGGGGGAGGGGTAAACCCCTCCCCGAAGGGGAAGAAGGGGGGGTGAGGACAGAGCGGGCTCTCTAAACCACTCACGCCCAAAGGGCTGGTGGGATTTTCGGTTCGGGCTCGCCTTCTCGGGTCCTCTTGGCGTCGTCTTGGGGCTCTCTTGGGCCGTCTTGGGCGCCTCTTGGGCCGTCTTGGGGAACTCCTGGGCCGTTTTGGGGTCCTCTTGCGAGCCTCTGGGGTTGTTTTGAGGCGGGCTTGGAGGCCTCTTGGACCGTCTTCCACGCCGTGGTGGCCGAAAAGTCGTAGATGCTAGCAATCTACGTTTCCCCATACGAATTTGATGATGTTGGCCTCCTGGGGCTCTTTCGGGAATGCTTATGGAGGCCTCGTGGGACGTCTTGGAGGCCTCTTGGCCCGTCTTGAAGCCATCTTGGGCGTCTTGTCACGATTTCTGGGCGTTTTGAAGCCCTCGGGGACCGTCTTCGGCGCCTCTTGGAACGTTCTTGGTCCGCCTAGGGGCCCCAAGGGATGGCACGGGAGAGCCTCGGGGACCCCCGGGGCCTTCCAAATCCCACCAGCCATTTGGGCGTGAGTGGTTTAGAGAGCCCGCTCTGTCCTCAACCCTCCTTCTTCCCCTTCGTGGAGGGGTTTACCCCTCCCCCTCCCCCCTCCCCCTGGACCTGGACAGGGAGTCCGGGGTGGTGGCAGGGGGGTCTTTTTCGACTCCTGGGAGGGCCAAAAAACGACGACCCTCATGAGGATTCTGGCCCCGACGGGGGGGCCGAGTTTGGCCCCTCTTCTCTTCTTTGAAGCTAAAATCATTGGTTTTACTAAGGTTTTGGCCCCATTTTGGCCTCCTGAGGGGGCCGCGCTCATCTTCCTTCATAGCAAAATCATTAATTTTACGAAAGTTTTGGCTTCATTTTGTCCTTCTCAGGGGGCAGCGCTCCTTTGCGCTTCTGAGGAGGTCGCAAGAGGCCCCAAGATGGCCCCAAGAGGCCCCCCGGAGCCTCCCAAGAGGCCTCCAAGAGGCCCCCAAGAGGCCCCCCAAGAGGCTCCAAGAGGCCCCCAAGAGGCCCCCAAGAGGCCCCCAAGAGGCCCCCAGAGGCCCCACGAGGCCCCCAAGAGGCCCCCAAGAGGCCCCCAAGAGGCCCCCAAGAGGCCCCAAGAGGCTCCAAGAGGCCCCCAAGAGGCCCCACGAGGAGCCCGAACGACTCACACCAGGACGAGGGGCCCGAACGACTCACACCACGAAGAGCCCGAACGACTCACACCACAAGGAGGGGCCCGAACGACTCACACCAGGACGAGGCGCCCGAACGACTCACACCACGAGGAGCCCGAACGACTCACACCACGACGCGGGCCCCGAACGACTCACACCACGAGGAGCCCGAACGAGTCACACCAGGAGGAGGGGCCCGAACGACTCACACCAGGATGAGGGGCCCGAACAACTCACACCACGAGAAGCCCGAACGACTCACACCAGGACGAAGAGCCCGAACGACTCACACCACGAAGAGCCCGAACGACTCACACCAGGAAGAAGGGCCCGAACGACTCACACCAGGACGAGAAACCCCAAACGACTCAAATCACGAGGAGCGCTTTCTCTCCCTCCTCCTCCGCCTCGTCCTTCTCCCGCCCCCCCCACAAGGAGGATGTACAAGGAGGCGGGAGGAAGGAGGAACAGGGGAGATATGCGGGGCCAAGCGGACACACGCCTGAAAAACACGACTGTCGGCATGCTTCGCAAGAGTTGTTGCTGTGAGATGGGCTGGTGGGGATACGCGAAGCGTAAAGAATTCTATTGGGGTGGGGGGGCGGGGCCCAACCCTGTGAGTTTCCCGGTGTGCGAATATATGTGTATATTTATCTACATATATGTGTATATATAATGTATAGACATATGTGAGAGATATGACATAGTTTCATATATGTATGTATATATATATGTGTATACACACATACATGCATACATACACATAAACATACATACATACATACATGCATGCATGCATGCATACATACATACATGCATACATACATACATACACAGACAGACAGACAGACAGACAGACAAACAGACAGACAAGCAGACAGACAGACAGACAGGCATACATACGCACGTACGTACATACATACATACACACATACATACATACGTACGTACGTACGTGCATACATACATACATACGTACATACATATTATCTATATAAATATCCACCGACCCAGTCGGCGTGTGTGGGGTGTCTGTCCAGTCCCGTCGACGGGGGGCCTTCTTTCGCCCCCTCCTTCCCATCTTCCTCTCCCGTCGGGGGAGAGAGAGAGAGAGAGAGAGAGAGAGAGAGAGAGAGAGAGCACCCTTCCTCGTTCGGGGAACGCGTTCGAAGCTTGAGAGAATTCCATTCACGTCCTCGTTACGTCAAAGGAAAGCCCCTTCCCTTTGTCCCTTCCCCGGCGGGGGAGGTCCCCGGGGGGGGGAAGGGGGGGGTCGAATTCGCATCGCCTCTGCGGGTCCTCCTCTCCCACGCCGGTCTTTCTCCCGCGCGCTGGTCCTCCTCGAGTCCTCCTCCCCAGGTGGGGGGGAGTCCCAGGTGGGGGAGGGGAGTCAGATACGCATCCGTCCCTGGGGGTCCTCCTCCCCCTCCCCTCCCCTCTCCCACGCAGGTCCTCCTCCGGTCCTCCACCCCAGGGGGGGGGTCCCAGGGGGGAGTCCTTTTCCTCCTCTTCCTCCTCCTCCTCCTCCTCCTCCTCCTCCTCATTCATCTCCTTCTCCTCCTCCTCCTCCTTCTCCTCCTCCTCCCCCTCCTGGTAGTCATCGATGTCTTTCAGGGTCGGCGGCACCAGCCGGCAGGCCTTCACAATATATGTATATATATATATATATATATATATATATATATATGCTCAGCCCCCCCCCCAGCACCCCGTCCCGCGATAATTCCGATGATCATCCTCCTCGTCCTCCTCCCGCATCCTCTTACGCGCCTGCGCGGTGCTCGAGATTCGCCGTCGTTCGGGAGCAGTGCTGGTCCTGCCAGGGGGGTCGCGCAGAGTCCGCTGCCCTCGAAGTTGGGTCGCGCAGAGTGCGCTGCCACTTCTATGATGTGAGGCTTGAGTAACGTATTTGGACTCTCCGCGCATTGCTCATTGCTCATTGCTCCTCCTCCTCCTCCTCCTCCTCCTGCTCCTCCAACCCATCCTTCTCACTCTCTTTTTCCTGGTCCTGCACATCATCATCATCATCATCATCATCATCATCATCTTCCTTCTCTTACTCCTACCCCTCATCATCCGCCCTCCTCCTTTTACTTGTCCGCCTCCTGATCATCATCATCCTATTCTTCCTCATCGTCATCATCATTGTCATCATCCTCATCATCATTATTATCCTCATCATCCTCTTCTTCCTCCGCGCCCTCATATTCCTCATCTTCCTCATCAGCCGCATCATATTCTTCATCCTCCTCCTCCTCCTCTTCCTCATCCTCCTCATCCTCATCTTCTTATTTACCCTCTTCATTCTCACCCTCATCATCCTCATCATCCTGCTCGTCCTCCTCCTCCTACTCCTCTTCATCCTCTTCTTTCTCATCCTCCTCCTACCCCTCACCCTCCTCCCTCCTCAGTTTCCTTGTCCGCCTCCTCATCCTCATATTCCTCTCCCTCCTCCGCCTCAGCCTAACTGGGTGCAACCATCCGTAGTTTGTTATGAATCGAGTGGTTGTTTTTTGTTTGCTACTTCTCTCCCCAGCGCTGCCGCCACAGCACGCCATGCCAGCTGCATCAGCGAAGGCCGTGAAGACTAAAACCGACAGGTGTCGTGATCGCAAGCGCGCCAAGTCCTTGAAGAACTGGATCGCCAAGCCGTGGGTCAAGCAGTACCTGAGGGAGGCTGCGCAGAGACACCTGCGGAAGTATCACAAGACGTGCGCAGCTTTGCGGGGCGAGAAGGCCGCCCTCGCTCAACAGGTCAAGCGCCAGCGCAAGGACCTTTTCAACGTGCGTCGCGATGTCTTCGTGGCCCAGGTGTCGGGGTGGACTTAAAACACTTCCTTGGCCCTTAGGCGCATAGCCACAGCAACGTAACAGGCGAACAACGACGTTGTACCGCCCAATACACCACGTCACCAACGGACGACAACCGTAATCCATTAGCAACGCGCAATAGCGCAACCACATCATTAAACACACACACACACACCACTGGGACGAAGCGCTTGTGGGTGAAGTGCGGCACCCAGGTGATCGACCGCGCGTGGGGCGACCTGCGCAAGGCGGTCGGCAAGGGCATTGCGAAGACGGTGGGGTCTGTCCTTCTCCGCAACAAGGCAGGCCAGATGAACGACGTGCAACGCGTTTGTTTGCGTAGGCGCTGTCTCCTCAATCTTCAGTGCAGCTGAACGCCGCCCAGGGGGGTGGGAGGTGTTGCCCGGCGCGGGAAAGGTTGGCGGGTGGCATGCGCTGAGGTTTGGAGAGGCGGCCCAGCGCGACATGCGCAGTTGCTGCTCGCTCTCTGGCCTATGCAAGGTGCGCTCCTTCCAGTGGACGTACTGGAACCGCGGCAGCGATCTCTGGCTCGCTACTGGCCAGATGCTCCGCGACGCGTGGGCCAAGGACCACGCTCAGTGAGCTCTCTCGCTGACGCAGCCGAGCCCGCTTGGAGATCGGCGCGCAGGAGCAGCCAGGTGGCCAGGCGGAGTGATCTAGTGGCGACAGGCTTGGCGTTCGGAGTGAGAGTGGCCAGGCGTACGGCGCGCGTTTGCGCTTGTTGTCTATTTCGCTTGGGCCGAGTTAGTTCTTGAGACCAGAGGTGTGTTCACATTGCCCCTCTTCATATAGATGCCACCCGCGTTGCGATATGTCGGGCGAATGATATGGCAATGCCCAGGCGAAATGTGCGCGGATCCGCATATTGTTTGCGATCGTAGTGAAGTGAGCTGAACATCATCATCTTCAGCTGCGCGCGGGCGCTATCGCGCGCTTCGCCAGCGCGCACTTGCGCGCAGGAAGAGGAAGAACAGACGGAGGAGGAGTGAGAGGAGGAGGAGAAGGAGGAGGAGGAGGAGGAGGAGGAGAAGGAGGAGGAGGAGGAGGAGGAGAAGGAATTCTATTGGAAAGCCTCACAAAAGGAATCCTTTGGAAAGCATCACAAAGGGATTCTATTGGAAAGCCTCACAAAAGGAATCCTTCGGAAAGCATCACAAGGGAATTCTATTGGAAAGCCTCACAAAAGGAATCCTTTGGAAAGCGCCACAAAGGGATTCTATTGGAAAGCCGCACAAAGAAATTCTATTGCAAAGCACCACTGCCCACCAAACCATGCTATTCACATGTTTTTTTGGTTTTTTGGTCAGGGAAGCCACGAAACCTTGCTATTCACATGTTTTTTTTTTTTTTTGGTTTTCAGAAGCTCCACAAGCTTGGCCAGAAGGGGACCGCGGGGGCTTGCGGAGCCTCTGAAAACCAAAAAAACCAAAACAAACATGTGAATAGCAGCGTTTGGTGGCTTCCTAGACCGAAAAAAAAAAAAAAAAACATGTGAATAGCAGCGTTTGGTGGGATCGTGGCCACCAAACGCTGCTATTCACAGGTTTTTTTGGTTTTCAGCCGTCCATAAGACCTCCTGGCCTAGTTTGTGGAGCTTCTGAAAACCAAAAAAACCCAAAAAACATATGAATAGCAAGGTTTCGTGGCTTCCCTGACCAAAAAAACCAAAAAAAACTTTGAATAACATTGCTTCCTCCTCATCCTAATCCTCAACCTCCTCGTCCTCCTCCTCCTCCTCCTCATCCTCTTCCTCTTCGTTTTCATATTTGGAGGAGGAAAGGAGTAGGATGAGGAGGAGGAGGAGGAGGAGGAGGAGGAGGAGGAGGAGGAGGAGGAGGAGGAGCAACGGAAAGAGAGCGATGGGTGCACACGGGGTGCTGGGGGGGGGGGGGCTGACCATATATATATATATATATATATATATATATATATATATATAATATATATATATATATATATATATATATATATATATATATATATATACACATACAAATATACACATACATACCAGCCAATTGGCCACACGGTCGCAACTTGGGAATTAAAGAGCAAGCGCTAAGTCGAACAGGTCGTTGCCCCAAAAATGTGCTGAGTGAGTCGTAGTAGGATACGGCCACCCACTGTAGCGGAACGACACGCGACCGTCACAACCCAGAACAACAGGCACATGCCTCCCTCCCCTGGCACCTTCCCCACATGGACCCCGCCTTGTAGCCCTCTCCCCTCTGGCCCTACATCTTCCCCTGGATCTCTCCCCCCCTGCGTACGGTCAACCATCCAACCAACCGACCAGCCAACAAACCAGCCAGACACCCAACCACCAGCCAACAAAGACGACCAAGCTGCAAATCAGCCAGACAGTCAGTCAGCAACCCTGCTACGTAACCGATGAGGCAGTCGACCAACTAACCAGCAAGTTAACCGAGCAGCCGTCTAGCCAGTCAAAAAGAGGAGTCCGCGGCAGAGGGCGAAGCCGTTCAGATCAGAGAAACTGCAGTCATTGAACTCGCCATCGCTCGGACGTCCATTCCCCGTGCATTTGCTCGATTTCGCGCGTGTATTGCTTCGCCAGGTGATCCCAGATGCTCTTCGATGGTCCTCGCCGAGAAAACATGCACACGTTCGAGCGATGCTGCGATGCAACTTACGCTCCCGCATCGGGAAGCCCGCACTTCTTGTCAAGCAATCCTCAGGTTACACGGTGTGAAGACAATTCCACAGCATGCGGATGCCTTGCAAAAGGCTGCCTGCTGAGGGTGGTCATCTGGCAAACTTGGAGCGTGCCATTTTGACCTCCTGGAAAATATTACCGAGGCGGACGTTTTCGTCAGCCTGTCTCTGAATTTCGAGGCACGCGAACCAAGACTTGGCCATGAGCCCAAACTTCTCCGACAGCGACACGTACGCACGCTGGGTGAAGTTGTCGTAGCGATTTCGGCGGATCTTATCCAGGATGCCGCCATAGACGTTGAGCGCTGCCATCACCCCCAGACGGTTACTCTCGGTGAGGCCGATGATGCCGCCCTTTGCCTTCTCGTAGTACCCATTGCACCTCGCCATCTGGAACTCCATGAACTGCTTCCACCGCTCGTCCTGCCAGAGTGCCAGCCTGCCCTCGCTGGCCTGGAAGATGTCCTCCTCGTCGATCCCAAACATCCTCAGGTCCTCCAGGGGCACATATATGCGACCCCTGCGGGCGTCCTCCCCGACGTCCCTCAGGATGTTGGTGAGCTGCAGTGCGAGCCCCAGGCACAGGGCGGCGTCTACGGTGGCGTCCTTCAAGTCGTCCGAGTAGTTCTGGCCGGGGTCGAAGCCGAGGATGGGCAAGCACATGAGGCCGACCGTCCCGGCCACGCGGTAGCAGTAGACCTCGAGCTCGGCGAAGGTCTCGTACCTCTCCTTCACGAGGTCCAGGGCCATCCCGCCGACCATGTCCTGAAACGGGCGCGGGATCAGCCGAAAGTTGCGGACGGAATCGATCATTGCCAGGTCCATGCTGTTCCCCGTCTCTTTGAGGTCGAAGATCTGTTGGAGTGTCCGCTCCCACGCCTCCAAATCCTCCATGGTCGTCGTGGCCGCTGCTGGTCCATCGACCAGCTCATCGGTGCAACGGCACCAGTTGTAGATTGCCCACACTGCCCGCTGCTCCGCGTCGCCCAGCAGCTGCGAGCCCAGGTAGAAGGTCTTCGAGTACTCGCGGGTCACCTCCTGGCACTCCAGGTACGCGGCGTCGATTTCGTCCTGGTTGGTGGGGACGTCCATGCGCGCCTGCGCCTGGAGATTGTTTTTCTACTCCCCCCCCCGTAACGTCCGTCACGGGGGGGATGGGGAGGTCGGGGCCGCCAGGGAGGAGGCCAGGGTTAGGTCGGGCATGCCCCCCTACACGCCGATTTTGGACGAAAAATACATGACAAATAATCAAACACATCCTCCCGAATAGTCAGAAATAGTAGAAAAATCTTCCCCATACGGGTTTCTGTAACTATGTTGCAAGTTTCCTCCTGTAGAGGGACAGGCCCGAGTTAAGGCCAGGGCTGGGGGGCCAGGGACGATGAGCGACACGAGCAGGGCAGGGCCGGTGGCCCGGGGTCCGAGGCCAGGGCATGGAGGCCAGGGCATGGAGGCCAGGGCGGGAGGAGGCCGCTGGGGCGAGGCCTGGGAGCCACGACGAATGACACGATACGAACGAAAGCCCCTGGGAGGGGGCGGCCAGGGAGGCCAGGGCTGGCGGGACGGGATCCCGAGGCCAGAGCATGGGGGCCAAGAGGGAGGCCATGTGGGAGGCCAGGTCAGGAGGATGTCAGGGGGCGAGGTCCCGGGGCCAGGGGCCGACGAAATAGCGCAGTGCGAGATCACACCCGCAGGCATGGTAAGATCGGCTACGCACAAGAGAAACCCTGCGTAGGCAAGCAAAACCTTTGGTGCGCGGCTTGCCGGGGGACGCTGGGGGGCCGAACCTGGGCTCGCAAACCGCTGTGCCGCTTCGCATTCAGCCGTCTGGGGAACCGTCTGTGCCCGCACCACAGGCCACTCCAGCGAAAGGTCACTCCCTCTTTAACTCTGGAGCGGCCAAGAGGGGGCTGTCCAAGAGGGGGGGGTGCAAATCATGACCGGCGGCACGTGCGCGGCCCAGCGGGGGGGCCTGGGACGCAAGAAAATTACCCTGCGACGTACCCAACCCACGTGCATCAAATGGTAAGAGGAATATGCCAACATTAGCAGGAACAACGACAGTGTAGACGCGGCGATTTGCTGCGCAAGCTACATGGGACGCGCATGCGCTGCACGATTCACAGGGCGACGATCGAAAGAACGAGGCTTGAGGCCCCAGGATCGAATAAGAACGGGCACGGGAACGAGGGGTAGGAGAGGGATGGAATGGAGGGCGGGGGGGGCGAAAGGCCATCGCGGAAGCAGCAGCATGCATGGAGAAGGTGAGGCGGGGAATAGGACGACGATGAAAGTGGCGGGAGGAGACAGAAGACTGCCGCGTTTTTCAAGTGCGAGCTAAACCCGCAGCGCTGCCTGCGCCATGTCGTCGCAGAGTTCCACATGATAAAACTTGTTTAGAGTGCAAGGAACGAACGAGGCGTAGCTCGCCCGCTAGCTTCTCCGCCTCCTTCCCGCACATTTCAGCGCGGGAGCTGAACGCTCGCAGGCGCGCCGCCAGGTCTGCGGGCGGCCCGCGGGAAAGAAACTCAAGGCCGGGGTCGCGTATCATCAATCGGTTGTCCATCGTCCAAAGTTGCACTGGCGACGTACTGGTTGAACGCGGAGCGAGCAGCATCACGCGCGTGCCTGAACGCCACGCAGGTACAGTGCACGCGCGATTGGGACTTCAGGTCGATCACGCGCGTCTCCACCAGGCTTGGCAACACCACGCGACTGAGGATCTCACTGCGGTCTGCCATGCTGCTGTCCGCGAATGCAATGCGCTGCCTGCAAGTAAGGCGGCGGCGTCCACTTGTCTCAGAAGATGTTCCCGCGGGCCCGAAGGGCGACCGCCAGCTCGAGCCGCGGCGCCGGCAGGCCAGATAAGGATCATGCAACAGCAAAGACGATGACAGAGCAACGAGGTATCGGCGAGTGCATGACCGGCCTCCGTTTCCTGCACTTCTTTCCTGTAGTTCCCCTAGCTCATCGAGCTCAGCAGATGTTTCTGCGGGTCCGAAGGACGACCGCCAGCTCGAGTCGCAGCGCCGACGAGCTGCATCCACATCAGGCAACACCCCAGGAGACACTGGCACACAACGATTTGACGTCAGTCAGTGCCAGACCACTCCATGTCTAGTTCCTCGCACACATACAGTCGATCGCAGATGCGGGATAATCGAAGTAGAATGACGGGTCCAATCTGCGTCCGCGTAGGACGTCACTATGCTGGACCCCGCAGCAGGTCTCGAAAGTGGCGACAGTTTCATGGGCCCCACAGCAGCCCTCGAAAGTGGCGACAGTTTCACAGATCGTAGCCCCCCAGCGCTGGCGAGGTCTAATCTGAGTCCCCGTAGGACGTCACTCCGCTGGCCCCCCAGCAGCCTTCGAAAGTGGCGACAGTTTCACAGATCGCAGCCCCCCAGGGATGGCGAGGTCTAATATGTATCCCCGTAGGGCGTCACTCCGCTGGGCCCCCCACGCAGCCTTCGAAAGTGGCGACAGTTTCACAGATCGCAGCCCCCCAGGGATGGCGAGGTCTAATCTGAATCCCCGTAGGGCGTCACTCCGCTGGGCCCCCCAGCAGCCCTCGAAAGTGGCGACAGTTTCACAGATCGCAGCCCCCCAGGGATGGCGAGGTCTAATCTGAATCCCCGTAGGGCGTCACTCCGCTGGGCCCCCCAGCAGCCCTCGAAAGTGGCGACAGTTTCACAGATCGCAGCCCCCCAGGGATGGCGAGGTCTAATCTGATCCCCGTAGGGCGTCACTCCGCTGGGCCCCCCAGCAGCCCTCGAAAGTGGCGACAGTTTCACAGATCGCAGCCCCCCAGGGATGGCGAGGTCTAATCTGAATCCCCGTAGGGCGTCACTCCGCTGGGCCCCCCAGCAGCCTCGAAAGTGGCGACAGTTTCACAGATCGCAGCCCCCCAGGGATGGCGAGGTCTAATCTGAATCCCCGTAGGGCGTCACTCCGCTGGGCCCCCCAGCAGCCTCGAAAGTGGCGACAGTTTCACAGATCGCAGCCCCCCAGGGATGGCGAGGTCTAATCTGAATCCCCGTAGGGCGTCACTCCGCTGGGCCCCCCAGCAGCCTCGAAAGTGGCGACAGTTTCACAGATCGCAGCCCCCCAGGGATGGCGAGGTCTAATCTGAATCCCCGTAGGGCGTCACTCCGCTGGGCCCCCCAGCAGCCCTCGAAAGTGACGACAGTTTCACAGATCGCAGCCCACAAAGAGAAGAGAGGAGGAGGCGGGAGGAGGCGGGAAGGAAGGAAGGAAGGAAGGAAGGAAGGAAGGAAGGAAGGAAGGAAGGAAGGAAGGAAGGAAGGTGGAGACCGCAGTGCTCTATTCAAAACGAGTACCCAACGCAGGAGGGTTGGGAATAAGAAGAGGCGCCGTGAAATCTGAGGAATAATCATGGCCCGCGCCATGAAATCCACCCCCCCCTATAGCCATCACCCCCCTCTCTTCCGCCCCCGACTTACACACCCAGCCGATGGCAGAAAGGCGGGGGGTCTCCTGCTCCTGGAACAGGCCCCGGAGCTCCCTGGCCGTGGGGATGACCATGGCCTCCGGCCTGACCCTCTGCGCCACGGTGCCGCCGACCCTCCGCTGGTAGGCCACCCGCAGCTGCCGCTCCACGCTCGGCCGCGGCTCCGCCGGCGGGCCCCCGGGGGCGGGCCGGAAGCCCGGGCGCGGCCGCAGCCTCGCGAGGCGGAGGCCGCCCGGGGCGCTGGCGGCCTGCCCCGCCGGGCCGCCCGGAGGCCCGGCCTGCTCGAGGGTGTACCTTCCGCCGCGCGCGGGACGTTTTGACGACTTTTGCTCGGTTGAAAATTTTGTTCTCGAAATTCAACCATTCGTTAGACCTCTAGTATTTTTTCCCGTGATATTCGATCTTATTCCCGCTCGCCATCTTGATCTCAGCTCGATCGGGTACCTTTTACTGCCAAAAAGCGTCCAGGCGGGATCGGCGCAATGGCGGCCCTCTGCGGCAGGGGCGTGGAGTCGGCGGCGCGCGCGGGGGGGGGGGGAGGTGCGAGGGAGCAGGCCCTCTCACGAGGCGGCGGGGCTTCTGCGTCTTCGGGGCAGGCTCATAGAGCACTGCGCCGAGGGCCGGGGGCCTTCCGAGCCTTCTGAGAACGCCTTCTTCTTCTCACTTCCCTCCCGGGCTCGCCGCCGATACAGGAAGCGGGCCCCGAGGGGAACAGGGCCTGGAGGTCTCTCGCCGTGACCGAACTCCCGGGGCGCCCAAGCCCTGGGCCTTGGAGGAGCATGGGCCCTGGCGGGCAGCCACAATCGGCTCGGACCGAAGAGGGGGGGGGGGTAGCAGAGGGGAGCTAGCGAATCAGCTCACGCACGGTGAGGGTATTGGATAAGGAACCACTGGATGAGGAGTCCAGGGTCTGGAAGCCGGCGGAAGGCCAATCGAGGCTTGACCATGGACATCACCGCCGCCCTCATCAGACGAGGGACCCTCCAGGGCCTGAAGCCTCCTGGCCAGCAGTCCTTCAGCAGCGCCCCCGCCGCGGGCGCAAGAGTGCCCCGTGGTGCGCGGCTTCCAGGGGCGCCCGGGTGGCCAAGCCCAGGCGCGCAAGCCAGTGCCCTCGCGTCGCGCTCGGAGATCGGGGGGGGGGGCCGCGGGCCCGCACCAGAGGTCACCCCGGTGCAGGGTCGCCCTTGCGCGGAGCGGGCACCTCTGCAGCAGGCTCGCCGTGACCACGGCCGCCGCTGCCATGGCGAACTGGTCGCCCACGCACCTCCTGGCAGAGCAGAGAGAACTGCGCACGGCAGGCTCGGGCCGTGAGGACCTCGGCGCGGGCGTCTGACACCACGCGGGTCGTTCCAGCTGGAACGACCGGCGGTGTTTCGACCGCTGGATCGCTCCAGATTGGCCGATTCTCGGCGGCGAGGAGGGGGAAGGTGAGAAGGAGAAGGCCCTCTCCGAGGGCGGCGGGACTTCTCAGAAGTCCTCGCGCCCTCTGAGGAGCTTCCTCTGTCCTCGGGGCAGGCTTGGCAAACTTCTCAGAAGGCTGGGGGACTTCCGAGCCTTCTGAGAAGGCCCGCCTCTTCTCACTTCCCCCCCCCCGCGCTGGCCGCCGAGATTCTGCGCCGCTGGCGGCGTTGAACCTTGAACGCCCGCGCTGAGGCACTCGCCGCGCTGGCGCGGCACGAGCCTGCCACAAGCACTGGCTTCCGGAAGTCCGCGCAGGTTCATCGGACCCGCAACGGGGCCCCGCTCCCTTAGACAAGCGCGTTCCGCTGCTCGCAACACGACCACTCGCTAATGGCCTGGCTCCGCCGAGGAGGACCGACGACCCATTACATCGAGGCGAGCATGTTTTTTTTTTCCGGAGGTTTGCGAGTAGCGACGTTGCGAGTAGTGGAACGCGCCAGGCAGGGGGTCCCAGCGCCGATCCCTGGAAGTTTACGGTCGGGATCTTGTGGTTACCGTGTCGCAGCGGCGGGAGCCTGGGAAACGTTCGAGACGGTGATGCTTGGCGACTGGGACGTGGATGGCGTGTCGCAGCGGTGCGTGGTGGGCCGAAACCGGCGGTGCGACACGCTCAGCACAGGTTCCTGACCGCATGCTCGTGCTCATGCCAATTTCTCTTCGCCGAAGTCCAGCTGCCGCCCGCGAACGGCAGGAAGGCGAAGTCGGACGCCGCCTCGCTCGGGTAGGGCCGGGCCTTGTCGGGGTCGTACCCCGCCCAGCGCCCCAATCCCTCGATCTTGCGCTCCCACCGCCACGGATGGAACTTGCCCGCGTCCTCCCCCCAGAGGTCCGTGGAGCGGTGCAGGGACCAGGTCGAAATGAATATGTCCTGTCCGGGCAGGAAGCGGACGGTGGCGTCGTCGCCCATCCCGCACAGGGGCCCAACGGGGCACTCGTCCCCCTCGACGCACCTTCGGATCAGGAGGGGGGGCTCCGGATACAGGCGCAGGGCCTCCGACAGGCAGGCCCGCAGGAACGGCAGCTTCTCGATGTCGCCGTGCGTGATCCGGCGGCAGCCGAGGACGTCCGCGATCTCCTTCTGCACAGCCTCCAGGGCGCTCGAATTCTCATCCCTCATCAGCTCGTTCATGGTCCAGGTGAGCAAGGCGGCCGTGGTCTCGTGGCCCTCGATGAGCAGCGTCATCAGGTCGTCGCGGAGCTGCCGCTGCGTGACGACGTCCTCGCTGCGAGTCTGGACCAAGAACTGCATCATGGACATGTCCCCCTTCGCCGCGTCCGTGCCCTTGCCAGCCTCCTCCGTGGCACTCCTGACCAGCTCGTCCAGCATGGCGTTCAGCAAGGTCAGATTCTCCTTGTGGCTCTTCTGGTCCTTGAACAGAGCAGCGGCGCCCGGCAAGTTCCAGTATGGAAACACCGACTGCGCCCGCCTCTTGGACTCGCGGAGCACCGACGAGGCGGCCTGAAGGATCGGTGACTCCCCGCTGATGGCCCCAAAATCGTATTCGAAGACAGCCTTCCCGATCACGTCGAAGGATACGGAGGTGAACTTCTCCTCCATGTTGACCAGCGCCCCCGCCTCCCCCGCCGCGTGCGCCTGGGAGATCTGCCGGTCCAGGTCTTCGCAGAGCGCATCGGTGCACCTGGCCATGGTCTCGGTCACGCTCTCGAGCCAGCGCTGCTGGAACCCGGGCACGATGGCTCGGCGACGGACCCTTGACGCATCTGTGCCGGCGGGGATGAGCCCGCTGCCCACGATGGGCTCGAACACCTCGCTCAGGATCCCCCTCGTGTACTTTTCCGGTGGCCCCGCCAGTATGTGCTTGATGACGACTGGGTCGCAGGTGACGACCACGGACCGCGGGCCTACGACAATCTTGTACAAGCCACTGCCGCCTCCGTGCTGCTCGAGGAACACGGGCATGGGCAACCTCACCCTCCCTTTCCCTCCTCCCGTCTCCTCGTCCTGTAGGAGATACGTACGATGACACATCTTACCACAAAATACTCAAGGGCGAATGATCCATCGGTATTCGGATTCGTTAAGGTGCACCGTGGAGCACCTGCAGGCAGGACGGTTTCACATTTCATGTGCATACTGTACCCTGTACCCCTCCTTCCTCCCTCCTTTCACCTCCTTCAGCGCGACAGAATCCTAGGGACGCCTGGTAAGGATGCAAGGATCTCGGACGCCCAAGTCGAATCTTCCTGAGCGAAAGTGACCGGCGATAGTTGCTAGGTGCTTTGAAAGCTACATATCTTTACAATCCTGCTTGATTGTAACGCCCTGGACCCCGTGATCCTCTCGCTTCGCGGGGTGCACGCCGGGAGCACGCGCAGTCAAGTCGCTGTGGAGATTCCTGGGAGATTCTTGAGGGCCTTTTGGAAACCACCTCGGGGCCTCTTGGGGCCTCATGGGGGCGTCTAGGGTTATGTTACTCCCATCGTACTTAAGGGCCACATCCCAGAAACAATTTCGACCACCCAGACAAATGTCGAAACAATGTCGAACGAGTGTCTTCTCCAAGGGCCCGACACGTAAAAACCCTCAAGTTTCGGTATTTTCTGGGTGCTCGAAATTCGTTCTGGTGATCAAGGCTAAGGTAGGTTGGGACATCGCAAGTCTGGGGCCGTTTGGGGGCGCTCTTGTGCTGTCTGGCCCCTTCGGAGGCTGTCTCGGGGGCCGTCTCGGTGGCCTCTCGGAGCCGCCTTGGGCCTCTCTTGGGGCCCTCTTGGAGGAGGACGAGGAGGAGGAGGAGGAGGAGGAGGCGGAGGAGGGGGAGGGGGAGGAGGACAAGTTAGGTGCGCTCGCGTCTACATCTGACATCCTACCCCTCCCTCCCATCCCTTACCATGGCGCTGATTTTCTCTATCCGCGGACGCGTGTCGTAGCGGACCTGTGGCTCCGCGCGCGTGTGCGTAGTGGGTGGTGGTGCGCGTGCGTGCGTGCGTGTGTGCGTGGTTGTGGTTGTTGTGGTGGTGGTGTGTATGTGTATGTGTGTGTGTGCGTGTGTGCGCGTGTGCTGTGGTGTGACGTGGTGTGGCGTCTTGGTGGTTTGGTGGTGGGCCAGGTGCGTACGTGCGTGATGGCGGTGGTGGTGGTGGTGGTGGCGGTGGTGGTGTGTGTGTGTGTGTGTGTGTGTGTCTGTGTGTGTGCGTGTGTGTGCGTGTGTATATGTGTGTGTGTGTGTGTGTGTGTGCGTGCGTGCGTGCGTGCGTGCGTGCGTGCGTGTGTGTCTGTGTGTGCGCGCTTGTGATGTGGTGTGACGCGGTGTAGCGTGGTGGTGGTGGGTGGGGTGGTGCGGTGGTGGTGGCGGTGCGCGGTGGTGGTGCGCGTGCGTGCGTGCGTGCGTTGGTGGGTGGAAGTGGCGGTGGGTGTGCGTGCGGCGGGGCGGGGCGTGGTGCGGCGCGGTGGTGGCGGGCGGATGGCGCGCGAGGAAGAGGCCCGCGCTGGGGCGAGAACGCCATCCTGAACGACGGAGGCAAAACACCGATCCGAAAATGAGGCCCACGCTGCAGCGGGAGCACGATTCGGAACGATTCGGGAGCAGAAATGAGGCCGGCGCCTCAACGAGACCAGCATTTTGAAAAAAAACGCAGTCGAAAACCCAACTACCGGGAATCCTGTGTGTAAAAAACAATACGTGGGGGGGGTCTACTACTCCCAGCACGCCATCAGGGGAAGAGGGAGAGTAGTATTCATATTGAGTAATTGTGGAGGGGAGGGGGAGGGGGAGGGGGAAGGAGGAGCAAGATGAATAAGAATGGCAATAAACATAATAGTACTCTTAAGAGTACGGATAATAATAATACTACTAATAATAATAATAAGAAAAAGAAGAAGAGGATGAGGCGGAGGATGAGGATGAGGCGGAGGATGAGGAAAAGGACCCCGTGATCTTCTCCATCTGTCCCGTCACCACGTAGTCGATCACCGACCTGGTACCCTCCCCGGCGGCGCCCTGGTCGCCGCTGGATCCGCTGCCTCCCGTTCGCGGCTGGACGTCGCCGACCCACTCGCTCCGGACCGGGATCCCGTCGCCTGGGGAAAAGGAGACCGTGGCTATACGGTGGGGGGGGGGGGAGAGGGAGAGGAAGGGAGAGGGAGAGGGAAGGATAGGGAGAGGGAGGGAGAGGGAGAGGGAGGGAGAGGGAGAGGGAGGGAGAGGGAGAGGGAGACTGGCCACACGGTGAGGGGGGCCGACCCTCCGCCGGCAGGCCACCCGCAGCTGCCGCTCCACGCTCGGCCGCGGCTCCGCTGGAGAGCCCCCTCCCAGAGATCCGACATGTCGTAACTTTTTTTGTCGTACGGGGCCCCCGGAAGTCTAAGAAAGCCTCGACCCATTCCCCAGGACCGGTCTCTCATCCCGAATCGCTTTTTGACGGTCCTGGGGCCCGGCGAGGGCCCCCAGAGGCCGGAAATCGCGGAGAGCCTGCCCTGTTTTTTTGTTATTGCAAAACGTTGGATCTCTGGGCCGAGAGCGGGCCCGAAGCGCGGGCGCGGCCGCAGCCTCGCGAGGCTGGGGCCGCCCGGGGCGCTGGCGCCCCGCCAGGCCGCCCGGAGGCCCGGCCTGCTCGAGGGTGTACCTTCCGCCGCGCGCGGGGCAATGGCGGCCCTCTGCGGCAGGGGCGTGGAGTCGGCGGCGGGCGAGGGGGGGAAGTGCGAGGGAGCAGGCCCTCTCGAAAGGCGGCGGGGCTTCTCGGAGGCCCTCGGGCCTTCTGAGGAAGTGCCCGTGTCTTCGGGGAAGGCTTCGGACATTTCGCAGAAGGCTGGGTGTACCTTCCGCTATACGCAGGGCAGGAGCGGCCCTCAAGAACATGGGAACCTCCGCCGACCGGCACAAACAGAACATCCAAGGGCACCCTTCCCAGGATGCACACGGACATCCAACAAGCACGAAGAGCACTAGGGTACCTTCCACGAACCGACCTCGATCTTGAACCTCGGTCCGACCGTAAGGAGCGTCGGCATACGGCCCTGGGCCCTGGAGGAGCATGGGCCCCGGCGGGCAGCCACAATCGGATCGGACGAAAGAGGGTGGGTTTGCAGAGGGGAGCTAGCGAATCAGCTCACGCACGGTGAGGGTATTGGATAAGGAACCATTGGATAAAGAGTCCAGGGTCTGGAAGCCGGTGAAAGGCCAATCGAGGCTTGACCATGAATATCACCGCCGCCCTCATCAGATAAGGGATCCTCCAGGGTCTGAAGCCTCCCGGGCAGCAGAGGGAGAGGGGAGCTAGCGAATTAGCTCCCGCACGTGAGGGTATTGGAGAGGGAACCATTGGATGAGGAGCCCGGGGTCTGGATGCCGGTGGAACTCCATTGGTGGAGAGGCCATGGGTATCGCCACCGCCATGATCAGATGACATATCCTCCAGGGTCTGAAGCATCCTCGGCACATCCCTGAACGACCGCCCCCCCCACTGTGCTGTGATGTGGGGTGGCGCTTCCGGAAAACGGAAAGAGCACAGCGATACCGAGAAAGTCGGGCACTTCTGACTACCTACCAGACCACCCCAACCCAACCCGAAGACCCAACCCGAATGGTGGGTGGTGAACTTCTGCCTGGCGCGCCGCGGCGGCGGCCCCCGCGACACGCTCTGCCCCTGCAGCACGGCAGCGCGTCGCTCCGCTCCGCGGGGCGGGCGGCCGGGAGAGGCTCTGGGCTGTGACGCCTAGGGGCTGCGACGACGTGGTGAGCGCGTCGCGCCAAGGCGTGGTGGGCCAGACCCGGCGGAGCGACACGCTGAGCCACGGCTCCTGTCCGCAGTGTAGGGTGACGGTCAAGAGGGCACGAGGACGGGGAGGGCGACTCACAACCGCAGCTCTCCCTGCCCTCCGGGCAGGCTCCGGAGAGGGCGACGGAGAGAGGAGCCCGAGGACGACGACGCCGCCCAGGAGCAGGCCCCGGAAGAGGAAGGTCGAGGACGGAGGGAGAAGGGCGGAGAGGAGGAGCTGGCGGAGGAAAGGGGGGGGGGGGGGGGGCGCCCTCGTGCTGTCTCCTCCCCCCCGGGGGGGGGGGGGCTCGGGGAGATCGCTCGCCGCGGCTGCTCCGACGGGCCTCACGCGCGGGGGCTGCGCTCCGACGCGCGGCGGGCCCCGCCGCGGCGGCGAGGGGCGAGGGCCCCCCTCCGGGGGGCCCCCGAAGGGGCGACGGCGGGGGCCGGGCGCACGCTGGCATGGGCCAAAGAGCAACACACACGCGCACGCGCACAGACAGGCAGGCAGACGGGCGGACGGACGGACGGACGGACGGACGGACGGACGGAGGGACGGACGGACAGACAAAGACAGACAGACAGACAGACAGACAGACAGACAGACAGACAGACAGACAGACAGACAGACAGACAGACGGACGGACAGACGGACAGACAGACGGACAGACGGACAGACGGACACACAGACACACCAATACACACACCAATACACACTCACTCACACACAAACACACACACAAACACGCACACCAACCACACACCAATCTCGCACCACGCACCACGCACCTCGCACCACACACCACACACCACACACCACTCACCACACACCACACACCACACACCACACACACACACTTAAACCTATGGGGAGGAGGAATGGGAATGGGGAAGGGCAAGGCGATGAAAGCGATGCAGGCGTGGGCGCGGGTTGTGGGATCCCGAGGGGGCTCCCGTTCGAGCGGGGGCCCCCATCCGACAGAAAAAACGCATAGCGCCTCCCCAGGGTCCCACCTCAGGAATCCGAAGGGGCGTATAGGTGTGGTTGTTAATTGTCCGCTGGCGTAACAGGGATCCGTGGATCTGGCGCGCGGGCGCCAGGTCCACGGATCGTGGAACACACCCCGTCGAGCTCGAGTCGACGCGGCGCGCCGACCCGGTGCGGCATCGGAGCCCGCCGCAAATCCACGCGTCGTGTGGGGAAACCTAAAAAGGACCTCTCCCCAGACCTCTCCCGGCGTGCGTCCTGACCATCATTTCCAGGCGAAAGTCAGCGGTGGCGACGAGGGCCTCCCGGGAGGCCGAACAAAGGAGAAGACGAGGCAAAGGGAGGCGGAATGGTCACCTTTTCCTCCTCCGATCTCAATCCGCGTCTTCGTCGCCTCAGGGGAAGGGAGCATCAGCATCCGCGGTGCTTTTTTTATACTTTTGTGTCCCTGGTCGTCGCCGGCGACGCCCTCGAGCCCCAGCGTCTGGAGCAGGTTGACCTGGGAAAAGACGAATAAGAGTAATAAGTAATACCAGTGAGGGCAATACTCAAAAAAAAGGAACCAGAAAAAACAGCATCGGCATGTAACCATGAGTTTTCGAAGGTCCGCGGCGCGCGCCAGGGAGGGGTGCTCAGCGCCGATCCCAAGGCATCCGCGCGGGCGGGCCCAGAGGTCCGATGCCTTGATCTTATTTCATCGGGGTCCTCGGAAGCCCTGCTCCGTTCCCCAGGGCCGGGCCCCGGGGCCCTGCGAGGGCCCCCCCGAAGGCCGAGAAAACGGCGAACAGCATCCGCAACTGCACCCGCAGGATCCCACGTGCAGCCTAGACGATGCGACAGAGAAGCGCGGGAACGTCCGCCTCAGAAGAACAGGGCGGCAATTTCCGCAAAGTCACGGTGGAAACAGCGACGGCAAGGCAGGTCAGAACTCGGCGTCAGAAGGGCCTGAAAAGTAGGGCGGAGATCTCCGCCGAACTGCGAGATCGCCCGAAGTACGGCGGATCCAGAATCAGGGTGGGGGCCTCCGACAGTTCATGTTTGTGCCGCGCCTACATCGCAGAGCCGGGAAAGGGCATGCCGCTCCTTGACATGGACCTTGCCCCGATTCGTGGTCGCTGCGATCGCCGCGCGGCGATCTTCGACACCGACCCAGAAGTCTGGTTCAGCGCCAGACATCATGCAACGGCGGAAAGTTTACGTCCGTGCCATTAGTTCCCCTGCGGTGACCAGGGCGAGCAGCGCGGCGTCCAGACCCAACGCCTTGCTGCCCGACGCGAGGGACTGAGCGACTGCCCGCGGCGTGATCTCGACGAAGCCGAACCTCGGGGCCAGAGAGGGCAAGGCGCGCGCGCGCGGTTTGTGTCAGGGACCGAGGAGGAGATGGAGGAGGAGGAGGAGGAGGAGGAGGAGGAGGCGGAGGAGGAGAAGGAGAAGGAGGAGGAGAAGGAGGAGGAGGAGGAGGAGGAGAAGCAACGAACAGCGGTCGTAATCAAGGATGTGGCCAGCGCCGAGGAGCGAGCACCACTCCAAGTCTTTGGCGCGGCCCGCGCTGAGGTCGGAGCAGCCTTCCGAGACGTGCGCGTGGCCAGAGCGCAGGTGTCACGCTCACTTCGCGCGGGCCGAGCTCGGTGTCGCCAAGGTCGCACTCCCATGTGGTGGTGGGGGCCGGTTCTGAGCTGCCGTTGTCTCATAGGGGGGTGCAACCAGGACTTTGAGATCTCCGCCCGGAGGGAACGAGGAGTGGCGCATGCTGCGACACACGGCGGCAGCTTCCTCGGGCGCGTACGAGTGCTCTGGTTCCTCAGGGTCCCCGTTTTCGTGGGGCCCTGGTGGTGAGCCTCGACGCTGGCCCCTGGACATCCGAAAGGTCGCTCTGCTCTGCCCCGCACTCCTGCCATCGCTCGGACGTCCGGCCCCCGTGTATTACCCGTGTATGCTTCGGCTTCGTGCGCTTTTTTTTGGAGGGGGGGGGGGGCTCAGCAGCCAGAGGGGGGCCCGCGGCGGCGTGGGGGCCCAGGGGCGAGGCCTGGGCACGCGGGTGGGGGCTTGGCCCAGCGGTGGCGCTGCCCCCGGCAGCGCAGGGTCGCCGCACGGTCACGAGGGTCGCTGCTCCGCCGGCGGACTCGGAGCCCGACGCAAGCTTTTTTGGTCGGCGGGGCGAGAGCGAACCCCTTCCGCTGAAGGCTGGGCGGGCTGCGCACAGCTCTAATTGGGGAGACAGGGCACAGGCGGGCGGGGCGGGGCCTCCGGATGCCGGAGGAAGCAGCCCGACGCAGGCACGCGACGGGTGCAAGTAACTACCCGTGTCTGTCTCGGATCCAGGAGGCTCCTCGATGGTCCTCGCCGAGGCAGAACATGCACACGTCCGAGCGGTGCCAGGCGTTGTGTCCTCGGTCTCCAGGCCGCCCGACGTCGCGCCTCGCGCCCCGCAGCGCGCGACGCGCCGTGATCTTCGCGCCGGGGCAGCCCGCTGGCCTACGGGGGCGACGCGGGAAGCGTGGTGACCTTCGCGCCCCTGGGGACGGCCTCAAAGTTTCGGGCTCCCGGGGCCCAAAGCAACTCTGGACGAAAAGCGCCCCCCAAGGGGAGGAGCTGGGAGCTGCGCGCGGGGCCGCGGATCCACAAGACATCGCGCTGTTGGGAGATCCGCCGACCCTGTCGGCGTGTGGAAGACGCTCTTCCGTTCGTGATCGTCGCCGTTGCCGTTCCCTGCTTCCCCTAGGCTCCCTAAAGCGCGCCAGCCAAAGCGAAATGAAACAGCAACGTCAGACTCGAACCGAAAGGAAGCCCCTTCTCTTTGATCCCTTCCCCGCCGCAGGGGGGGGGGTCTTCCAAGGGGGTCTCGGGGGTGGTCCCAGGGGGGACCTGGGGTCACTCCTGAGTCAGAATGCCACCCCCCCTGGCGGTTCCAGTCCCGAATAAAAACCCAAAGCACGAGCCACAGCTGCGGCGCGGGAAAGGCGTCTGGGCTGGGGCGGCAAGGCGCGAAAGGCGTCCTCCTCCGCGTCCTCCTCCTCCTCGTCCTCCTCCTCCTCGTCGTCCTCCTCCTCCTCCTCCTCGTCCTCCTCCTCCTCCTCGTCTTCCTCCTCCTCCTCGTCTTCCTCCTCCTCCTCCTCCTCCTCCTCCTCCTTCCTCCTCCTCCTCCTACTGGTCTTCCTTCCCCTTCCCCCGCTGCCCCTCACTCTCCCTCCTCCTCGTCCTCGCTCTCGTCGTCCTCGTCGTCCCCTCCCAGGGTCGGCGACGCCCGGAGGGACTCCAAGGAAGGTCGCGCGAACGCCTCCGAGGGCCTGCGTTAGGCAGGGCTGGCTCCGAGGGGGATGCGTCGAGCTGGAATCGGCGATGCCTCGCCGACAGATCTGCGAAGGGCCCCCCCCCCCGCCCCCGACTCTCCGAAGGATCGGCCTCGACCAGCGCCCCCCACCGTGGCCTCAGGGCGCTGGCCGGGACGCCCGCCTCCCCGCGGCCCCCGCGGCAGAGGCCGCTCCGCTCGTCGGCGCACCGCGTGCCCGGGGCGCCTGCCGCCACTGGGCGCCCGGGGGTTACGCCCGTGGGCGCCTGCCCGCAGCAGCGGGGGCATCGCGGTCGGGAGCTGCTGCGTAGCCTGTCGCCGCGGCGGGCCTGGCGAGACGCTATGCTCCGCGAGCGGGCAGCGTGTCGCTCCGCTCCGCGGGGCGGCTCGGGGAAGCTCGGGAGGTTGACGCTCGGGGACTGGAGCGTGGATCACGCGTCGCGTCGAAGCGTGGTGGGCCAGAACCAGCGCGGCGACACGCTATCCAAAAGTTCCCGACCGTATGCCTTAACCGCGGGTTCGTGTCGTGCGACCCCAGGGAACGTTCAACCTTGAACGATCGGCTGTTTCCGAAACGTCCGATCGTTCAACATCGACCGATTCTGGATCGCACGCGGCGTCGGATGCACCATTCGTTCAACGTTGAACGCCGTCGGCGGGGTCGGCGCAGGTCGACACGACGCGAAGCTACCGTAGGCACAAGGATGAGACCTTTGTGATTTCATAAGGCAGCATTGCGGGCCGATTCGTGAAACAGCTCGCCATCGCACACCCGTGAGCGCAAGCTGGCCATCGCTCGGACGTCCATTTCCTGTGTTTTTTTTCGGTTCCGTGCGTGGCTTTTTCGCCAAATGATCGAGGATGCTCCTCGATGGTCCTCGCCGAAGGGAAAATGCACACGTCCGAGCGATGCCAAGCAGGCGTACAGAGCCGACCAGCCGCCTAAAGCTCACGACCGCCGCACGAGGAGAGACCTTTTGCCGCAAGAGGCGTCGGGGCACTTCCATCGCCGACCTCGAGCTCCGCGGGGTGCCCCACCCCCGGGATCTCGGGGTGCATCGGGGGCATCGGATTCCTCCTGGGGCCCCAGCTGGCAGGCCGATGTCGGTCGCTCATTTCTAATCGTGCTCATTTCTAATTGCGCTCGTGTCGAATTGTTCCTGGCCCCCTAGTGGTCAGGAAGAGGCCCAGGATAGAACAATTAGAAATGAAAGGATCTTGGCCCCCCAAAAAATCAAAGAACTCTCGAAGAATAAGAAATGAACAATGTGTGTGTGTGGAATCGGCGGTGCCTCGCCGACAGACCGGCGACATGCCCTCGGTGCCTGGGAGGAGTGGGGAGCCCGTGCCCGGTGGGCGATGGCCAAGGGTTGAGCCTTGGGGGTCGATGCCCCCCAGACCCCAGGCTGCTCCCCACTGTTGGCGCCCCTGCTCGGAGCCCACGGGCGACGTCTTCGGCGCCGCGCTCCCTGCGATCAGGGACGGGGCTCTGATGCTGGCGGAGCTCTGCCGTCTGCAAACGTCCGATGCATGGTTTCACTCTCTCACCTTGAATACAGTGGTGTGATGTCAATGCACTTCTGCTTCTCGATCTACTTGTGCCTGTTCGCCACCGAGCCCCGAGGCACTGTCCAGGAGGGCCCCAAGATGGCCCAAGAGCTCCCCAAGACGGCCAAAGTGGCCTCAAGACGGCCCGACAGGCCCCAAAGATGCCCCAAGTGGGCTCCAAGGGAAAAATATCAGATGACCCGAAAGAAATTTACAATTTCTAGTGTCCTCGCCTTTTTGGGCTTCCGACGCTCCAAGACGGCCCCATGGGCCTCCAAGGTCGCCCCAAGACGGCCCAAGAGGCCGTCAAGACGGCCTCTAAGAGGGGTCTGAGAGGGGGGAACTCGAAGTGATACTTCGAGCCCTCTGCTCCAAGGTGACTCCCGAGACTGCCAGCAGGTCCCCAAGAGGCTCCCAAGCAGCCCGTGGAGGCCCTCAAACGGCCCCCGAGGGGCCCCGAGACACCCCGGAGCGGCCTCTACGAGGCTTCCGAGAGGCCTCCGAGAGCCCCTGACCTACCGCCCAAGCGGCGCGGTGGCGAGGTGGGCCGACGGCCACCTTTTTTCCCAAGGTTCTCCGGGAGGTCACAAGCTCATCAATGAAGTGCGCGGTGGTGGATCACCACCTCAACCGCGTGTGGGCCGAAGGCCCCCCGACCGTGTCCGCCGCGTGGTCCCTTTTGACAACTCCCAGCGGGGCCTCGGCCGCTCGCGCCGGCCGAGCGGAAAAAGCTGGTCGGCAGGGCCGTTGTCCGCTCAAGGTGGCCCCATGACGGCCCAACGCTGCCTCGGAGACGGCCAGGATGGCCTCCGAGACGGTCAAGATGGCCCCAGGAGGATACACGATGGCCGCAACATGTCTCCAAGACAGCCCCAGATGCACCCAGGACGGCAGGAGATGGCCGCACAGTGGCCCACTACGGCCCAATACGCCTCCAGCAGGCCTCCAAGAGGTCCTCCAGGAAGGCCCCGAGGGGCAAGAGTCACTGATGATCCGAAGGCTTCCCAATGAGCTTGGCGTGTGCTTTTTGTTCGGTCTTCCGACGACCAAAGACGGCCCAAGAGGCCCCCGAGATCGCAGAAGGTGCCTCCAAGCGGGACCCACCACGGCCACGAAGCGCCCCAAGAGAAACGCCCAGGACGGCCCCTGGAGCGCCCCAAGCGGAAAGGCCCAAGACTGCCACGAGGGGCCTCCAAGGCAGCCCCCGGCGCCGTCAGGTGGGCCAGGAGCGCCCCAAGACTGCCAAAAAGGCCGCCAAGAAGCCAGCAAGTGCGCCCAAGGGGCCCAGGGAGGCCCCCAAGAGGCCTCAGTGAGGCCCTCGGGAAGCTGTCCCAGAAGACCCCGAGCATGCCTCAAGAGACCTCCTTCTCCTTTTTCCCAACCCTCCTTGGTTGGGTATTCGTTTTGAATAGAGCACCGCGGTCGAGTCTTCCTCCTCCCGCCTCCCGCCTTCTGTCTCCCGCGAGACCTCGCCGTCCCCGGGGGGGGGGGCTGCGATCTGCGAAACTGTCGCCACTTTCGAAGGCTGCTGGTGGGTCCAGCGGAGTGAAGCACCGCGCAGACCCGAGCGTTAGCTCGCCGTCCCTGGGGGGCTGCGATCTGCGAGACTGTCGCCACTTTCGAAGGCTGCTGGTGGGTCCAGCGGAGTGAGGCACCGCGCAGACCTGAGCGGTAGCTCGGCGTCCCCAGGGGGCTGTGATCTGCGAGACTGTCGCCACTTCCCAGGGCTGCTGGTGGGTCAAGCGGAGTGAGGCACCACGCAGACCTGAGCGGGACCTTGCAGTCCCTGGGGGGCTGCGAACCTCACGAATGCCGCTCGCAGAATTATATGCGCCCATGTCACGTCATCACCTCCGTAGAACGTCTCCAAAGCTATTCATGCCCCGCATTGCGCAGGGGTTGGGTACGTCGCCAAGATAATTCTCTTGCACAGGGTGTCTAGAGCTCCGACCACTTTATTTCGGCGTCGTCGTCGCTCCCCCCCAGCTGCCTTGTGCCCTTCATGTGTCGCTATATGTGTCGCTGTGTGCCTTGTGCCCTTCATGTGCCGCTATATGTGTCGCTGTGTGTCGCTATGCGTCTCCATGTGTGCGTCGCTATGTGTCGCTGTGTGTCGCTATGCGTCGATATGTGTGTGTCGATATATGTCTCTATATGTCGATATGTGTCGACATGTGTCGCTATGTCGCTCCCCAGCACCCCAGCGCACCGCCCCCTCCGCCCCGACGACTTTATTTCGGCGTCGTCGTCGCCCCCCCCCCCTCCCTCTCCTCAGCAGCCCAGCGCGCTGCCCCCTCCGCCCCGACCACTTTATTTCGGCGTTGTGTCGACATGTGTCGCTATGTGTCGCTCCCCAGCACCCCAGCGCACCGCCCCCTCCGCCCCGACGACTTTATTTCGGCGTCGTCGTCGCCCCCCCCCCCTCTCCCTCTCCTCAGCAGCCCAGCGCGCTGCCCCCTCCGCCCCGACCACTTTATTTCGGCGTTGTGTCGACATGTGTCGCTATGTGTCGCTCCCCAGCACCCCAGCGCACCGCCCCCTCCGCCCCGACGACTTTATTTCGGCGTCGTCGTCGCCCCCCCCCCTCTCCCTCTCCTCAGCAGCCCAGCGCGCTGCCCCCTCCGCCCCGACCACTTTATTTCGGCGTTGTGTCGACATGTGTCGCTATGTGTCGCTCCCCAGCACCCCAGCGCACCGCCCCCTCCGCCCCGACGACTTTATTTCGGCGTCGTCGTCGCCCCCCCCCCCCTCTCCCTCTCCTCAGCAGCCCAGCGCGCTGCCCCCTCCGCCCCGACCACTTTATTTCGGCGTCGTCGTCGCCCCCCCCCGGTCCTTTTCCCCAGCAGCCCAGCGCGCCGCCCTCTCCGCCCCGACCACTTTATTTCGGCGTCGTCGTCGCCCTATTTCGGCGTTGTGTCGACATGTGTCGCTTTCCCCAGCAGCCCAGCGCACCGCCCTCTCCGCCCCGACCACTTTATTTCGGCGTCGTCGTCGCCCTATTTCGGCGTTGTGTCGACATGTGTCGCTATGTGTCGCTCCCCAGCACCCCAGCGCACCGCCCCCTCCGTCCCAACCACTTTATTTCGGCGTCGTCGTCGCCCCCCCCCCCCCCCCTCTCCCTTTCCTCAGCAGCCCAGCGCGCTGCCCCCTCCGCCCCGACCACTTTATTTCGGCGTCGTCGTCGCCACCCCCCCCCTGTCCTTTTCCCCAGCAGCCAGCGCCGCCCTCTCCGCCCCAACCACTTTATTTCGGCGTCGTCGTCGCCCCCCCCCCCCCCATCCCCCTCTCCCCAGCAGCCCAGCGCGCCGCCCCCTTCGCCCCGACCACTTTATTCTCTTGCACAGCTGCGCTCTAGAGTTCGGACCTCTTTACTCTCTTGCACAGCTGTGCTCTAGAGCTCGGACATCTTTATTTTCGTCGTTCGTCGTGTCGTTCGTCCCCCTCGCCCCCCCCCTGTCCACGCTTCCCAGGGTAGCCCCCCTGGGCCACGGAACCCTTTATTTTCGTCGTTCGTCGTGTCGTTCGTCCCCCTCGCCCCCCCCCTGTCCACGCTTCCCAGGGTAGCCCCCCTGGGCCACGGAACCCTTTATTTTCGTCGTTCGTCGTGTCGTTCGTCCCCTCGCCCCCCCCCCGTCCCCCTCGCCCCCCCCCCTGTCCACGCTTCCCAGGGTACCCCTCGCCCCCCCCCCTGTCCACGCTTCCCAGGGTAGCCCCCCTGGGCCACGGAACCCTTTATTTTCGTCGTTCGTCGTGTCGTTCGTCCCCCTCGCCCCCCCCCCCTGTCCCGCTTCCCAGGGTAGCCCCCCTGGGCCACGGAACCTTTATTTTCGTCGTTCGTCGTGTCGTTCGTCCCCCTCGCCCCCCCCCTGTCCACGCTTCCCAGGGTAGCCCCCCTGGGCCACGGAATTTTCGTCGTTCGTCGTGTCGTTCGTACCCCCTCGCCCCCTGGCCAGGGTAGCCCCCCTGGCCACGGAACCCTTTATTTTCGTCGTTCGTCGTGTCGTTCGTCCCCCCACCCCCCCCTGTCCACGCTTCCCAGGGTAGCCCCCCTGGGCCACTTTTATTTTCGTGTCGTGTCGTGTCGTGTCGTTCGTCCCCCTGCCCCCCCCCCTCTGCCCCCCCCCGCCCAGGCTTCCCAGGGCAGCCCCCCTGAGCCTCGGACACCTTTGTGCAAGAGCCAGGGCACGCGTGCCACTTGTTCCTCTCTGTTGTCCTCTTCTTCCCCCATGTGTTCCCCGAAGGGTTTGTACAACGGCTGGGGGAACACATAGTCCGATAGCTTGGCCGAGTTCTGGCCACAACTTTCGGCCACATTGGCGCTTCCCATAAGGAAGGGGGAGGCGGTGACTCGCCGTAGGCGTCTTCGATTCATCGAAGGGGTGCCTGGAGTGCTCAATCTTTGAATGGTTCTCAATGGCCTCTGGCGCAGCCCGCTGGCCGCGCGGAAAGACCAGAAAGTCCACAACAAATCTCACAAGACGGCAAAGATGGCCTTCAAGACTGCCAAACAGGCCCAAGATGGCATCCGAGAAGGTCCCAAGACGCCTTCAAGACTGCCCCAAGACGGCCTAAGATGCCCTCCAAACGGCCCAAGAGGCCCCCAAGACGCCCCAAGAGGGCTCGAAGAGGATCTCCAGGAGGCCAAACTCGCTTATGCTCCTGAGGATGTTCAATGATTTTAACGCTCTCGCCCTTTCGGGCTTCTGACGCTCCGGGACGGCCCCATAGTCCGCCGAGGTCGCCTCAAGAGGCTGCCAAAACGGCCCCGCATACCTTCAAGGCGGCCCTGAAGCGCGGCTTCCAGGAAATCCCCAGGAAACCACGAGACGGCCACAAGATGCCTCCTTTTCCTCGTCCTCCTGCTCCTCCTGCTCCTCCTGCTCCTCCTCCTGCTCCTCCTCCTCGTTCTCTTCTTTTCCTCCTCCTCCCTCTCGAAATCCTTCTCCTCCCTGTCATCCTCCTTTCCTTTCTTCTCCCAAATGTCCCCTCAAGGGGCTCCACAACAGCTGGAGGAACACGTAGCCCAATAGTTTGGCGGTATTTCGGCCCCAAGTTTGGCCACAGAGGCGTTTCCGAAAAACGTGGGGCGGCGGCGGCGTCTTCGACAATTCGTCCCCCCGAGCCCGCATGCGGGAAATGATATTTTCAGCATGTCGTCGGTGCTGCTGATGTAGTCCCGCTGCCCCCACAAGAACTGTTTACTAGAACTCGCCGTCGCTCGGACGTCCATTTCCCGTTCATTTTTCGGTTTCGTGCGTGTTTTTTTTGCTCAATGGTTCAGGATGCTCCTCGATGGTTCTCGCCGAGAAAAAATGCACACGTCCGAGCGATGCCAAGAGAACTCCTGTGCGAACGATCGCCCTGGGGAGGTTCTTGACTGCTCTCTGAGGCTGCGTGCTTGTCCGCCCCCCTGGAACCCCCAGCCCTTCTCGAACTCCGACTCGAGCCTCTTGAACTCCTTGGAATCCTTGGTGGTGGTCATCATCTCGTACTGCAAGGAGCCGAGCGACATGCCCTCGATGCCCTTCCGGTACTCCCACTTCGGGTCCTTCGCCGCTTTTGCTGCACACCGCGGTTCCACCCAAACGGTTCGTGAACTACGTGGATGTTCATGCCGGGGACGAAACGAAGCATCGGCTATCAAAACGCTCGCCTGACACGAATAC
>CAUYUJ010015934.1:40000-60000 GCA_963575745.1 Prorocentrum cordatum | reverse complement strand
TCGCGGCCGGAGAGGCATCGGGCCCCGAGAGGCCGCCGCGGGCAGGCCCGCCCCCGCCCCCTGTGCGCTGCGGCAGCGTGTGCGCAGCGTGGCCGGGCGAGGGCGGCACTGTCGGAGGCCTGCGAACCTCGGCCTGAAAGGTCGGGAGGGTGGCTCGCTGGCCATCGCTCGGACGTCCATTCCCCGTGCTTTTTTCGGTTTCGTGCGTGGCTTTTCCGCCAAATGATCGAGGATGCTCCTCGATGGTCCTCGCCGAAGGAAAAATGCACACGTCCGAGCGATGCCAGGCTCGTGCTGCAGGTCGGGCCTGCCATCGCCTGCGGCCTCGGGGCTCCGGGCGCCCCCCCCCGCGCGCGATCGCCAAGATGGCTTCGCCAGTGCAGCGCGGTCGGGCCTCCATGCCACGGGGCGGCTCGCCCTGGATCGCCTCGCAGCTGGACGGCAGTGCCAGTCATCCCGCGTGTGTGTTGCTGTGGTCGGACACGTTCACAATTGGGCCTGCATGGCCCACGCGGGTGAAGCGCCCCACCATGCGATGCAGCGAGCCTGGCAGACGCATGTTCTCAAGGTCACGGCGACTGGCCGCCGCAACTGGTCACGCGTGATTGGCCCGGCGGGCGCGCTCGCGCGCTTCATGCAGCACCTTGAGAGGATTGGCTCATCTGCCTTTGCAGTGCGCACGCGCTCGGGCGAGATCCTGGACCTGCGGGATACCTCGCCGCCCGTCGTGAAGTGGCTCCTTCCTCAGGACTACGAGGCGGTGGAGTGGGCTTAATTACTGGGCGCAGCGCGACGACGTCGTGCCTGAAGTGCCTGGACCGTCCCACAAGGGTCCTGCTGGTGTCTGGCTTGCTCCTCTTCGTGCGTTGCTTTCGGCAGGCGCTAAGGCCAAGAAGTGGGCCCTCGACCCCGTTGCACGTGCTGCTCTTCGCACTGCTGCTGTTGGCGTGCATGTCTCCCAGCAGCGCCTGTACCAGCACGCCTGCGCCTCCAGTCAGGACTGCCATCGGTGCGCAGGGGTGCCAGGTACCTGCCATCGATGATGGACGGGTGCTGTCCGGCTTTGGACGAGTATCGCAAGCTGGCCGTGGACGACGCGGCATTGCTGGCGGCGGCTGCTGCACCACCTGGGGAGTTGCTCTACACGAGGGCCCTCTACCCGAACTCCTCCTTACCTGCCCTCCTGCTCGAGATGATTCGGGGGCCTGTGGAGCTCGTGCTGAGCAGCTGGTGGTCACAAGCCAGTTGTTCTCAGACGGGTCGTGCCGAAAGCTCCCCTCCTGGGACATCGCGGCGCGCGCGGGCTGGGGCTTCGTCTCCGTGGGCGACAGCAGCTATCGCGGTGCCGTGTTCGGCCCTTTGCCAGAGCCACGGCAAGCGTCGGCCAGCGCGGAGCTGCACGCCATCCGACAGGTGCTGCCTGCAGGCGTGGTCCCGCTCCACGTCTACACGGACTACCTCCCCTTCATCGACGGCCTCGCTCGAGGCAAGAGGTGGTGCACGGCGGCTGCTCGCGACAATGTCGACATATGGAAGCGGCTGTGGCACTACATCGAGGATCACGGTGGCATTGAGAGGGCCGATGACGGGGGCCATGCGCTCCTCACTTTCACCCACGTGCGGGCCCACCAGCAGGATGACACGTGGGAGTGCAGGTGCAACGACCTCGCCGACCAGGTGGCCAAGCGCGGGCGCAAGCTTCACGACCTACCGAACCGCGTGGTGCAGCATCACGGCCGCGCGCTGGACCGCTGCATGGATCGCCGGCGCGTTCAAGCTGCAGTGGACTGGCGCCGTCGCTGCCGACGGGGTCGAGATCGCGAGGCGCCGCCCCGCGGAGCTCCGCAGACGGTGGAGGGAGCAGCGCGGGCCGCCGGCGGCCCAGGGATCTGACGGCCCCTGCGCGCCGCCTGCGGCGCCTGCGCCGCCTCCGCTCCCTCACACCCTCCGCCTTCTTCCTCGAGGAAAACGGAACCGTTGGCAGTGTGATCGATGCCCTGCGTTTGCCGCCTCCCAAGGCGGGAGCGCGCAGCCTCAGCTTTTGACCTGTCCCGTGGCCGAGGCGGCGGCCCTGCGGGGCCATGTTTTCTCGTCGCGGGATGGGGCCGGTGTGGAGCCCGACGTGGGCCCCACCGCGCCTGGCGGCGCCTCGGCCCCGTCCCCGCCAGTTGGTGACGGCTCCTCTGTGGCCGAGGTCGGGGGCTCTCGGGAGCCTGAGCCTGCTGCGGAGCCGCCGCCCTCGGCCCCCAAGGGGTCCCGAGCGGCTCCTGGCGTTACAAAGGGGTGAGGCTCCGCAGCGAGGCCGAGCCGAGAGAGATCTCGACCTCGCGGGCGCGTGCTGGCTGGCCCTCTGCAGAGGCCGCACGGCGGTGCACGGCTGCGTGGAGCCCAGGCGTCCGCCCTCCCCTCCGGGCGAGGCTCGGGCCAGGGGCGGTAGGGGAGTGTGGCGAGGGCGGCAGCGGGGCTTCGCGGGGGCCCGCGCCGGAAGGCGCCGCGGGCTGGTGCTCCTGCCGCCCCGCCAAGGCCATGCCAAGAGGCCTGGGCGTCCCAGGGAGGAGCTGCCCCCCAAGAGGGACAAGGCCTCTGGAGGCCAGCGGCAAAGGGAGTCCTGAGTCGCTCGAGATGCCGTCCTTCCCGACCTCCCCCTCCCCGCTCACGGCCCTGTCGGGCCGCCCAGCGCTGGAGGCCACGCCATCGCCCCTGCTGGGTCTACCCTTGCATTCTGCCGCCGCTGTGGAGCAAGGGCCCAACCGTCGGCCCCGCGGTCCCGTCTCTGGGGTGCCTGCTCGGGCCCTGCATCCAGCAAGGACACCACACATCTTGGAGCCCTTGAGGCGGGTGAGGACCCGACCTCGGGGGAGTGGAGGGGCGAGCCTCGCCCTCTCCATCCAGTCTTCCGATGCCGCTTGCTTCTGGCTTCGTCTTCGGTGAGCTGCCTGGCTTGTTGCTTCGTGTTTTTTACCTCCCTCTCTAGTGGCTTCGCGCCTGCGCTCGCTCGCCTCGCTCCCCCATCTCGTCTTCGCCTGGCCTAATTTCCTGCCTCGGCGAACCCGAGATGCCATGGTGGTGCCCTCCTTTCTCGTCGCCATCCCTCCCCAGTTTCCCTTCACCACCTCCTCCTCCTCCTCGAACTCCTCCTCGTCCTCCTGTTCCTTCTCCTCCTCCACCTCCTCTCGCAATCTGAGCCCCGTGGGATGCTCGAGCTAGCGCTCCGCCTGAGAAGTCCTTACGACCTGCTTTGGACGCAGACGAGCCCCAAGACAGTCCCAGAGGCGCCCAAGACGGCCCAAGAGGGCCCGAAAACGGCCCCAGGAGAGGGAAACCCGAATCGAAAATCCGAGCCTTCCGCCCCAAGAGGCGCCCAGGAGGCCCCTCAAGAGGCTCTCCCAAGAGGCCCCAGCAGGCCCCCACGAAGCCCGAAGGGGCCCCAAAGAGGCCCCGAAAGGCTCCCAAACAACCTCCCAGAGGCCTCACACCTGCCTCTAAGGGGCCCCCGAAAAGCCTCGACGAGATCCCAGCGACCATCCGCGAGGCCTCAGATCCACAACCCGGGCACGGCGGCGGGATGGGCCGAAGGCCATTAGATCCGCCGCCCCCTGCTTGCAGGGGTGCACGGCGTGCTGGATGATTCAGGTTTTGGTTTTGGTTCTTTTTCTAAAAGAACTCCCCAGTGGGCTTCGGCCCGTCCCGCCGGCCACCCGTAAATTTCCCAAAATGCGTCTGTCAATGCCCAAAAACGGCCGTTTCGCTCGGGACATCCTCAAAAAATCGCGAAGATGGCCCAAGATGGCCTCCAAGTCCGCCCGAGATGGTCCAAGACGGCCTCCAAAACGGCCCAAGAGAGTCCAAGACGGCCCAAGACGGCCCAAGAGGCCCCCCAGAGGCCTCCCAGACGGCCCAAGAGGCCTCCAAGAGGTCCTCCAGGAGAGTCCGAAGAGGCCAAAATCATTGATTTTCCATTGGTTTTTGAAGGATTTTGGCATTTGCGCCTTTTCGGCTCTCCGACGGCTCAAGACGGCCCAAGAAGCCCCCAAGATCGCCCAAGAGGCCCCCAAGAGAGCCCCATGATGGCCCAAGTGGCCTCCAAGATGGCCCCTAGAGGGCCCCAAGAGGGCCCAAGAGGCCTCCAACACGCCCAAGATGGCCTCCCAGACGCCCAAGATGGCCTCCAAGACGGCCCTGGAGCATTCCAAGCGGGCCCCAAGTCGGCCCATAGAGGCCCCCCAAACGGCTTCCGACGGCTTCAGACGTGCCAGGAACCCACCAAGATGGCCGAAGTTGGCTCGAAGCTGGCCCGAGACGGCCCAAAAAGCCCCAAAGATCGCCCAAAGCTTGCCCAAGAGGCCTCCAAGACGGCCAAGATGACCTTCAAGATGCCCACGTGTTCCCCGAAGGCTTTCCAAACCGATTCGGGGAACACGTGGTCCGATAGCTTGGCAGGTCTGGCCTCAACGTTCGGCCACATAGGCGCTTCCAAAAAGGCAGGGGGCGGCGGTGATTCGCCGTAGGCGTCATCGATCAACGTCCAAACTCAAGCGCAACAACTGGGTGCTTGGCAGGATCTCTGCCGGCTTTGCTGGTGTGGCTGCTTTCTCATATCTGGGGTCGCACTTGGGGTAGTTGACCATCGCACAGCGGCGAGAACCCGTTGTTTTTGATTATTTGCGATAACACCTGTGACCAGCCAAGACCCTCCCTCCTCCCCCCCTGCTCTGCGCATGTCACGCTTCGCACCGTCGACATTCCTAGGGGCTCCCAGGCGGCGCTGGCGCGAGTCGTGACGTGACTTTCTCCCTCCTCCGCCTCTCCCCCCCTGGTCACGCCCGGTATCGCCAGGGAATGCCGAGGGCATTGGGTAAGGAGCCCCAAGATAAAAGAACCCAGGGCCTGGAAGCCGGTGAAACTCCAATCGTGGATTGGCCATGGATATCCTCGCCGCCCTCATCAGATCAGGAGTCTCCCAGGATCTGATCTGAAGCCCTCTGGGCACATTTCTTAACAAGCACCCCCGCCGCAGAGAAACGCCCTCCAATCGATCGCAGATCCTTCTTCGAGTCCGTGCTGCCCAGCTCGAAGAACGTGTCGACGCCCGCCCGCAGCACCCTCAGCGCGGCGGACAGGGGGTCCGAGCTGCGGGGCTCCGGCTCTGCCCCGGGCGCCTGCCGGAGGACCAAGACACGGCACGAAAATAGATCATGATCCCGGGCTCCGGGCCCACGGCCCCCCCCCCCGGGTCACCCACCCCCCGCAGAGGGGATGGATCTCAGGGCCCCTCGGCCCCCCCACCCCCCTGATTGGATAGGAGGGGGGGGGGGGGCGACGACGACGACGACGACGACGACGACAACGACGACGACGACGGCGGCGGCGACGGCGACGACAGCGACGACGACGACGGCGACGACGACGACGGCGGCGGCGACGACGACGACGAGGACGACGACGGCGACGACGACGACGACGACGACGACCGCGGCGACGAAGACGACGGCGGCGACGGCGGCGGCGGCGGCGGCGGCGGTGGCGCCGACCTCTGGAACCCTCCGACGACGACGACGGTGGCGGCGGCGACGACGACCTCCGGAGCTCTCCTGGAGCACCAGAGTCCCACGCCACACACGCCACACCCACAGCACCACACCACCCCCACGGGGGGGGGGGGGCATCGCCGCGCGGGGGGGGGGACACGATGGCAGCAGCATGATAGGGGGGGGGGCCAGACCCAGACCCTGGACCATACATACACGGACACCCCCTGGCGAACTTTACGTGTACCGTCAATGAGTGTGGCGGTGTGTAAAGTCCCTGCGGACACGGCGAGACGGTCCCTGCAGGAAATCGCTTCGCCTGGAGGACCCTTTCGGCGGCGAGCGCAGAGGGGGAGGTGAGAGGGCCGGGCATTCTCAGAGGGCGGCGGGGCTCCTCAGAAGCCCTCGTGCCTTCTGAGAAGCCGCCCCTGTCTTCGGAGGAGGCTCCGAACTCTCCTGGAAGGCTGGAGGCCTCCCGGGCCTTCTTGACAGGACCGCCCCCTCTGCATTTTTCCCCCCGGGCCCGCCGGCGCGAGGAGAAACACACAGCTGCACAGGCATTAAACTTCGGAGGTCCTCGCGGGCATCGCCCGAGGCGCCGCCCCAGGGGTCCAGAGCGCCGATCCAAGAACCCGCGCGGAGCCCGAACAACTGCTGATGCCGCTTTTTCTCCTCCCAGCAGCCCCTTCCGCGGTTGCACCAGGGTCGCTCCAGTGGGCACCTGCTGACCAATCCTTCTTCCTCCTCCGCCTCCTCCTCCTCCTCCTCCTCCCCTCCTCCCCCTCCTCCTCCTCCTCCTCCTCCTCCTCCTCCTCCTCCTCCTCCTCCTCCTCCTCCTCCCCCTCCTCCACCACCACCACCACCACCACCACCACCACCACTCCTCTTCCTCCTCGCGAGTACGTGCCTGTTGCCCCACTCTGGGCGACTTCTCGGCTGCCACGGCGGTTTCTTCGCTGCTGCCCCGCAGCTGTCTGCCTGCTCGATCAGCGACGCCACCCTGCAGCGCTGCATCGCTAGATGCAGCGGCGAGGAAGACGAGGGCCTCCTACTGGCCACGTACACCCTGGCGCCCGCCGACTTGAAATTGCACCGGTACCTCGCAACTGCCTCGCCGCCACCTCACAGCTGCCGACTCAGCGCAACGGCGAGCGGCGCATGGGACATGGGTGGTCGTGGGGGCGGAGGGTGCTGCGGGGGAGGGCCCTTTGCCGTGCCGGGCCACCGCGCGTTCGCTCGTTTCACCAGGCTGGAAACGCAGGCCCTGCGTGCGCACAGGGCGTGCCAAGGAGGCCGTGAGGGGACAGCAGCGTGGCGCGGTGGCGGGGAGTGGCCGAGAGCTCAGATTGGGGCAGGCGGCGCCACGCACACGGCCGTCGCACAGCGAACGTCGCCAGCCGCCTCACAAAAGCTGGGCGGCCAGAGGCAGGTCGGCCGCCACACCGTGCCGAGGAGAGCAGCTGGACACCTTCCTTGGGCCCAGGGCGAAGGGGAACCCCGAGGACATCCCGGTGCGAAGCGATCATCGACCCAGGAGGAGGAGGAGGAGGAGGAGGAGGAGGAGGAGGAGGAGGAGGAGGAGGAGGAGGAGGAGGGAGGAGGAGGAGGAGGAGGCGAAGTCTCACCTCTCGCACTCGACACCACACGGGAGCGTCCCATGCCTCGCTGCCGCCGGCTCTCCAACGCCGGACGGCATCGGAGCGCGCGGCATACTGCGACAGCGACGCGTCGCTGCCGTGTGTGGCACCAACCGATGAGGCGATGAGCTTGCCATGCGGACAGGCGCTACGACTGGACGCCGGGGCGCCCACAACTTGCACCCCCAAGGTGTGCTCTTGGCCTGCGGTCGGAGCAGCAGGCAGGTCGCCGAAGCGCGAACTGTTCACAAGGAGATGCGGGGAGGGAAGGAGGGGCGGCCGCGGAGGCAGGCAAGGAGGAGAGGGCGCCAAGAAACGGAAAAGGTATTGGGGTGAAGAGAAGCGGTCTCGTGCTCCCGCGAGAGGTCGTGCGCAGGGAGCGGGAGTGAGCTCCAAGACGATGTGACCACGAGGCCTTCATGCATTGCCACCAGAACCGCGTCTAGCCACGCCCGCTGGAGCCCCCCACCCAGAGGCAGCACCAAATCTGCCCGACAGACAGTGAGGTTATCCGGGTGAAAAACAGCGGCCTCACGCTCCCACTGGAGTCGTGCACAGGAAGCGGCAGTGAATCCCAAGACGACGTGATCACAAGGTCCTCATACATTGTCACCGAAGCCGCGTTCTACCAGGGCCGCTGGAGCCCCACCCCAGAGGCAGCACCAAATGAGCGACGATCACAAAACGGGTCTTACGCGAGATGACATAGCGACCTTAGGCGGTGGCTTACGCGGGCGGCCAGCGCGGCACGCTACATTTGAAACGTGCGCGCTTGCGCGCGACCTTGCGCGGGATCTTACGCGCGAGTGTCGGCGCAGACGACCCCGTTTTGTTGTGTCGCTCAAATCTGCCCGACACTCCTAGAGGAAAGGAGGCCAACGGGGCAGAACTTGCAGGACGCAGCTCTCCCCGCGTGCAAAAGCTCTTCCCACGGGGGGCGGCGACAGGAAGCGGGGAGACGGATGCTTCGCGGGCCCTCGAAGGTGTGGAGTCATGGGGCGGACTGCAGGCAGCCACTCAGAAGCTGTCGAGACAGCGCGATGCTCCACCCCCGCGGGTGTTCACCCCGCGGGGGCGGGGGGGGGCGGTGCTCCGCTGCGGGGCGTCCTCGGCGCGAGAACTCGCGCAGGCGCAGGGACGCCGTGGGCCAGACCACACCTCCCGTCCCAGACCCCTGGCGAGGCGAGCAGATCTCCCCGCCCCGCCCTGGGCGCTGCTCGCCTCTGGCGGCCCCCGGGGAGGGCCGCCTCCTCCCGAGCGCCCCTTGGGGGGGCGGGGGAAGCCCGATCGCAGAAGCGGCCCCCGGCACGGACACGAGCTGGGTCCCCTGCAGGGGGACGCGAGAGGGCCCCCGGGGCCCGCGGCGCGAAGACGTGTCGAGTGGCCGGAGGTCTGGGTCGCCCGCGCCCCGGCCCGCGGCCCCGCCTCTGCTGCGCCACCGCGCGCCGCTCCCGGCCCGGCCCCCGCGCCCTCCACCTCGGGGCGGCGCGCTGGGGGGGGGGGGGGGCCAGGGCGATGGAGGGGGGTGGCCTTCCAGGAGAGGGCGGAGGGGATGGGGCGAGGGCGAGGGGGCGAGGGGGCTGGCGAGGGCGAGGGGCGAGGCGTGGCGGCTTGGAAGCCCTCCCGGCCCAGATCTGCGAAGCTCCCTGCCCCCTTGGAAGGCCACCCCGCTTGCCCCGGTCCCTCCGGCGCGCCGCCAGGCGGGTATATACGGTTGCCAGGGGTGGCCCTGGCCCAGGGTGGGCCCGCCCTCTCCAGGGAGGCCCAGACGGCCCCAAGGGCCGAGACGAGGAGGAGGAGGAGGAGGAGGAGGAGGAGGAGTAGGAGGAGGAGGAGGAGGAGGAGGAGGAGGAGGAGGAGGAGGAGGAGGAGGAGGAGGAGGAGAAGAAAAAGGAGGAGGAGGAGGGCGAAGAGGAGGAGGAGGAGGAGGAGGACCAGTGCAAACCCAAGAATCATCAACGATGTTATAATTCACCCTCCCTACAAGTTTCCTCTCGGTAGGCCCTTACAACGGTTCATTGCCATTGGAGGAACTGCCTCGTTGGAAGACAACCGTTTGAAGACCTTGAAGCATGCCAAAACATTGTCCTCGGGATTTCCACGCCACGGATCAAGCTGACTGCTGCGTCCTGACGATCTGGAACCGTGCCAAAAGGCCGTTTAGGGGACTTCAACACTGCGAAACAACACAACTCTTGCACCCGCATAAGCCTGAATCTTTACAACATTCAATTTCTGGTACGTTGATCATGAGACTCAATGAAACTCTTGCAATTTCATAATACGAATGTGCGCGGCGCCAAAGCGAGAGCAACATTGTGAAAACCACCCGCCCTCAATCCGCGAAGCTATTGCAAATTTTTGAAACGAATGCGCGCGGCGCCAAGGCGAGAACAACATTGAGAACCCCCCCGCCCTCAATCAGTGGAATTCTCGAAATTGTTTAAAACGAATGCGCGCGGCGCTAAGGCGACAGCCACATTTTGAAAACCACCCGCCTTCAATCCGCGACACTCTTGCAAGCTTTTAAAACGAATGCGCGCGCCGCTGCGGCGAGAACCACATTTTGAAAAGAAGCCGCCCCACATCCGTGAAATTCTTTTAAATGTTTCAAACGAATGTGCACGGCGCCACGGCGAAAGCCACAGTTTGAAAACCACCCGGCCTCAATCCGTGAAGCTTTTGCAGTTTTCTCAATCGAATGTGCGCGGTACTGGGGCGAGAGCCACATTTTGAAAACGACCCGCTTTCAATATGTGAAGCTCTTGCGTATGTTTAAAATGAATGTGGTAGCGAGAACAACCTTTTGAACACCCCGCCCTCAATCATTGAAGCTCTCGCTGTTGTTTAAAACGAATGCGCGCGGCGCTAAGGCGAGAACCACATTTTGAAAACAACCCGCCCTCAATCCGTGAAGCTCTTGCACATTTTGAAACAAATGTTCGCGGAGCTAAGGCGAGAGCCACATTTTGAAAAGGAGCCGCCCAAATTCCGTGAAACTTTTGCAAGTGTTTCAAACGAGTGTGCGCGGCGCCAAGGCGAGAGCCAGTTTGAAAACCACCCGCCCTCAATCCGCGAAGCTCTTGCAATTTTCTGAATCTATGGGGCTGGTGTACATGATGCGCCGCTGACGGCAACACCACCATTTCTTCATCACCCGGTACTTCGCCTACGGGTTCCCGTCCAAGGCGTTCCTTTGCATGCACTTCCCTTTTCTGCACCGCCTGATCCCGGGGCGTTGCCCTCTCATGGCTTCTTGACGTGAGGCCCCGCTTTCTTTTTCCCTTACTCTGTAATAAAGCTGTGCGCGGCCCGCTTGGCTTCGACCGGAAGAGGCTCGCTCTCGACCCGCGAATCAAAACATGTGCGCGGCACTGGCGCGAGAGCCATCTTTTAAAAACGACCCACCCTCAATCCGTGAAGCTCTTGCGCAAATTTAAAACGAATGCGCGCGGCGCTAAGGCGAGAGCCGCATTTTGAAAACGACCCACCCTCCATCTGCGAAGCTACTGCCATGGTTTAAGCTCCGGACTCATAAATGGTGAGGAATTCTCAAGCGAAGCGGCTGGCCCGCCCTAGAAACTTGCTGCGGAGAACGACAGGGATAATTGATTTATCCGGAAAAGGACTGGAAGAGGAGGAGGAGGAGGAGGAGGAAAAGGAGGAGGAGGAGGAAGAGGCGGAGGGGGGCCAGCGTCGGATGAGGTCGATTTCTCCAGAGCTCCGCGCCCCGCGCGTTGGCGGGCTGGGGCAGAGACAGGGGGCCCGCGGCGACCTTTGGGGAGATCCGTGGCCGCACGGGCAGCCCGCGCACAATCAAAACACGGACTATCCGGCCCCCATCCACGGCCCCTCTTTCGGAACGCGTGAATGTGTCGGTGCATATGATGACGCATCACCATCATTCGAGCCGCGTCAGGGCAGTGGCCGACGAGGAAAGGCCAACGAGCGGGTCCGAAGGAATGGGGCGCACCGATACCCGCACCAGAAAAGCGTCCAGTCTACAGCAAGGAACATGATGGGTCAGGGTGCCCCAGGGGGGCCAAGGGGACATCCGAACTGGGTGTTGCCGAATCGGGTGTCCGTAGCCCACCCCCCCGTCCAGGTTTAAAATAAAACCCAACGCCGCGCGGGGGGGGGGAGGGGCGAACAAAAACGTCCGAACCGGGTCGAGGTCGACTAAGCGAGGAGGGAGCCCGAACCATGTTCGAAGGCGCTTGCGGACGCGCGCCGCGAGCGCGGCCCTGCGCCCCGCCGGCGCACGGGCCCGCGCGAGCGCCGCTTGGTGGCGGGGCCTCCGCCCCTCAGCGCGTCGGCTCTCGGCCTCCAGCAGCGCCCCCTGCATGCTGGGCAGCTGCGTCGGGAGCTCCGCCGCCTCGGCGAGGGCCGCCAGGAGCGGCCGCGCCCGCCGGGGCGCTGCCCGCCCAGGGCCTGCAAGGGCAGGCGCCTCGCCGCCGCCTGCTGGAGCCCCGCTACTATTGGCCCCCAAGTGGTCAGCGATTCCAGCGCCCTCCGCGCGCGGGCCGCGGTGCAGAGGTCCTGCAGCAGCATGAAGGGCGGGGGCGCCGCCGCGCCCAGCGCGGCGAAGTCCGTCCGCGCCAGCCAGCGCCCAGGGGCCCCGAGCAGCCGCCCCAGCGCGCGGTGCTCGGCCTTCGGCAGGCGCTGCGGCAGCTCCAGCATCTGGGCCAGGTCCGAGCTTACACTCAACGCCCGCGCGGGAATGCCCGGCGCCTTCGCCGTCGAAGCGATGCGGGGGCGCCGCCTTCTGGATGAGATGGCAGAGCGGCGCGCGGGCGCACTTCTCCTCCTTCAGCGCCAGGTTGGCCAGCGCCGCGGAGGCCCGCGTGACCTTGGCCACCGCGCGGAGGCCCGCCCGCTGCAGCGTGGCCGTGAGGAAATCGCCCGCGCGCCAGCGGCCCGCGCCGCGGCGCCGCGCGCCCAGGCGCTCGGCCAGGCCCGGGCAGGAGGGGTGCTCGCCCACCGCGAACAATGGCCCCGAGGCGGGATCTTCATGATGCACTCCCCAAACGGACCCGGGCACGTTCAGCTCGAAGGGGCCCAGCATCCAGCGCGCGAGCCTCGCGGCGCTGCATCTGGAGGCCGAGGGGCGACAGCTGCGGGGTGCCCCGACCCTCCAGCGCCCGCCGCGGCCAATCCTGGAAAAGCGACGGGAAGGCTCTGGAGTAGTCGCAGCTGCATGGCATCGGCCTCGGCATGCCCACCCCCCCCCACCTCGACGGGGCCCACCTGCGCCCGTTCCGCCGCGCCGAGGTCGAGCAGCCGATCGCCGGCGCCAGGGCCGCAACTGCGCATGTCGGACGCGGTCCCGCCAGAGCCCTGCGCGCCCGAGCCCGCCAGGGGGCCTGCGGCGCCCGCGCCCGTCCGCGGGCCCACCGCGCCCGCGCCCGCCAGGCGGGCCGCCCGTCCGACAAGCGGAGCGGGCCGGCAGGAGTGCTCGAGCCCGCGGGCTGGGCGCTGCGACATCGAGCGACCGGGCCCCTCCGCGCCCGGCCCCGGCGCCGCGCCCGGGCCCATCAGGGGGCCCGCCATGTCCTGGGGCGCCCGCGGGCGAGTCCCGCCCACTGTCGCCGGGGGGGCCCGCCGGGGAGAGGGTCGCCGCGAAAGGTCTGCGCCGTCGCCCCAGCCATCCGCGCGGGGGCGCCCTCCGCGGCCAAGTACTCGCAGAAGTTGCGGCCCGCGAGAACGCCGAGCCGAGTCCAGCGGACTGTGGCCGCGACGGCCCCTTCCAACTTGGAGTTCAGCGCCCAGGAGATGATCTTCGCCCCCGGGCCCCGCAGGGAGAGGGGCCTCGCGCCCTCTGCCCGCCCGGGGGCAGGCTGCCCCAGAACGTCGCCCTGCTCGCCCCCCTTCGGCGGGCGGATCAGGATGGGGTCGTTGAAATCGATCCGCAACTGGAGGCCGCCCATCTGCCGATGGAATCGCCGCCGCCGGGGTGTCCGCCAGGGCGGGGCGGGCGCCCCGCGTCCGCGCCGGGGGCCCGTCGACTCCGGGGGCCGAGGAGCGCGCCGCAGAGATCGCCCTGGGGATCGCCAGGGGCCGAGGAGCGCGCCGCAGAGATCGCCCAGCGAGACCCGGTCGAATTGATCGAGCGAGTGGCCTTAGATGTGGCGCCGTCCGACCATCGCCCGCCAGTGCTCGCCTGGTCGACTGCGGCTCGAGGCCAAAGACCTTGCCCCAGTGGAGGACCAGGGCGGCCGCCCTGCCCGGCGGCGACGAGACGGCGTCGCGCTCGTCCTGACGCCGCCAACGCTGCGCCGCGCAGCGAAGGGCGACCTCGTCGCCGCGCGCCGCTTCCGCGCCCGCTGCTGTCCGCATAGACGATGGAGCTCGCTGGCTGCCCGCCCGCCCTGCCCCTCGCCATCGGCGCGCTGGCGGGGCCGGGCCTGCGCCTCCGCCGCCGCCGCGTCGAGCTCGCGGCAGCGCCGGCCCGCGAGGCGGCGCCAGGTTGCTGTCTTTCCAATTGAACTTAGGCGGGGGTGCTGGGGCGTTGATCTCCACCTTGGCGAACTGCCTCCAGTTCTCGCTGATTGCCGCCTCGGACTTGTTCAGGGGCACGCGGCCCTCGCCCAGGCGCGGTAGGAACGCCATCTTGGGCTTCTCGAGGGTCAGCTCGTGCGAGATCTGGGACCTATTCTTGTCGGGCCCCAGAGAGGGACCTCAACGAGCTCGCCTCCTGGGGTGCGGCACGAGAAGCGCCTCCATTCCCCGAGAAGCGCCTCCATTCCCCGCGGCCCGTGCGCGTGGCCGCCGTCTCTCCCTTGAAGCGCAGGATGCGCCGCCGGGCCATCACCTCGCCCTCCAGCGCCACCGTCTCGCCAGTGGCCGCAACCTGGGCGTCGGCCAGCAGCGGGCGAAACATGCCCTCGATGGCGCCCCCCGCCACCCAGCACGCGCCGAAAGGACCAGGACGAAACGGGTCAGGCGTCCGCGACCAGGCATGTCCAGGCGGGATCGGCGCAGGCTCCGCCGACTGGCCCGCCACAAACCCCCGACGCAGCTCCTCCATCTCGCGGCGCAGCTGCCCCACGTCATCCTGGACCGTGGCCATATTCGCCTCGACGGCGCCCATGCGGCCCTCCACAGCCACCCTGAAGTCCGCCAGGCCCGCGGTGAGCGAGCGCGACGTGGGCTGGAGGATCCCCTGCAGCCGCGACCCGATGCCCAGCAGCCCCGCGTGGGGCGGGTCGGCGCCAGGTGCCCCGCCTCCTCCAGCGCCGCCACCTGCGGCTCCCGCCCACGGGGCGCCGCCGCCAGCAGGAACCGCGTGCGCAGGCGGATGGCGCCGCGCGGGGACCGCAGCCGTGCCTGCCATCGCCCCACCGGCTGCGCCCAGGCAGGCCTTCCAGGGGCCCGCCGACGTCGAACCACCGCTGGGCCCCGCGCGGCCGCCCACGGGGCCGCCAGGCGTCGCCGCGGCTCCTGGGCGGGGAGGGTCGCGATCTGGTCGATGTCCACGCCCGCAGAACGCACTTCGGCAGTTGCCTCCTCCATGTGCTGGCGGAGCATCGATGCCGTGCGCTGATGGCGGCGGGGGTCGCGGGGCTGCCTGCGGCCGCGTCCGCCAGGATCGTGCCCGCCAGCAGCCCGCCGCCTCTCCGCCTCCCGCTCGTTGGCCCACCTGCGGTCCGACGCACGAAAGCGGTCGGAGCATCGCTGGCCCTCCAATAGCTCCCACCATCGGGCGAAGCATCGTCCCGATCACGCGCGGCAGCATCAGGGGCCATGGCGCAGGCACTGAGAGGAGGAACGATAAAAGAATTGCCCAGCTGAGCAGCCTTGCCTGCCGCGGACTAGCGGTATCCACGCGTTCCCCTGCGCAACAAAGCATCTTGAGCCAAAATGAGGAGTGGGAGGAGTAGGAGGAGGAGGAGTAGGAGGAGGAGGAGGAGGAGGAGGAGGAGGAGGAGGAGGAGGAGGAGGAGGAGGAGGAGGAGGAGGAGGAGGAGGAGGAGGAGAGAGGACGAGGAGGAGGCCCAGAAGGGCCTCTCCAGGAAGGCACAAGACAGCTCCCAAAGCACCCCCCCTTGGAGGGCCCCCACGGGCTACAAGACGGCGTTAGAGACCTCAGCGACAGCAGCCTGCGGCCAGGAGCACCTCTGGCAACCTCCGAGCCCAAGCCTTGAGAATGCGGGCGTCTGGCCCTTCCCTGGCCGCGCCCCGCTCCTGGGGGGGAACCAAGAAATCCGCCGATCCGGCGTGTGAGTTTCTGAGAGCGTGGACTTGAGCTCGCTCAAGCTTCGCTCTGGAGAGGGGGGGGGGGGGGGCACGCTATTTCCGACGCCATTTCCGAAGTGTTTCGGTACACGGGGATCTTTCCGACGTCATTTCCGACGTTTTTCGGTACCCGGGGACAAGGGAGTATAGAAAACTCCACTTCCGGAGCCCCCCCGGATCGGCGGCACTGGCCGGAGGCCAGCCCAATATCGACATCGCTACGCGACAGCCCTATCCGAAGGTGCGTTCTGACCACAATTTCGAAGGGAAACCCAGCCGCGACGACGAGGGCAGCGTAGCAATGTCGGCACCTTTTCCTCCTCTGATCTCTCGGCTGCGCGCAAGAGGTGACCTTGCACGCAGACGCGAGGGGGCCAAATGCAAGCGAGCAAGCCGCTTCGTGCCAGTGATGGGACCCCCCCGTTCTGGACCAGCACCACGGGCCACTCTGGTGAATGGCCCATCTGACGCGCAGCCGATCCGATCTCCTGGACCCGGCCGCGACTGGCGACCCGCGAGCCGCAGCGCCAGGCGCGAGGCAGGCCTCTGCGCCGCCGGGCGCCCCCCAGCGCCACGGACGCGGCGCCGCAGGCGCTCGCCAGCGCGGCGGCGCCGCCGGCGCCGCCGGCCTCGCCCTGCCCAGCTGCCGCCCCGCGGGCGGGCGCGGGCGCCCGGCGGGGCAGGGCCCGCGGCGGCTGCACCGAGGAGCAGCTCGAGCCCGAGCCGGGCGCCAGCGCAGGGGCACAGAAGGCCGGGGCCCTCGCGCCCGCCCCGGCGGGGGCGAGGGCGCGGGCGGCGCAGGGCGCCCCGTCCATGGTGCTCACGGAGGCTCCCATGGCGGCGGTCCGGTGCAGTGGGCGCCCGCGGCGCCGAAGATGTCTGCTCGAGCCGAAGGACGGGCACGGGCGAGGCAGGCGGGGGGGCAGGGGTGGGGGGCGTCGGGGGGATGCGTCCGCAGAGGGCAGAGGGCACCAATCACACCGCCGCCACCATGCCTGGCTGGGGCCATCCTGGGCCCTGGCATGGTGCATATGGCCTCCTGGCCAGGGCCACGAGCGTCGACGCACTGTCCTGGGGCCCAGGATGGCCCTGGCCAGGCATGGTGGTGCATAGGTGCATTCTGCGGCGTGGAGGGTGAGAGGGGGAGGAGAGAGAGAGAGAGAGAGAGAGAGAGAGAGAGACGAAGATACATCGAGAGCAGGAGGGACAAAGAGCTTGGTTCCCCTTGGCAGACGCTCTGGCGGTCTGGCAGTGTTGCCAGATACGCGCGGTCGCCAACGTCGACGCGAGGCGTGCGAACCCAACCCCAAACCAAATTGCTGTCTTCGTTGCTGGTGGCGCTGGTGACGACGATACTGATGATGAAGATGACTATGATGACGCTTCGGATTAGCATGATGACTACGAAACCATATCTTACACGATCGTGGTGATGACTATTAATACATATGTTACACACTAGCGTTATGTAGCCTGATGGAACTATGATGATAAGCGCGCGCAGTACTTGCAATGATGCGCAATACCTGTAACCGCACGAACAAGATATTCCTGTCAGATCCGGGGCACGTGCTGTATTTGTTGATTGCGTTCCAAGGATTGTACACACCACGTGTACATCCTACCCCCGTCTGTGTACATTAGAAGTTTCCCACTGTTTCCTTCCTCCAGCTGGAACAGCGTAAAGCTAATGGTGACACATACGGTTTGCTACAAAGGAGCGGGCACGAGCAGTGCATTCAGATAAAAAAATATGGACGGTCGCACAACCCCACCAGGCCATCCAGAAACGATGCCCAAGCGAATGGGGATTGCCCCGAGCAGGGGTGTGGACAAGCCTGCAGGGGAAGAACAAAGGCTTTGGGAAGCCGTCACGTCCCAAGACGGAGAGATGAAGAAGGGATCGGAGGAGGAGGAGGAGGAGGAGGAGGGCACTCCCGAGAAAGAGAGAGAGAGAGAGAAGTGGAGAAAGAGGGAGGGGGGGAGGGAGGGAGGGAGGGAGGGAGGGAGGGAGGGAGGTAGGGAGAGAGAGAGAGAGAGAGAGAGAGAGAGAGAGAGAGAGAGTGTGAGAGAGAGGGGCCAAAGAGGCGCCCAACACGGCCCAAGAGGGCACAAAGACGGCCCCAAGAGGGGACACATATAACACGAACGGACACTTCGAGCCCTCGGCCCCGACGGGCCCCCAGGAAGTCCCAAGAGGCCCTCAAGAGGCCTTCAAAAGGCCCCCAAGAGGCTCCCAAGAGGCCCCCAAGAGGTTCTCAAAAGGCCCCCTAGAGCGCCCCGAAGAGATCCGAAAACAGATTCTTGAGAACTTTGACCCACAACCCAGGCATGGTGGCGGGATGGGCCAAACGCCATTCGATAGTTTTCTTATTGCGTGCGCGGCGTCACATAGGAAAGGATGGCACGTGCATGCCTGTGTAATTTGCATCCTGGGTCTCAGAAGACAGCATTTTTTATTGCGCGCGCGACACCATGAAAGAAACAAACTGGGATGACACGTGCCACCCTGAAAATTGGGTGGTGGAAACCAAATATATCAACACTGAGTCGTGCCCGATTGGATTTCAATGTTAACATGCGCTTGTAAAGGTATGGTGATAGACACACGCCGCCATGGTGGCTTTGACACCGTATGTCCGTGCGCGAGCGCGCGCGCCAGCGTGTGTGCGCAATCAGAATGCTGCATTGCTACGAACTCAGTAGCCATACGTATATCAATATAAATATACACAGAATCTCAATCCAAACCCAGAATACGAATGGAACGATCGGCTTTCACCACTCACTGTTCGAAACTACGTTGGGATAGTTTCATATATGTACGTATGCTGATCTACTTGAGTACACTTGCAGATGAGCGAATCTAGTTTACCATTGATGATGCTGGTGATGCGATGCTGCTGATGCAGACTCTGATTATGATGCTTATGATGGTTTTGATGATGATGATGACGATGATCATCATCAGCAGCATGGCCTTGATGATGGTGATGATGACGATGACGATGACGACGATGACGATGATGATGGCAATGACGAGTGAAGGTGAAAAGCAATCTCCGCCCCGGGGGGCCGCACGTCTCCGCAGCCGCGCACCGCGCATCCCTGGCGACGAGGCCAAGCCGGAAGACCGCTTGCTAAGAGGAGCCAACAGCAGGAGTGAGCAGGGCGCGCTACTCGGGCTTGGACTCCGGGGGCTGGGGCGCCCAACAATGTTGGCATCATCATGCCACGATGCGGCCTGGCTAGCCAGGGCCTTCCAGGTCCGATACAGGCCACAGATCGGTCGGTCGGCGGCCAGAGCCGGGACGCGTAGCCAAGGCCAGAACCGGCTCGAAACCGCAGGGCAACTGCAAGCCGAGGTTACAAAGATGACCCTCCCCTCCCTCTAGCCCCCCCCTCCTCTCCACCAGGCCGACGAGCGCTGATCAGGAGGGGGCGATCGGCCCGCCCTCAAGCTTGACCTGCCCCGCCCGGCTGCCGCGGGAGAGCGGGCGGCAGCAGGCAGCCGAGGAGCAGGCGGCACTACGAATACGCCCGGCCACGCATGAACGACCCTGGCCAAGGGTGACCTTGTGGTGCGCCCGGCCTTGGAGGGCCGCGGAGGGGCCAAATCCAAGCGCGCCAAGCAATTCGGGGGGGGTCTGTGGTCCCGCACGGAAGGCCACTCCAACGAAGCATCACTCCTATGCGTAGCCAAGGAGGTCGGCGTCGGACGAGGGGGGGAAATGAACAGGAGAAGGCCTTCTCAGAAGGCGACGGGACTTCTCAGAAGCCATCGCGCCTTCTGAAAGGTTTTCCGTGCCTTCGGGAAGGGCTAAGGACACTTCTCAGAAGGCCGGGAACCTCCAAGCCTTCCGAGAGGGCCCGCCCCTCCTCTCACTCCCCCCCCCTCGCCCGCCGGCCGCCAACCAGGAGCAAGCGGCAGCACAGCCACGCCCATGGCCCCCGCGCGCGCACGCCCAGCTCCAAGCGCAGCCCAACACCGCTGCGACCGACACGCTGGCCCGCGGGCCTCGCGCTCCGCGGAGGCCGCCGCCAGCGCCGCCTCAGCGGCCGCGCGCGCCTCCGCTGCCGCGGCGGGCGCGCGAGAGGCGGCCGTCGGCGCCGCCGCCGCCGCCGCCGCCAGCGCCGCCGCCCAGCGAAGGCCGTCGTCGCCGTCGCCGTCGCCGACGCCGTCGCCGTCGCCGTCGCCGGCCGCGGCCGCCGCCGCCGTGCGGCCGCCGTCGGCAGCAGCGCGCCGGCCTGGCAAGCCTCGGCGGCCTCGGCGGCCTCGGCGGCCCGCCTGCGCGGCGCGCGGCGGGCGCGCGTCGGGCGCGCGGCGGGCGCCGCGGCGACTCGGCGGGCGGCGGGCCGGCGGCGGCCACCCGGGCCACGCATCTCCGCGCGCTGCGCGAGGCACGAGAGGCGCGGTGATCCTCGCGCTCTCGCGCGCGGCCCTCCCCCTCACAAAAGTGGCGACGTGCGGAGAGTGGCCCTGGGCAACAGCGGCCTCTGGTGCGCGGCTTGCCGCTCGCGGCATGCGGTGCGCGGCGAGGGCGGCCTGCGTGCTTGGGGTTCCCCCCCCCCGCGCCGCTCGGAAACCGTGCGCCAGAGG
>CAUYUJ010015934.1:32500-35000 GCA_963575745.1 Prorocentrum cordatum | reverse complement strand
AGAAGTGGGGGGAGGGGAGGAGAGGAGGGAGGGGGAGAGGGGAGAGGAGGGGGAGAGGAGGGGGGGGGGAGGAGAGGGGGGAAGAGGGGGGGGAGGAAAGGGCAAGCCTGGCGCGCTCGCGTCATGTCTGACGTCCTGCCCCTCCATCCCATCCATAAGCATTTCGTAGCGTAGCATGTCGAGGCGCTGCGTAGCCAAGAATTCAATAACATTGCGTAACAAGGCATGGCATCGCATAGCAGCGCATGACATAGAACGACTTTGCGTGCCATGCAATGGCGATGTACAATTTAGCATGGCATGGTATTGTGAAGCCAAGCGTTGTATACCACAACATTGCAGAGCAAGACTGGCCATCGCTTGGCGGCATCGAGTTGCGGACATGATGCCAGCAATGTAGCGGGAACACCTCTGAGAAAGACAAGAAAACGCGGAAACGAGGCCAGCGCCGCAGCGGGAACACTACGTTCAATTGCCGTAAGACGGACCGAAACTGAGGAAATGATGCCAATGCTGCAGTGGATTGCCAGTTTGAAAGACCGAGAACGCGGAAATGGAGCCATTGCTGTAGCGGGAGCACCGTTTGGGGAAATATCACCTGTTTTACCATCCTGTTCGCACAAAAAGAATAGCAGAGGGGGACGCGATACTCACAACAACACGTCCTCGGGGTAGGAGAGAGTAGTATTCATATAATGCAACTGTGGAGGGTAGAGAAGGAAGATCGAAGGTAAAATAATACTTCGCGATTCTCGACGCTTTTTTGTTCGGCCTCGGGACGCCCGCGGAGGCCTCCAGGGACCTCCGTGCGGACGTCTTTCCGGAGAGCTCCAGAGAGAGGAGAGGGGAAGGAGTTAAGTCGTCTGGACTCCAGTGGCCGCGGCAGCCAACGGACGACTTAAGCCCCGAGTTAAGTTGTGGCGAAGCCGGTGCACGGTCGGTTTGGGGACGACTCGTCTCGGGAGTTAGATCATTTGCGCACCTTTGATAACGTTTGGCGCGATCTTACCGATGAGTCAACTCGCGAGCTGAGTCAGCACAGGGCCCAGCAACTGCACGGCCCAGAGGCTACTAGCGGGAAAATTGTCGGAAACCAAAACGATCCATAGCAGTGAAAAACGTACGTGCGAACCTAAAACGGACAAGAGAAAAGGGCACGCAACTCCGTGCACAGCAAAAAACGCGAGAACAGAACGACACAAATGGACATGGAACGGCAGAAAAAAACAAGCAAGGACAAATGATGAAACGCATTCGCAAAATGGATGTAATTTCTGGCATGCGAACACATGGTGATCTAAGGTATTTCCGCGCAGACGCTTCCTTGAACAAATACGCCGGCCTCCGCTTGCCGGGGGTGAAAGGGCGTGTGAGATAATTGGCTGTCCCCCTCGCCCTTTCCCCCTCCCCTGGGGTTCAAAATCAGACTCTGGGTGGGGGGCCACTGGACATTCCTCACGCTTGGAACTGCGTGCGCGGAAGCGGGCATGCAACATACGTCTGGCGCGTGCACATTTGGCACGAGCCGGGGACGTCTGGAACCGAACCGGTAACCAAGGAGGCGGCACGAACCTGCAAGCCGAAACCGCACTTGGCCAAACCGAGCTGGCGACCCACAACCGACCCAGACGCTCGAGCCGAGCCGCTTGCCGCTTGACGTCGAATCGGGCCCCCCCGTATCCCATGCACCCAGCAGGCACTTCCCGAGGGAAGAGAGGCAAGAAAAGAGAACGACTCAAGGACGCCGGAGGAGGAATGAGAAATAACGAGGGAGGCGGGAGAAGAAACCCGCAAGAAACCCCCCCGCAAGATCCCAACGGACATCCCTGAACACACCGGTTTTTCGAGTCGCGCCCAGCCCCATAACCCGGAACCTCATCTCAGTGTCCCCGTCCTCCACCTCTTCCTCCTCCTCCTACACTTCCTCCTCGTTCCCCTCCTCCTCTTCCTGCCCCGCTTCAGCTCATCCTCACCGATGCTTCTCCCCCCCCTTTTCCGCCTCACCCCCCATCCTCCTCTTCCCGTCCTCCCTTTCTGCCCAGTACGCGCAACCGATTGGGAATCATTTGCACGTCTTGCACTTTAGGGTGCCCTTCTTTGCGTCGCGCGGGACATTGTGAGGGTCGGGGAACGCCGACTTTGGTAGTCCTCTCTTGCACGCGCCGCTGCACTGACAAGCCTGGCAACTGCGCGCTGTGAACCCGAGTTCCTCGCAGCTTCTGCACACCAGTTTAGCTCCTTTCGCCGCTCGATGATGTTCCACTTGCTTCTGCTTCAAATGTTTCGTGTCCGAGAACGCGCCTTTGCACGCCGCGCACGTCAGCGGCTTCGCGTCCGCCTCTGCTTTCCGCTTGCGATTCTCTGCATCCGCCTTCTCGTTCCGCCCACCCTTCTCGTTGCGGGCGCACGCCCTGCAAAGCCTCTCCCCCGCATCTTTCGAATCGTACTGGTTCGCCGCCACTTCCGCCTCCGTCTTCAAGAAATTCTTGCACTTCGCACA
>CAUYUJ010015934.1:0-27500 GCA_963575745.1 Prorocentrum cordatum | reverse complement strand
GCTCGGGATGACAAGCTGGCCCTGGGGAAAGGGTCTACACTTTTCGGGGCCCCGCATTGAAAAAAATCAGAACGTCGGATCTCTGGGTTCGGGGCGGGGAGGGGGCATACAAACACATAGAAACCGCAGATGCAGATACGAGTGAGGGGCGGTGGGGACCTCGGCAGTCTGCGAGACTCTGGAGAAGCCCGCCGCAGCGCCAAAGTTTCACAAATCATAACAGGCCCGCCGCAGGCGCTGATCTTTTATTCAAACCAATGTGGATCGGTCGCGGGTGGGTCGCGAGTGTGTCGCGGAGTGGGTCGCGGGTGGGTCGCAAGTTGGTCGCGGGTGGGTCGCGGGTGGATCGCGGGTGGGTCGCGGGGTGGGTCGCGGGGTGGGTCGCGGGGTGGGTCGCGGGGTGGGTCGCGGGTGGATCGCGGGGTGGGTCGCGGGGTGGGTCGCGGGGTGGGTCGCGGGGTGGGTCGCGGGTGGGTCGCAGGGGGGACGACGGCAACAACAAACAACAACAGTAGCAACAACAACAACGAAGCAACAAGCAGTATCCTCACCACGGATTCTCACTTCAGCCACGCACCCAGGGACAATGAATGACCGCTCGGCCCCCTCACTCTGACCTCCTCGCCTCGACTTTGCTGGTGCGCTGGAGGTCTGGGGACGACCGCGGCGAAGACGACCTGGAGCCGCCGCGACCGGCACGATGGCCCGCGGGGCCTCGCGCTCCACGGAGGCCAGCGCCCGCGCCGCCTCGGCGGCCGCGAGCACCTTCCGCCACGGCGGCGATTGCGTACGAGAAGCGGCCGTCGTCGCGCCGCCGTCGCGGCCGCCGTCGCGCCGCTGTCGCGGCCGCCGTCGCCGTCGCCGGCGGCGTTGCCGTTTCCGCGTGCGTCGATCCTCGTGCTCCCCCTCGCCCCCACCTCTCGTCGTGAGAACATCACGACGTAGTTTTGTTGCCGTGCTCGGACCCCAGGGGCCCTCAGTGCGTGCGTGCGCGTGTGCGAGTGCGTGTTCGTGCGACTGTGCTTGCCGTGGTGTGTGGGTGCGTGAGTGTGCGCATGCGCGCGCGTGCTCTTCCCGGGCGCGAGCCGAAGCCCGAACCCGAGCGCGAGCCCGACCGCGAGTCCGTGACCGAGCGCGATCTTGAGCCCGAGCCTGAGCCCGTGCGCGTGCGCGTGCGCGCGCGTGTGCGCACGTGCGCGCGTGTGCGCTCCTGATATTGTAACATGCGAATCAGAAAACTCACTACCAACAGGATTCGCGTCACTGGCAAGCTAGGTAAGTATTTTGCGAGTGAAGTCTTTGAAGGGCTGAGGGTGAACTCGCGACTCGGGCGCAAACCGCTGCCCTTTCAAACGGCAGCCCACCCTTCTTGTCGTCACAATCTGCTGGAGGTCCCCTCGGTACAACTGGGCGCTGGAACCCACGCCGTGGGTTGCTGGAACCGCTGCCCCTCGTAACATCTGGGGTGCTGGAGCCCACCCTTTGTGTCAGAACAAGCTGATGGTACCACGTCCCCTCTTAAAAAACGGGCGCTGCCCGCCATCAAAAAGGCGGGGGGAGAGGGGATGCGACGGGGCCCAGGTGGGGGTCCTAGCATTGTAGTATCACCCGGGCAACTCCAACATAGGATCCATGAGGAGGCCATCCGGAGGGAACACATTCCAGGGGCGCGCCGAGGAACCCAGGGGGTCCAAATCCCGCGGAAGAGACAAGAAATCCTTGGCGAAGGGTTCAGGCATGGGGGGCTACCCCTGCCTACAATTCCGGAAGAGAAGTGAAATATCAGCCGCGGGGGTGCTGGCGCGCGGGGTCCCCACCCACCCCAAGCGCTATTTGGTGCGAGGAAATTGTACCAGTATCACTGTGTACTTGCACGCTTCTGAGTGTCCTATTTCCGAAATCGACATTCTGCGCTGCCTCCAAATTCCTTAATCGCGAATCTACTCTGCTCCGTACTCCCAAGTCGCGATCGTATAGTGTTTCCTTCTTCCTAAATCACGAGTGCATACCGAATCACAATTCGATAATATTAGCTGTGCTGCAGGACCAGGTGCACTCTAGGAGCATTTGCGCACTAACACATGATGATACCAACTGTACTCAAATACTAGGTGCACTCTAGCCGAAGGGGTTCAGGGAAAGGTTCCAATTGCAATACGCGCGCGGTAGAAGGACACAAATCCGTGCGCCGCCACGGGTGCCGGTTTTAACGTGTTTTAACGTGTCGCCGCGAAAATGGACCCCCCCGGGAAAGAAGAAACGAAATCAGGCCGGGAGGTTGTGGTGTTAAGGCATGAGTCGCGGGGGCGACAGTCACGCTTCACTCCTACGCAAGCACCGTCCGCGTGCGAGTGGGCGTGCGTACGCGCGCGTGCGCGTGCGCGCGTGCCCAGGGGAGCCTGAGCCCGAGCCCGAGCTCGAGCAGCCCGAGCCCGATCCTGAGTGCGTGCGCGTGCGCACTCGCGTGCGTGTCAGTGCGTGCGTGCGCGTGTGCGTGTGCGTGTTCGTGCGCCTGTGCGTGCGCCTGTTAGTGGGTGCGTGCGTGTGCGCGTGCGCGTGCGTGCTCTTCCCTGGCGCGAACTCAAGCCCGAGCCCGAGCGCAAGCCCGAGCGCGAGCCCGAGACCGAGCACGAGCTTGAGTCCGAGCCCGAGCCAGAGCGCGTGGTCCCGAGCCCGAGCCCGAGCCTGAGCGTGCGCGCGTGCGCGTGCGCGTGCGCGCAAGCCGCTGCCCTTTCCAACGACAGCCCACCCTTCTTGTCGTCATAATCTGGTGGAGGGATTTCCCCTCGTCACAATGGGGTGCTGGAACTCATGCCGTGGGCTGCTGGAGCCGCTGCCACTTGTAAAATCTGGGGTGCTGGAGCCCACTCTTCTTGTCGGCATAAGCTGGTGGTAGTACTCCCCCTCGTAGGAACTGCGCACTGGAACCTCACCCCGCTCAGGGCTAAAAAAGTACCCTGGCCAAAAACAATACCATATGCAACTGTGAGTACCGCGTTATGGGCACCGCTTTCGGTGAGGAAGGTCTACCCAAATGGGCGGGGAACCGCATGTGGACCGTGCCACTGGGGCCTTCGGTGGAGCTCCGTATGGGGCCGCGAAGCGCGTGAGGGGTGCGCCGACATGGGCGGGGAAGCGCGTGCGAACTTTGCCGCTGTGACCGTCGGTGGAGTTCCCCATGGGGCCGCGAAGCGTGTAAGGATTGCGTCGCAATGGGCTGGGAATTGCATGTGACTTTGCCACTGGGACCCTCGGTGGAGCTCCTTATGGGGCCACGAAGCGTGTGAGGAGTGTGCCGAAATTAGAAAAGGAACCGCATGCGAACTTTGCCACTGGGACCTTCGGTGGAGCTCCCTAGGGGGCCGCGTAACGTGTCTGGGGTGTGCCGCCATGGGTGGGGAACCTCGTGCGAACTTTGCCGGAGGGGCCTTCGGTGGGGCTCCCCATGGGGTCGCGAAGCGTCTGAAGGGCGTGCCGAAATGGGCGGGACACCGCATGTGGACTTTGCCAGTGTGACCTTCGGTGGAGCTTCATCGGGGGCCGCGAAACGTGTGAGGGGTGTGCCGAATCAGTGACATGTTGAGGTCGACGGCAGGGATGGGATGGGAGGAGGGAAGGGGTGGACGAGGAGGGAGGACGCGGGGCGCTGTCTCTCCAAAACGAAGACCCAACTCGACAGGATGGTTGGGAACAAACAAGGCGGGGGGAGGGGGATGCGACGGGGCCCAGGGGCGGGGGTCCTAGCATTGTAGTTGCACCCCGCTCCCACCAGACGAGCGTAATCCACGTGCGCGTGCGAGTGTGCGCGCGTGCCCAAGCGAACCCGAACCCGAGCCCGAACTCGAGCAGCCCGAACCCGATCCTCAACGCGTACGCGGGTGTGCGCGTCCGTGCGTGCGTGCGAATGTACGTGTGCGTGTTCGTGCGCCTATGCGTGCTGATGCGCCTGTGCATGTGCGCGTGCGCGTGCGCGCATGCCCGAGCCCGAGCGCAAGGCCGAGCGCGAGCCCGAGACCGAGCGCGAGCTTGAGCCCGAGCCCGAGCGCGTGGGCCCAAGCTCGAGCCCGAACCCGAGCCTGAGCGCGTGCGCGTGTGCGCGCGTGCGCGTGCGTGTGTGTACGCTTCCGATATGTTAACATGCGCTCAAAAAAACTCACTACCAACAGTATTCTCCCGACTGGCCAGTTAGGCAAATCTGTGCGAATGAAACTTTTGACGGGCTGAAGGTGAATTCGGGGCAAGGGCGCGGGCCGCTCTAACTTCATACGACAACCCAGCCTTCTTGTCGTCATAACCAGCTGGAGCGATTTCCCCTCGTCACAAATTGGTGCCGGAAGCCACGTCGTGGGCTGATGGAACCGCTGTCCCTCGTAAAATCTGGGTATCAGGGGCCCACACAATCTTTGTCGCCGTAAGCTGGTGGCACCACGTCCCCTCGTAGAAGTTGCGTGCCGGAACCTCATCCCGTTCAGGGTTTACAGCAATTCAATTCCAAAAAGGCGGGGGGGGGATGCGATGGGGCCTGGAGGCCGGGGTCCTAGCATTGTAGTTGCACCCCACTACCAAACGGGCGCAATCCGCGTGAGCGTGCGCGCGCGTGCCCAGGCGAGCCCGAGCCCGAGAACTGACCGAGCGCATGCGAGTGCGCGCGCGCTTGCGTGTCCGTGCGTGCGTACGAGTGTGCGTGTGCGTGTTCGCGCGCCTGTGCGTGCTCGTGCGCCTGTGCGTGTGCATTTGCGTGCGTGCGTGCGCATGCGTGGGCGCGCGTGAGCAGGCTCGGGCGCGAGCCCGAGACCGAGCGCGAGCTTGAACCCGAGCCCGAGCCATAGCTTGAGTGCGTGGTCCCAAGCCCGAGCCCGACTCCGAGCCTGGGCGCGTTCCCAGGCGAGCCCGAGCACGAGCGCGAGCCTGAGCCCGTGCCCGAACCCGAGCCTGAGCGCGTGCGAGCGCGCGCGTGTGCGCGTGCGTGCGTGTGCGCTTCCGATATGTTAACATGCGATCACGAAGACCCCTACGAACAATTAGTCATCTGACTGTACATGGCCCCATACAGCACCAAGGTAGTCACATTCAATTCCCAAGCTGGCTCCGCCTTGGGGGGGCGGCAGTGAGCGCAGCCCTGTGTAAAGTAATAGCTGCTAATGGCACGATCTGGTGTAAAACCACTGTGGTGGCAATAGCAGTGTGACTCTCCGTCGGGGCAGAACTAGGCACCGGCAACGTGGGCCGTGAATCGCCAATGCGTGCGAAAGCATTACCGTGATGCCGAAGCTTGCTGTAGTTGGCGGCAGCAACGACACCGTTGTTAGCAGAACTGCGCCAGTACTGATAAAACCGTGTTCACATGAAACAAGGACAGCAATCAAGCAAGATGTGTTACGCAAGGCCGCAAACGCAAGACCAGGGATGGCGGTGCTGGCGGGGGCCAGTCGGATTGAACAAGATAATGCTTTGTCAAATCGCTCATGCATCGAACGGCCGAAGGCCGCATCACATCCAAACGTCTTTGCCAACGACAGCATGATCTATGGCGCAGCCGTGCACGAAAACAACTGCAAACAGACTGGACCTGGGCGGCGGTGGGCGAAGGCGGATGGGGCCGAAAAACTTGAACACAAGTATAGGCACGGTCGTGCTCAAACAGGGCGAGGCACAATCAACTTCAAAGAACGGCATTAGGCAGGGCCCCAGACGCGCGACCAAGGATGGCGGTGCTGGCGGGGGCCAGTGATTGAACAAGAGGATACTTTGTCAAATCGCTCAAGCATCGAACGGCCGAAGGCCGCATCACATCCAAACGTGTTTGCCTGCGACAGCATAATCTATGACACAGTCGTGCACGAAAGCAACTGCGAACATACTGCCCCCACATTGTCCCATGCCGGGAGCTGGTGAGGTCTCGGCCGACAGGGGGGCAACATATGACCCACCTCAGACCTTGCGAACAACCAACACACGAAGTCTTGGCAGCAAGTTACTTACTCACAAGGGCGGCGGTTGACAACCGATTATTCGAGAGCTTGGAAAGTTGGCGAGTCAGACGGTTGGCCTTTTTCGTAGCGCCGCGAGCTCGCTGCGCTCATCCAGCGTCCGCGCCGCCGGACGTCGGCGAGCGAGCGGCACTTCGGCGCGAGGCCGACCGACGCGCCTCCGTGCCGCTGGGCGCGGGGGCAGAGCCGAAGGCGCTGGAGGCCGGCTGAGTCCGCCGCTCTCTGCAGGGGAAGCTCGATCTTTCGAATTGTGAAAGGGGAGAAAGGCCTGGTCGCCGCAGTGGCCCACTTGAGGTCGCTCATCCTCGCCCTTCAGCGCCTCGAGCCGGTTCCAGACGCACTGCCGCCGATGATAACCGTGACGTCGTGCACGCGGGACTTTGTCGCGTCGGATGGCGGGCAGTTTGGCGGCGGAGCTGGCGTCGGGGTGATTGAGGCGCGGGCCCGAAGGTACCCGTCGAAAGCCGCCGCCACGCTGACCCCCGCGAGCCTCTGGCGAAGGTCCGTGGAGCTGAGGCACTGGCCCCGCTGTGCGCTGGGGGCCGCCCTCGCGAACCCTTTGGGCGTCGGCTGGGCCTGAGGGAACTCGCTGGAGGCCTGGAGGTCGATCTTCTCCTTGAATTCGAAGCCGTGCAGGGCGACCCCGGCGGCGAAGATCTCGCCCCCGGAAGAAGATGCTCGGCAGGCAGTCCACAAGGAGCTGGCTCATCTGAGCCGCCGTGGTCAGCAGGTTGCGGTGCCTCGCAGCAAAGCGCCTAACCTCGGCGGCTGCGCGGCAGTGGTGCTGCTGCGTCAGCGGCCTCGCCCGGCGAAGCGCCAGGAGGTCCTCGCGGGCGCGGCCAGCGGCGGCGCCGCAGGTTGCGTGGCCGAAGCGGCGGCGGCGGCAGCGCCCCGCGGCCTGCGCCTGGACGACGCTGCTGCCCGAGTCGAGCTGGCCCGGCTGCTACTCCTAATCGCCAGCGGGCGGGCAGACTGGGCCGGGCGCCCGCGCCCAGGCGTCGCGCCCGGCGGCGACTGCCAGGCGGGCCCCCCCCTCGACATTTAGGGCGAGCACCGTGCAGGCTGCCGGCTTCGGGCGCGCAGGATCGGATAATGCCAGCCCGCTTCCGAGCCAATGCCTCCGGACATAAGCCTGCGAGGCTGGTCTTCCAGACGGGGGCCCGCCCAGGGCCCGGTCGGATTTCCCGGCGAGGACCTCGTAGACAGTCTCGGGGGCAGCGAGTGCTCAGGGCCTCGAGGGGCTTTAGGTTGGTGGCCAGCGTAGTGGGCTTCAGGTAGCGGCAGTGACAGTAATGCATGTTGACGACATAGTGACGATTGCGCCCCAAGAAAGCTGCGACCTCTGAACGTTGCCAAAAACGTGAGGAATAAGGATTCTCGACTGACCGCTTTACACTTTGCACCGAACCTTACGCACAAACGGAGCAGGTCGACAATGAACGAAAACAGAGCCACTGCCAGAGACAAAATGCTTGGCCCGACTCCGCGTCGGCGTGGCCTGGCTGAAAGGCGCGCGCGGCGCGCCGAGGTGGACGTGCCGCGCCTCCCGCCGAACAACCAGGGGGCGGATCACACGAATCACATCTTTGTTGGCCAGGTCGCGCCACGGCCCCCTGGAGATGTCCACGGGGGCCCAGCGCCGAAGACCCTCGTCCGGGCAGGCGGCCGCCAGGCGGGCGCAGCCCGCGTAGAGCTCAAGCGCGTGCCGGGCCTGGCGCTGGCCGCGCGGCCTGGCCCCCAGACGGCGCGCGGGCTGGCCCCGGCCGGCGCGGCCAGGCTCGCCGGGCCCGGGGGGGCCAGCGGCGGCGACGCCGGGGGCGCTGCCGAGGCTGCGGGGCCAGCGGCGGCCGGCCCTGCCGCGAGGTAGCCACCCAGGCTGGCCGCGTCCGAGCGCAGGTCGCGAGCTGATCCTCGCTGCGTCTGGCCGGGCACCAGCTCGATCGGCTGCTCTGGAGTCGCAGTCCGCGGGGTTCTGCTTGCTCTCGGAGTAGCGGTGGTAGCGCTGAATGCCCGTCGCGATCTGGCGGGCGGCGGACTGGCGCGCCAACTGCCGCAGCACAGGGTTGGCGCACCTGCCCTTCTCGAACGCCATCATCGATGAGAGTTCGTCGACTATGGAGAGGGCGCGGCACCCGTGAGCCGCCGCCGACCTGGTGGTGCGCCTACCCAGCAACGTCGCCCGGCTCTCGAGCGCGTGGATCGGGGCCGGGAAGAGGAAGGCCCCGCGCACGACGAGCTGCCACCTTGGCGCTGCAGAGGCTGAGTCAGGCGGCGCTGGGGCGCTACCCGCGCTGCCCGCGGTGGCCGCAGCCAGGACCTCGATCCTGGCTGGGCGGCAACGGCCCGGGCAGCGGCGCGGTCCGCCGTGCCCGGGCGTAGGCGGCCCCAAACCCGCGAAGATGTCGTCGACGTCTCCGCTCGCGTGGTATGCCGCCAGCGCGTCGACCTCGGAGCCCGGGGGGTCACCGGGGTCGTCAGCGCACCGATCCACGGCGAGGAAGCGCCAGCGCTCGCGGTGCGCCCCGATGCCCCTCAGCTCGTCGGTGTGGAGGCGGGACGTGGCGAGGGCGTAGCCCCGCGTGCTGGCGTCGGAGCAGTAGGCCCAGGGGCGCCGAGGCGCTCCGAGGTCGACGCCGGCCAGCGGGATCAAGGCTTTCACTGGGCTGAACTCCCGCAGCTGCTCGGCGTCGAACCAGCAGTAGTCGCGGGGCGAGTATCCGGCACAGCGAGCTCAGGACCGAGAGAGCGGGCCTCAGGGGCATGACGTGGTGCGCCACGTGACCGAACGCCTCCATGGCGCCGAGATTGCACCCGCGCTGGTCCAGCAAGGCCGTCATGGCCCGGTGCAGTCGTCAGCCTCGCTCCCGCTGCGGGACTGCGCGGCCCGCGACGAAGTCGAATCGCACTCCGCAGCAGACGAAAACCTGCGTGGCGCGCCAGACCTCGTGGTAGGAGAGGCCGCGCCTCTCGGACTCCCGCGGGATAGCCTCCAGCGCCGCGTCGACCAGGGAGCGAGGTGACCCCGCGACGTTCGAGTTGTCGACGTACGAAGAGCCGGCGAGCTTGCCTGGCGCAAGCCGCGCACCAGGGGCCCGCTCGGAGACGATCCTGACGACAATCGGGGCGATGCCCAGGGTCCGGCCGATGCCAGTGCGGGGGGCGTCCTCGGTAATGCCGTTGCAGATGCACCACGACCAGCTCAAGCCCATGGCAAGCCGCTGGAAATACGGGTACACGATGGTGTCAGGGTCGACCTGGCGGTAGGTCTGGCTCGCCTCGTCGCGCGCGCAGTCCAGGCCGAAGATGCGGGTGGCCATCGGGGAGTCGAAGCAGAACCGACCTCGAGCCGCTGCATCTGGTAGAAGCCCTGGCGAATGTCCTCACTGGCCCCGTGGTAGCCGGCCTCGCTGGCACCCAGCCGGTCCGAGGAGGGCGGCGGTGCATGGCGGAGGGCCCCCTGTCGTCGCTGACCGCGCGCAGCAAGCCGTCCTTCTTGCCGTCGAAGAAGATGCCGGCCCGGCCGCGGCAACGGGCCCGCGCGCCCACGAGGCCGGCGTCGATGAGCTCCCTGAAAAGGTCGAGCCGCAAAGCTCGGCCCCTCCGCAGGCTGACGTCCCAGAACGGGTAGACCAGCGGCAGTTCGCCAGCCTCGATCACGCCGTCGGGCGCGGCCTGCGAGCGAAAGATGTGCTTCTGGGGCTCGTTCGTGATCGGGGGCGCGGAGTCGGGGACTTGCGGGCGGGTGGGCAGCGGGCGGATGCCGCTGTCGAGAACCTTGAGGAGATGTGGCCCACAAGGTCGAACTGGGGTCGGCCTGCCGCTGTAGAAGTCCTGGAACTTCAAAAGAAGACAGAGCGCCTCATCGCCGTCCAGGCCGAGGGAGTCGCCCATGGCGTCCACTCGCTGATGAATGCGCTGAAGTACGGATGCTTGGGCGGCGTTCGCAGGCAGGACCGATGCGAGGCGCCGCGCGCAGCCGCCAGCGGAACGCCCAAGTCGTTCAATGCCGCGATCGCCCGGTTGCACCGCCGTCGCGCGCCGCTGCGGAAGCTAAAGGGCAGCGGCCCAGTCGGCGTCGATCTGCCCGGCAGCGGCAGAGGGAAAGGGTCGCCGCGAGCGCGACCTGTCAAAAATCGAGGAGCCCCTTCGGCAAGGGCCCCTAGAGAAGCGAACTGCGGAGGGTTCGTGGGCCGAGCGGCGTCGGGGGGAACGCCGCCTCTCCGCAGCCCGAGCGACAGGAATCATATGACTCCGCGGCGGCCGGGGTGTTCCCCCGACCGCCGCGTCCGCGTCTGCCGCCGCGCCCGCGCCCGCGGCCGCGGCCCCGGTCGCCTTCCCCTCCGCTCGCGCCATAAGGCTTCGTCCGTCTGGACGTCCGCGATGTACTTGGAGTAGAAGGGGAGGACGAGGTCGCCGAACTCATTGACCGTGGAGGCGACGGCCGCCTCGAGGTCCTGGAAGTCGGGGCAGCGAAAGTTGCGGATGACGACCACCTCAATCTGCACTAGGTCCTTCTCGCGAGCTTCAATCCTCGCGAGGCTGGGCAAGTGCAGCAGGTCCTGCTGTCGGAAGGCGTGCAGGGCCTCGGTGGGCCGGCGGTGGCATGGCGTGACATGGCTGTTCGGCGAGGCGTCCGACTTGTGGGTGAAGCGCAGGTGGTTTGTGATCCACTCCAAGCCGGTGGCCAAGAGCGTGCGCACGTACTCGTGAGTGACCCTCGGGCTGCCCAACGGGACTGGCGGCTCGGTCGCTGCGTGCTGCAGCTCGAGCGACTCAACAAAGGGTAACAACAGCTGGCCGGCGGCGGGGGCCCTGACGAAGCCAGCGACGCGAGGGCCCCACTTGTAGCCCGCCACGAGCGCTCGCCCCCCCGCCTCCTTATCAGCATCTGACACGGGGTGGAAGAACGTCCAGGTATTGTCGATGAGAACGAGACCAATGATGAAGTCCTCATTGCCAGGAGCCGCTGGCGACACGAAAGAGGCGGGATCAGCGATGATCTGGCTCGGCACCTCAGCTCCGAAACTCCAAGCCGAAAGATCGGCGACTCGCCACTATCCCGCCGCTGATGCGGCCGCTGGGCCCACTCGAACGACCTGCCCTGGAACGAGGGCGAAGCAAGAAGCCCGCTGGCACATGCGGTCGCGGCCGCAGGGCTGTCGAAAACCATAGCTGTCGGGCCACTGGCCGGCGAGGATGAGGCTGTCTCGGCTGAGCGCCACTACGCGGCGGTACGCGCCAGCGTCGGGGTCTGGATGAGCAGCAACCTGGGGTGCCGCCCGAGTCCCGCCCCGTCGTCGGGGTAGCCCACCGAGACCTGCGGCTCTGGCGGGTGGAGGGTGGTGCACGCCCTCGCGCGGCGATGGCCGCGGGGGGCCCGCTGGCTCCGCGTCTCCGGCCCGTGGGGATGGGCGGGGCGCCCACCGTCAGAGGCTGAGGGCGAGGGGCGCCCTCGTCCTTCGCCACCTGTGGCAGCCTGCGACCAGCGGACCACGACAATGCCGCCCAGCCGCCGCGGCCAGCGCCAGGATCGGCCAACCAGCCCCGACCACCGCTGGGCTGTCGGCGGGCTCGCTCAGGCTCTCAGGCTCGTCGCCGGCCCGCGGCACGTCAACGTACAGGTCTGGGACGGGCACGGCGGGCAGGCCGAGCAGGCGGGCCCACGGATCGGCCAGAGCTCGGCGAGGCGCGCGCCGATGCCGAGCAAATCCACGGGAGCGGCCCGGCGCGGACGTGGCTCCTGCCGAAGGACTTGAGCACAAGTACAGATACGGTCGTGCTCAAACAGGGCGAGGCACAACTAACTTCAAAGAACGGCATATTTACCGCATCGGCCGTAGAGACGGCCGAATCTGTTATCGGGTCAACGGTTTTTTAGTTCCCAACCATCCTGTGGTGTTGGGTCCTCGTTTTGAAGAGACGTCGTTCTCCTCTCATCTCCTCCTTTCCTCTCCTCTCCTCCTCCCCCTCCTCCCCCTCCGCGTCAGCCACACCCAATTCGGCACACCCCTCACACGTTTCGTGGCCCCAAAGGAGCTCCGCCGAAGGCCCCAGTGCTGCCGCCCGCATGCGTCACCCACACCCAATTCGGCACACCCCTCACACGTTTCGTGGCCCCATAGGAGCTCCGCCGAAGGCCCCAATGCTGCCGCCCGCATGCGTCACCCACACCCAATTCGGCACACCCCTCACACGTTTCGTGGCCCCATAGGAGCTCCGCCGAAGGCCCCAGTGCTGCCGCCCGCATGCGTCACCCACACCCAATCGGCACACCCCTCACACGCTTCGTGGCCCCATAGGGAGCTCCGCCGAAGGCCCCAGTGCTGCCGCCCGCATGCGTCACCCACACCCAATTCGGCACACCCCTCACACGTTTCGTGGCCCCATAGGAGCTCCGCCGAAGGCCCAGTGCTGCCGCCCGCATGCGTCACGCACACCCAATTCGGCACACCCCTCACACGTTTCGTGGCCCCATAGGAGCCCCGCCGAAGGCCCCAGTGCTGCCGCCCGCATGCGTCACCCACACCCAATTCGGCACACCCCTCACACGTTTCGTGGCCCCACAAGAGCTCCGCCGAAGGTCCCAGTGCTGCCGCCCGCATGCGTCACCCACACCCGGTATTCGTGACCCCATAGGGAGCTCCGCCGAAGGCCCCAGTGTTGCCGCCGCATGCGTCACGCACACCAATTCGGCACACCCCTCACACGTTTCGTGGCCCCATAGGGAGCTCCGCCGAAGGCCCCAGTGCTGCCGCCCGCATGCGTCACGCACACCCAATTCGGCACACCCCTCACACGTTTCGTGGCCCCATGTGCTGCCGCCCGCATGCGTCACGCACGCGCAATTCGGCACACCCCTCACACGCTTCGTGGGCCCCATAGGGAGCTCCGCCGAAGGCCCCAGTGCTGCCGCCCGTGTGCGTCACGCACGTTTCGTGGCCCCATAAGGAGCTCCGCCGAAGGCCCCAGTGCTGCCGCCCGCATGCGTCACGCACGCCCAATTCGGCACACCCCTCACACGCTTCGTGGCCCCATAGGGAGCTCCACCGAAGGCCCCAGTGCTGCCGCCCGCATGCGTCACGCACACCCAATTCGGCACACCCCTCACACGTTTCGTGGCCCCATAGGGAGCTCCGCCGAAGGCCCCAGTGCTGCCGCCCGCATGCGTCACGCACACCCAATTCGGCACACCCCTTACACGTTTCGTGGCCCATAGGGAGCTCCGCCGAAGGCCCCAGTGCTGCCGCCCGCATGCGTCACGCACACCCAATTCGGCACACCCCTCACACGCTTCGTGGCCCCAACGTGAGCCCCGCAGAAGGCCCCAGTGCTGCCGCCCGCATGCGTCACGCACACCCAATTCCGCACACCCCTCACACGTTTCGTGGCCCCATAGGGAGCTCCGCCGAAGGCCCCAGTGCTGCCGCCCGCATGCACACCCATTTCGGCACACCCCTCACACGTTTCGTGGCCCCATAGGGAGCTCCACCGAAGACCCCAATGGGTGTGCCCGCATGCGTCCCGCACACCAATTTCGGCACATCCCTCACGCGTTTCGTGACCCCTCACACGTTTCGTGGTCCCATAGGGAGCTCCACCGAAGGCCCAAGTGGGTGTGCCCGCATGCGTCCCGCACACCCATTTCGGCACACCCCTCGCACGTTTCGTGGTCCCATAGGGAGCTCCACCGAAGGCCCCAGTGGGTGTGCCCGCATGCGTCCCGCACACCCATTTCGGCACACCCCTCACACGTTTCGTGGCCCCATCGGGAGCTCCACCGAAGGTCCCAGTGGGTGTACCCGCACGCGTCCCGCGCACCCATTTCGGCACACCCCTCACACGTTTCGTGGCCCCATAAGGAGCTCCACCGAAGAAGATATTCACAATTGCGGTATTCACAATTGCATATGGTTGTGTCCTTCGCCAGGATAATTCATGGTAGTGCTTCTCGCCGTACCATCAGCCAACCTCTTCACAATGACTGGAACCGAGAACGGCGTCGGAAACGTTTCCGTCGCATTGCGGCGCAATCCACGTGACGCAAGCTGTTGGAACCTTTAGTCGGTGACCTCAGGAGACCGCTTAGGGAGTCCCAGAAGGTCACCGACGCAAGCTGTGGGAACCTTCGGCCGGTGACCTCAGGAGGCCGCTTGGGAGCCCCAGGTCACCGACGCAAGCTGTGGGAACCTCTGATCGGTGACCTCAGGAGGCCGCTTGGGGGCTCCAGAAGGTTATTGACGCAAATTGCGGGAACCTCCTGTCAGCGACCTCAGGAGGCTGTGTGGGGGCCCCAGAACGTCACCGACGCAAGCTGTGGATACCTCAGGTCGGAGACCTCAGGAGGCCACATTGGGCCCCGCAAGGTCACCGACCCAGGGAAAGGGAATGTCCCCCGTCACCCCTAACTGTGTCACAGGGTACGCCCGAGGACAAGAACAAGACCAGCGGACCCCAAAAACCCTCGTAAGACTAGACCTACCTCCCGAGAGCCCGCAAGCGCAACAAATCCCACCAGCCCTTGAGGGCGTGAGTGGTTCAGCCGGTTTCCATTTCCATCTTCCCTCTTTCTCTTCGGGGAGGGTTTCATCATTGTTCCCTAATCAGATACCTACACCCCCTGCCCCAAGCGACCGGCAGCCAACCAGGAACACTGAGGACACCGTGCTCAGCCCCCACCAACCGTCCCTGTAAAAAACTACGAACACACACTCTGCCTCCACATTTGGAGCATGCGCGGCCAACCCGACGCGGCCCCCCCACCATCACTGTGAAAAACAAGACATAGTACACTTTGGGGCAAAGTCTTGAGTCATGTCCGTGAGGCCCGCGAACATGTTGTATTGTTTTTGACAGGGACGGCGGGGGTGTCAGCATATTGCATGCTGTGCGCAGGGCTATCATCCCTGAAACAATCAATACAAAATGCATATCGCGGCTAAATCTGGATCGTACACGGCCACCCCGCGATCACTGTCAAGTAGTTTTGGACAGGGACGGTTGGGGTGGTGGCGTATGGCCTGCTGTGCGCAGGCCCACCAGACACAATGATGGGCATTGGTTTTCGAGAAGGATGGTGGGGGTCGGCATGTTTCCCGATGTGTGCTGTCACGTGCGCAGGCACTCCTGACACACTCTGCACGTGCCCCGAATGTGATGCACCTGGCGCGGCTGGAGTATGTGGCACACCTGGCGCACGCGGATCACGTGGCGCATCTGGCGCACCAGGCATGCCTGGCACGCTTTTGCCTCAGGGATGCCTGGCGCGCGTGGCGCGCCTGGCACGGGTGGCGCACCTCGTCCCAGCGTCACGCACATGGGGTCGGTTTTGGTTCCCTATAGCTGCCCATTCAAAAGCGACCGTTGAAGATGCTCAGGCTCGAGTGGTACTTTTGTGTTGGGAGGGCGGGTGGGATTGAACTAGACGGCTTGCTATCTAGGAGGGTGTCCCCTACCCCCTTACCCCATGGGTTTGGAATGGGCGTTCCGCGAGGTGTCAGAGGTTCTTGTTGGCCTCGAAGAGAAGGCCAACATCAACGATTTTACTACATACGGTTTTGGATACAGGTTTGCCTCTTGGTGGGGGGGATCGTGATCCCACCAGTCCTCTGGGCGTAGGTGGTTTAGGGCGGCTCCTCTTCCAGCCCCCTTTCTTCCCCTTCGGGGAGGGGGTTTATCACTGTTCCCTATTAATAAACACCACCTCCCCCAGGCGACTTGTAGTCAACCAGGAACCATGAGGGCACCCCCCCCCACCATCCCTGGTACAAAAACAAAACCATATTTGCCTGGCGAAGGACCCAACCATATGCAGTTGTGAGTACCGCAATTTTGGATATCTTCTTCGGTGGCGCTCCCTATGGGGCCACGAACCGTATGCAGGTGTGCCGAATTGTGCGGCGTAGCCTCTGCAGGGGGGCTTCCCTGGGAACCTCGACGGCAGCGCCCGCGCGCCGCGACGCCCATGTCGGCGCGCCCCACGCGAGGATCGCGCCCGCTTCCTCTCCTCCTTTTTCCATGTCCTTTGCCCGCGCACTCCAAAGTCCAAGGCTGCGGGCGCAGCGCCATGCGGAGCCCTCGCGACTCGCACAGGTCGCCCCGAGGGGGTCGCAGTGACGCGCGCGGTTCGTCCGCTGAGCGGAACAGAGATTGCTTGCTGGCTAATTCATAGCGCGCATGGCTCTGGCCGCCGGGCGGAGCGACGACGGGCGAGCGAGGCGCTGGACAGAGCGCAGCGCGGAGTTCGGGCGACGCGCGCTGATCGCCCCGAGAGGGCCCCAGCGACGCGCGCGGAGCGTCGGCGGCGCCAGGCCAAACAGCCGGACAGCCAAGAGAAGAAGCGGCTGGGGCGGGCCGCTCCTCAGGTCAGGCCTCGCGGATAAACTCAGTGAAGCCGAGGTCCTTGGCGAGGGCCGTGGCCTCCCTCCTGCGCCGCTTCGTGCGCGCCGCAAACTGCTCCAGCTGCTTCCGCAAGCCCGCCGGCGGCCCGGCCAGGAAGAACTCGATGCGCGGCGCCCGCATGAGCAGGAGGTCCTCGTGTCGCGTGGCGCGCGAGAGCAGCGCGTAGAGCTCCAGCCACCAGTCGTCGTCCTCCTTCTTGCCGTTCCCGACCTCGTGGCGGCCGCAGTCCAGGATCACGCCTGGGCGACGTCGGCCGAGGGAGCGGTGCGCCCGGCAGCCGACGGCCCAGGGCGGCGAGAGTCCACAGGACCGAGGTCTGGCTGCGGACTGCTCGCGCCCCGGAGGTTTCGCTGTCCCCGGAGCGCCGTTCCCCCGCCCCGTCGCCTTCTCGCATGGTGCGCCCCTGGCACGCCACCGTGGTGATGACCCTGCCGTGCGAGAACGGGAAGCCCGTCCGGGTGACCTTGGAGGTGCGGAAGGTGAACGCCTCCGACGTGCGGGGCTCGATGAACACCAGCGGGCCCGCGAGGTCCCTCGCGAGGCTGTCGTCGTGGCGCTTAAGGTCGTCCACGAAGGGCGCGCTCGCGTACTTCTCCATGCGCACCCAGAACCCCAGCGGCAAGCGCTTCAGGTAGATTCTCTTCTCCCCGTCTCTCTCTGCTCTCTCGACGTCGCCCCGATCCCGAGGGTCCACGACGATGTGCACGATCTGCCCCTCGGCGTCCTTGACGAGGCCGTTCTTGAAGTCGAGCGCCTCCAGGAGCCGGATCCGCATGCCCACGTGCGCCGGGAGCAGTCCGTGCATGCCACCGGTATTCTTCGGGTTGGCACAGTTCATCATCTTGGCGGCGTCCTTGACGCTCATCGTCGGTGCAGACCTGTCGGCGGCCTGCACGAGGAACAGGGGCTTCTTCAGGACGTCCGCGTCCCGCTGAGCACGCATGTTCATCCAGCGCGCCACGGTGTCCCAGTAGGACCCGATCATGTGGCCGTTCTGGAACCTCCCCTCCCGGAGCCGGCGATCATCGGGTTTCAGCTGCATGGCGTTCCACGTGGCCCGGATGGCCGGAGGGACCTGCTTCCCCGGCTTGCGCAGGAACGCCATGAGGTCCCTGAGTTTCGGGTCCTTGAAGCGGCTGGACGCCTGGAGCTCGAAGCACAGCGGCGTGTTGCAGAAGAGCGTCATCACTGCCTGGTACTCTGGAGCGAGGTTGATGCCCGCCGCCGCCAGCTCCTCGAAGCTGGAGATGAGCGACACCTTGCCTCCCGTCGGCTTCAGCTGCAGGAAGTCCCCCAGGTGGATCACGATGGGCATCCGTCCGAAGGCGCCGCCGACCTGGTCGTACTCCCGCTCCTGCGCGCCCCGCTCGGCCTTGCGTCCCAGGTAGGACCGGAACGCCAGCATGTTGTACAGGTTGGGCGAGATCATGCTCACCTCCTCCAGGATCAAGCACCTGACCGCCTCCCACGTGTCCTGCAGCGCTTTCAGCTTGCCCCCCGCGGGTATGTACTTGTTCCTGAAGGACTGCACTCCTATGACGCCCGCCCGGTGGCAAATGACGGCCTTGTGAGCGTCCGTGGAGATGTTCGCGGCCCTCACTATTCACCCCCCCCCCCCCCTACCCCTTTCCCCCCCCTTTCCCTTCTGGTTTGAAAACAAAAAAAAATACAACACAAAAACACACCACAAACAACAAAACCATAAACGACAACAACCACCAAACCACACACACACATAACTATAACCATATTAACCAAAAAAAAACCGGTGGGACAACAGGAAACACAAACTAAACACAACAACAACACATACAAACAAGACACCTAAACACAAAAACCAACACAAAAAACACAATATACAACAAACAAACAATACAAAACACCCAACCAAACACAAACACCAAAAAAACACAACAAATAAAAAAAAACACGGACAACAAATAAAACAACCACTCACCCACATAAACAACCACACCACAAAAAAAAACACACTGGCTTGCTCGGGGTGAAACCACAAAACAACAACAACACAAGGGACTGGGACACCCAAAGAAACACACCAACACCCAACATACCACACAACCACTTCGCGCAGACTATCAGCGTGGACTTCGCCTTGCCCGTTTCCACAGGGAACAGCGCGTCCATGGCCGGCAGCACGATCTCCTGCACCATGGCTGTCTTCCCGCTGCCGCCCTGGCCGAGGAGCAGGAACTGGAACGTCTTCCGCTTCGCGTGCTTGGCCATGCTGCCGTCCTCGATCTTCTGCTCCTCGTCCCACGCCACGTTGCAGGCGTTCGCGAACGCCGTGACGAACAGGGCCTGGTCGGGCTTCAGAGGGCGGCGCCCCTGCTTCCCCGTGCTCGGGTTGACCACGCCGTCCTCGAACTTTTTGACGAGGCGCTTGACGAGGTCGCTGGGCCGCTGCAACTCGACGGCTCCCACCGCGCCTGCGCCGCCTCGGCCGGCATCGCGCCAGCACCCGCTGCCCCGACGTCGTCCGGCTCGGGGGCGTCGTCCGCGGGCACGTCCGCGTCCTTCGTGCCCCCCTTGGCGAACCTCTTTCGCTGGGTCTCCACCAGGTCCTTCAGCTCTTCTGCGTCGAGGTCGCGCAAAGCCCTGAACGGAGCGAGGACGTCTTCCTTCAGGGCGCGGGCAGCACGCCGCGGCGCGTCGGCGTCAGTCGGCCCGGGTAGCGCGCCGTTCTCCATCATCGTGGCGGCCTTCTTGAGCTCCTTCACGAATGCCTGCGTGCGCTCGGCGGTGTCGAAGCGCAAGATCTGCCCGAGCGTCTCGGGGCCGAAGTGGTGCTCCAGGACAACGTTGGCGCCCAGCTTCGCGAAGCCGTCCTGAGCGCGGATGCCCTGGGCCTCCACCTGCGCGGCGCCCGCCCCCGAATCCTCGGCGCCCTCCCGGAACACGGGGGCCTCCGCGACCTGCGCGTCGTCCTTCTGCGGCCTCTTCGGCTTCGAAGCCTTCGCCTTGGAGATGCCGTCGAAGTTGGCCGCGGTCTTCGTGGTCTCCAGGGCCAGGTACTCCTGCACCGTCAGCATGCTGCCCAGCCAGTTGCCCAGCTCCGCGCACTGGGCGCACTGGCACGGAGGCTGCACGTCCTCGCGGCGGTCGCTGCGCTTCTCGCGCAGCGCGGACTCGACTTCCTCCGTGTTCCAGATGCTGGGCGTCGCCCACGACCCGACGTCATTCCTGAGGCACTTCGCCCGGGCCGTCTTCGCCAGTTGCTCCTGGGCGGTGGCGAACGACTCCCAGCCGCGCTGGAACGGGCCCGCCACGCCCTCCCCCGCCGGCTGCGCCGGCCACTCCGGCTCGCCCTCCGGCGCCGCGCACAGGTGCTCGTACGCGCGGAGGTAGCGCAGCTCCTTCGTGTCGTTGGGGCCGTCGGCGTCCGGCAGGCGCACTGGCCGGAGCAGCACCGACTTCATGAGGTAGTGCGTCTCCACGTTCGACTCCGCGCTCACGAACTGGAAGCCTTCGGCCTTCGGGATGCGCGGCTCGACGGCCAGCCTCTGCGTCCAGTTCCGCGCCGCCGAGTAGGAGGAGTCGAAGGCGATGTCGACGTGCAGGGTGCGACCCCCGCTGCCCTCGGGATCCAGCTCCCCGGCCGGAAGGGCATGCAGCGGCAGTTCCACGCGGTACACCCAGATGCTGTAGACGTACAAGTTCATGTCTCGGACAATAGGGTGGTCTCCGCGGTGCATCCAGTCGTCGTGCTGGCTCAGCACTGCGCCCCTGAACTTGCCCTGCGCGAGGCCCTCGACAGTCGGCCCCGGTGCCTCGGGCACCTCTTCGGCCTCGCCTTCCCGCAACTTGTTCAGCGCCTTCGTCACGTCGCGCAGCGAGCTGCCGCTGGCGCTCGCGATCTGGAACGCCTGGTGCGCGTACTCGATCGTGTCGAACTCCTCGCCGTCGGGGCTGACGTACACCGTCTCGCCCTCGCGCTGCACCTCGCGCCACCCTGGCATCGCGACCTGCTGTCCAGTGCCGGGGACCGCGTACGTGATCGAGGCGGCGGGTGCGCTTTCCGCGGTGTCGGCCTGGCCGTGCCGCCTGCGCCAGGTCTCCGCGGCGAGGTAGATGGATTTCCGCATGAACACCTTCCAGCAACGGTGCGACATGAAGGAGAGGTGCCCGAAGAGCATGGGGAAGACCATCTCGCTGCCGCTCTTCCAGGAGGCCCTGCGGAAGCAGGTCTCGAAGCGGGCCAGCACCTGCAGCGTGCGCTTGAAATCCTCCTTGCGCTTTCCTGCGGCTGTCGACTGGGCCTCGTCGCCGGCGTCGCCCGCGGCCTGCGCCTCCTTGTCGTCCCACTGGCTCTTCAGGCGGCGCACGCCGTCAAGGAGCTTGCAAAGCACGTCGTCCATGCTGGGTTTCACCTTCGTGGTGTACGAGTTGACGTAGTAGCTCGTGTTGTGGGCGTCCACGAAGGTGGCCAGCGCGTGCCGCTCCAGGTCGCGCTGGAGATCGGCGCGCGCAGCGTCGCCACTGTCCACGGCGGGGCTGTCGCGGTTCGCGAGTGTCCTGTAGATCCCGTGCAAGTCGGTGAGTACGACGAGGTCCCACTTCTCCGCGGGCGTGGTGTTCAGATGCTGGAACCATCCCCAGTCCTCCCGGGCGCCCACCGAGAAGTCGGCGTAGCGCTGAGGGTAGAGGCCATGGTTGTAGCTCTTGCGGTCCTCCTCGTTCGCCGGCGGTTCCAGCTCCGACGCATCCATCCACAGGCGCGGGGGCAGCACCCGTCTCATGTCCTGCACGTCCACGTTGCACCGCGCCGCGACGAGTGCCGCGTACTTCGTGGAGGTCTCCCCGGGGTGGAGCTGGAAGGTGACGATGCGTCCGGCCATGCCGTAGTCCGTCTCCCGGAATATGCCGATGCAGCCGCGCAGCGCCTTCCCGCGCGTGCGGAGTCGGCACTCTCGGGAGTCCTCACCCTCGGTCCACGTGCACAATTTCACCAGGTTGTAGAAGTTGTGGCGGCAGATCTGCGAGCCGCGCGTCCTGTCGGAATGGTACTTGTAGCATGAGGGGCTGCAGACGTGGATGCCGCAGCCGATGACGAGCTCGCGCACGTCGCGGCACATCGCGAATCCACTCCTCGCTCGGGAGAGACTCCGCCAGGGTGCCCCCGCCGCGGTACCTCGGGAAGATGCCGGAGGCGCTGCTGGAGAGCGGCCGCCGCCAGTACCCCTTGTTCTCCGCGGCCCTCTGCTCTGTCCACGCCGCAACGTCGTCCACGATCTCGCCGCCGTTGTTGCGCAGCGGCAGATCGGGGCGAATCGCCCTGTGGTAGTCGTCTACCTAGGGCTCGTAGAACCACAGCTCCTGCGGCTCCGTCTCGCCTCCGTCCCCGAGCTGCTCTGCAGTCGCCATCTCCGCGCCCCCGTCGGCCCGGAAGTACCGCTTCTCGTTGGGCCCGAACGGCAGCGGCGGCACCGTGACCCCGCACTTGTTCTCGCCCCCCTGCAGCTGCAGGGGCAGCAGCTCCACGGCGCTCTGCTGAGTGGCGACCACGGCCTGCACCACCTGCCGCATCCACAGGTTCAAGCGCTCCTGGAAGCGCGCCTCGTCGCGCTGCAGCATGTCCAAGAGCACGCGCAGCTGACCCTGCAGCAGCCAGATGAGGATGTGAGGGCGCAGCGAGCCGCGGCCCTGAGCCTCGACCGGGCCGAAGGCCGCCGCGAGGGGGCCGAACACCGTGGGCACGCCCATGAGGTCGGCCGCCACGCCGTCGGATATCCAGTGCTCCGAAGCCTTTCGGACTTCTCCTCGCCGCCACCCGACGGTCTCCGGGCGCAGGCCGAGGACGTGGACGAAGAACAGCCTCATCATCAGCTCGAACACCACGGCCTGGCCCTCGGGGTCCGCGGTGATGCGCTGCGACATCTCGCTGAACGTGACTTGCTCCGCCTCGGTCAGGTCGTTGTCGAAGGTGTACTCCTCCCCCTGCACGATCAGGGTCAGGGGCTGCTTGGTGTCTGCCAGATTCGGGGTGACGAACTGGACGGGCGGGCCGAAGCGCAGGGCATGCGCCTCGCCCTCTCCGCGCAGCTCCCGCCTGTGTCCGTCGGACCCGACTTGGCCGGCAGTGGCCTGGCCCAGGGTGGCGAAGGCCTTGCGCACCTCGTTCGGGGTGTCCTTGTCCTTGAGGATGCCGTGCAGCGTGGCCTTCCCGCCCGTCTGCTGCGCCCTGAGCTGCACCTCCTCGATCATCTCCGGCGTGATGCCCGCGCAGGCGCGAGCGGCCCCGAACGCCCCGGGCGTCTTCATGAAGGTGTAGGTGCTGTTGGTCGTCTCCGTGACTCTCCAGAAGGAGCACAGTAGGTGCACGTCGTACCAGCAGCTCCGGAAACGACTGATGGGCCTGGCCACGTACTTCTCCTCGTCCGAAGGCACATCGTACTCCATCTCCTCCCGCGTGAGAAGATTCTTGATGAAGTGCGCCGCGCTGAAGCAGAGCCGAGCCTCCTTCTGCCTCTGCGGGTCCTCATCTCCGTCCGGGGGGGGCTGGCCGAGGCCCCAGGCGCAGTCCCCGTAGCAGAAGTCCGTGGGCCTGGCAATCGACCAGTACTTCGGATTCCACCAGCTCTCCGCCTTCCTCGAAGTGGGCACCCGAAGCCTCGCCTTCCGCTGGCCGTCTGGGCCGGGCGGTCCCTGCAAGGAGCGCGGATCGTCCTCGGCGGGAGTCCCCGCGACTCCTGCAGATCGCGACAAGTCGCCCGCGCCCTCCTCCGCCTGACAGTTGTTGGTCTCCAGCGCCTGGACGCGCCAGTGCAGCTTCGCCATGTCCTCCCCCGGGGAGATCTTCCGACAGCGCGCGTGGAACTCTTGGCAGAGGTCCCGCAGGCGGCAACGCCCGATCTCGTCCAGCTGCAGCGCCCTATCATCGCCTCCCTGGTCCTCGAGTCTGGACATCAGCTCGTTGGCCACCACGCGACCCGCCTGACTCTCCATCCTCTCGAGCATGCCCTGGAGCGCCGGCAGGGGCGTGAGCTCGCTGACGTCGTCCATGTGGTCCTCGAGGACGGACAGCCACTTGGTCAGCTCCTGCGCGTCCTCGGCGGCCGCGCTCATCTCTGCCTGCGCACCGGTGGTGGCCGACGCGGGACCCTGCGCCTGCGCGACGTCGTCCAGCGCCGCGTCCGCGGGGACATACTTCGCGCAGGCCAGCATGAAGTCGGGCACGCCCGGCTGCGGGGGGAACCGGTCCACGAGGTCCGATCGGTACTGCACGCCCGGGTCATTGTACACGTAGTTGTGCTGCTTCAACAACCGCGCCTGGGCGTCGTACTCCGCCTTGTCGACGTGCAGCGCCACCTCCTCCCTCATGGCTCTCAAGGCCCTCTCCTGCTTCTGCTCCTCGGTCAGGGGGGCGCCCTCCTCGTCGTCGTCGGCGCCCGCGAAGACGGCCACGAACGTGTCCCTGAGCATGTCGGGCTCCGGCGGGAAGCTCCGTATCGCGTGGTCCACGTTCCCGTTCCCGAACACGATGGCGGTGCCCTGCATGGCGTACTGCAAGAACTTCTGCCTCCACGACTGCTGCTCCTGCCGGACGGCCTTGTCGGCGCCCTTGCTGGACAGGTAGATCTTCGTGGACACGACGCGGCCGAGCGCAAGCAGCATCTGGTGTGCGAGAGCGGCCTTCCTGAGCAGGGGGTGGTGGCGGCCCAGCCAGAGGTCGTTCAACAGCGCCATGAGCGGCACCTTGGGGTGATCAGACCACAGGTCTCTCCGGCAATCCTCGCACACTTTCACCGGCACCTTCCCTTCGAGCGCCTCGGGCGGCACGCGCCTCTTGTGCATGAGTATCTTCGTGGACGTCGGCGAGCCCTCGCAGTCGTTGTGGGGGAAGTCCACGGCCGACGACATCAGCTCGTCGCGCGGTATGAGGGGACATCGTTGGTGATGCCACTCGGCCGACAGGCAGTCCGCGAACTGGGCCCGGTCCTTTATGGTGCACTTGTCGCCGACGAGGTACTCCGAGTGGAGGTTCTCGGACCACTGCTGCATGGCGCAGCAGACGCAGGCCTGGAAAGCGCGGGGCCCCCTCGCCTGACACGCCGCCTGAGCGCGGGCTGCCGACTCCGCCGCGCCGGCCGCCTGCCGGGAGATCTCCTCCGCGGGCCCCCCCTGCCCGATCTTGCCGACGATACTGCCGATGATCTCCGCGTGGAGCAGCTGCTTCTGCACCTCCGGTTCAGGCTTCGGGACGAACGGCTCGTCCACGGGGTCGACGGTGGCGCAGCACTGGGAAATGTGGAACCTGGCAACCACCTGCAGCGATGGCGGGGAGCACCGCCCGACCCCCAGCGCTCTCGATGCCCTTAGCGCTGGCGCCGGGAGCGCCAGCGCTAAGGGCACGTCTCCGAGGGCTGGGCGCAGTTCCCCGCCGCCCGCTCGCCTGGCGCTCCTCGGTCGGCGACGGCTGGTAGGGCCCCAGCTCGCACCGCGCCACATACTGCGACTGGTACCACCGCTGCCCCCCGTGGACTCTGCCCTGGCGCGCCTTGAACGCCTCCCTGCTGGGGAACTCGGCCTCGCACATGCGGCAGGCATATAATAATGCAGCGCAGGCGCGGGGCACTGGAACCAGTCAGAGCGATCCCGAAGGCGCGCAGGCATGGCGGCGTGCCGGGGAGGGCCGCGGTTGCAGGGCCTGCGCTGCCACGCCTCCGCGAGGTGCGCCCTCAGCGGGTTGCCGTCGCCCAGCGCGGCCGACGCGTCGCTCGCCGCCAAGCGGGCCGCGGCCGCCACGGAGGGGGCGCCGTGGGCGGAGCCCAGGCGCTCGTCCAGGAGCTCCGCGACGTGGTGCACGTGCCACTCCCCGCTCTCCGGCGCTTGGCGTCGGAAATCTCGTTCTCCGTGACCCCGAGCGCTTCCCGCAGTCTCCCGGCCAACTTGTCGGGTCGATCGGGTGCCTGCAGGAACGTCGCCCATCGGCGGGTGCAGTCGTCGCCCGCGTAGACGAAGAAGTCAGGGTAATGCTTCAGCAGGTCATCGGCAGCGACCAGCGGCTCCAGCAAGTGCAGGAGCAGGAAGAGATCCCCACACAACCGGCGCTCCTCGCTGGCGGTCTGCAAGCTCTTCGCCTCCCTGCTGCTGCGGAGGACAGGGGCGGCGGCGTTGTTCTGGGAGTCCTGTCTGGATCCGTCGGCGTTGTCGCACTTGCTCTTCGGCTTCCGCCCCTGTCGCAGTACCTCCTCCGGCTTGCAACCGCGCTTCTGATCCTCCCTGGCCTGCTGCCTCCCAGCGCGGCTCTGCTGCTGCCGCCTCCCAGCGCGGCTCTGCTGGCTCCCGGCGCGGCTCTGCTGCTGCTGCCTCCCAGCGCGGCTCTGCTGCCTCCCAGCGCGGCTCTGCTGCCGTCCAGCAGCGCTCTGTTTCCCTCGGAGGCGGAGCCGCTTCTTGGCAGGGGCGCCGCTCCTCGTGGACGCCGCCGGCCGCTTCCGCGCGCCCGGCACGCCAGCGTCGCCGGCCCCGTCCTCCTCCTCGTCGCACTTCCCGTCGAGGCCGGGGCTGTCCTCGCCGTCCGCGTCGCCGTCGCCGTCGCCGCCCGCGCCCTCCGCGCCGTCGACGACCGGCCCGGGCGGCCACGGGCGCGCCTCGGCGCGGGCCGCCCTGGAGTCCACCTTCTCAAGGAAGATCATGCAAGGTATCTTGTGCTCGGTGCCAGGCGCCCACTGGACCACGTGCGGCCGATCGCCCAGGTCGTCTGCAGTGTACCAGCTCCCGTCCTCGACGTGAGCCACGAAGTGGCCCTGGGGGTCATTCAGGAAGTGGGATGGGACGGCTTCCGATCCCTCGGGCAGGATGTACTGCACGTAGGCGCGCAGGCGGTACGCGACGTCTTCCCCCCCCGCCCTCAGAGCCACCTCCGGGAGGTCACCCCAGTAGGGCGCGATGTCGCAGCCGCCGAGGAAGAGCGCCGCGCCGTCGCCCCGCTCCCACCTCTGGGGCACGTGGACCGCCAGCAACTCGGGCTTCGATCGCAGTCGCCCGCCCATGGAGGCGCCGCGGCGGAGCAGCTCTCGCACGTCCAGTCGCTGCGCGCCCCCGTCGAGGAAGAAGTCCTGCGGCGACAGGGCGTCGTCGCCGTCGTCTGCCCCGTCCACGAATGCCGGGAGCCTCATCATGGCTTCCTCGTCGCATCCGGTCTGGAAGAGGCTGGCGAGACCAGGCGCGTCTTCCAGGATGAACGACAGCGCCTCACTCGCGTCCGCGTACCTCCCCAGCTTGAAGTCCACCCAGTGCTTCGCGAGGAACGCGTCCACGAAGGCGTGCGGGGACCAGCGGTCCACGCGGGCCGGCGCTGGCGCGGCGCCGCCGTCGCCCTCCGCCAGGCTCGGCGGCGCCCCGCGCACGCAGGCGGTCGCCAGGGCGCGCAGCTCCTCGAGAGGGGGTGAGAAACCCAGGCCGACTGCCTCCCATACCCCGCCCTGTCGACGCGCCAATCGTCTCCCCTCCCCTGCGGAGGGAGGAACCCCAAAAATCAACCGGGGGCTGTGCCGGAGTGAAGACATCGACGAGATTTCCCCCACCCCGCGTCCTGCAGAATCAGCGGCTCGCCCTGGCCCTCCGCCCCCAGGAGCGCGGCGCGCGCGGCGGGGCAGTGGGGGAGGCACTGCAAGGGCGCGTTGAGGTAGCAGGTGTTGCACAGGTTCGAGAGGCCGGGGTATGGGCGCTGGCCGCCGCGCGACCGATGCAGGGCGGGATGCCTCCAACGGTCCTCGTCGTGGACGTCGTTCCCCTCGCGCCAGTGCTGGTGCAGCATCCGCAGTGCCTGCTCCGCGCCCTCGGCGCGCTCATCCTCCAGCCTCGATTCCCGACCGGCCTGCACCAGCGCGTCGATGCGCTCCTTTAGGACCTGGGCCGCTGGCTGCAGCCTGCTGGTCCCCCTCCACCTCTGCCACCTCCTCGCCAAGTCATCCTCGGGCCCCCTTCCGGGGCGCTGGCGCCGTGGCCAGCGGCCGCGCTCACTGTGCCAGGCCAGAACGTCGCGGAACGTCGCGGCCGCGACGTCCCGTCGACCTCCCGCTGTCCGAGGAGTCGGGCCCCGGCGGCGAGCAGTCCCGGGAGTCTGCCGGGGGCGCCTGCCCGCGGCCG
>CAUYUJ010015933.1:299676-305117 GCA_963575745.1 Prorocentrum cordatum | reverse complement strand
GGAGGAGGAGGAGGAGGAGGGGGGAAGAGGAGGAGGAGGAGGAGCATCCTTACGATGCGACTTGGAGGAAGCGTCGACAGAGGCACGCATGCTATGGCACGGGCAGCCACGCGCGTCGGCGTCGCGTTTGTCGCCAAAAGCCTTCAGGAGGACACCCTCTCCTCACGCCCCCACGTCTCCTCCCCTTCCCCCCTTTGCCCTGAGAAGGACGGAGAGGGGAGGACAGAAGAGACGGAGTCTCATGCAGCACTCTCGCCGCGCCGCCCCGCAATCGCCGACGAGCTTTCCCGCGGCGGCTTGCGAGCAACACATGAGCTTCTCAACGCGCTGGGTCTTCCTCGTCTGAAGCTCGTTGCGGATGCGATCTTTATGCGCCACCGTGCCTGCACGGAACGGGCGCGTCAGAATGCTTCTCTGCTAATTACCTCTTTGGTGCTTCCTGGGCCCCATGTGCCCCTCGCACCGACGTGCCTCTGACACCAACCACTTCTGAATTTGCCCTCTGGCGCCTGGCTGCGCTGCGTTCGGCTCCCATGCGATTCTAAGATCGTCAAGAAGTGCCACGAGGACAGCCACGCCCGTCACTGGACGGACAACAAAGCCCACAAGGCGGCCCCAAGACTGCCCAAGAAGGCCTCGAGACGGTCCAAAAGGGCCTCAATATGGCCTCACTGCGGCCCCGATGCGTCCATAGAGGACGCCAAGAGGGCGCCCAAGAGGCCCTCGAGATGCAACTCATGACGATTGTCTTTGGTCTTTTCAAGAACTTGAACTAACGATAAGTCGACTACTTTTGGGCTTCTAGGCGCAAGAGAGCCGCACGACGGCCAATTATGGCCCCAAGACGGCCAAAGGTGGCATAAGGGTCACAAAGGGTCCCAAGAGGCCTCCCTGGCGCCTGGCTGCGCTGCGCTCGGCTCCCAGGCGCTGCGCACGTCCGAGCGATGCCGGGGCCGTGTCTCGTGCTTCGAATCCTGGGGCCATTGTGGGCGCCTGGGCCGAGCTCGTGCTTCGTGCTTCGTGCTTCGAACCCTGGGCCGTGCTCGTGCTTCGTGCTTCGAACCCTGGGAGGGAGAAGGGGGAGGGATGGAGGAAGGAGGCAGGAAGGAGAAAAAGGAGGGAGCGATACCCGGGCCGTGGCTCGTGCCTCGACTCCCGGGGCACGCGTGGGCGCCTGGGGAGGCAGCACCGCACGAGCGGCCAGGGCTCCTCCCACCACGGGCAGGTCGGCGCGGCCTCCCCGGAGGAGCGGCCTGGAGGAGGAGGAAGGAGGGAGGAAGGATTGAGGGAGGAGGCAGGAAGGAGGAAGGAGGAGGAAGGAGGAAAAAAGGAGGAAGGAGGAGGAAGGAGGAGGAAGAAGGAGGAAGGGTTGAGGAAGGAGGCAGGACGGAGGAACAAAGAAGGAAGGAAGGAGGAAGGGGAGAGCGCTCTGGGAAAATTATGCTAACGGAGTTCCCCACATAAAGAGATTAACGGTTTTGTGGGACCCATTTTCTTGATGCCCTCCTCGCTCAGGCGGGGCCTCCCTGGAGGGGTGGGAGGGGCACGAAACCATGTAAATAGTATGGTATTCCGATACCCTCCTCGCTCAGGCGGGGCCTCCCTGGAGGGGTGGGAGGGGCACGAAACCATGTAAATAGTATGGTATTCCGATACCCTCCTCGCTCAGGCGGGGCCTCCCTGGAGGGTTGGGAGGGGCACGAAACCATGTAAATAGTATGGTATTCCGATACCCTCCTCGCTCAGGCGGGGCCTCCCTGGAGGGGTGGGAGGGGCACGAAACCATGTAAATAGTATGGTATTCCGATACCCTCCTCGCTCAGGCGGGGCCTCCCTGGCGGGGTGGGAGGGGCACGAAACAATGTAAATAGTATGGTATTCCGATACCCTCCTCGCTCAGGCGGGGCCTCCCTGGAGGGGTGGGAGGGGCACGAAACCATGTACATAGTATGATTTTCGGATACCCTCCTCGCTCAGGCGGGGCCTCCCTGGAGAGGTGGGAGGGGCACGAAACCATGTAAATAGTATGGTTTTCGGATACCCTCCTCGCTCAGGCGGGGCCTCCCTGGAGGGGTGGGAGGGGCACGAAACCATGTAAATAGTATGTATTCCGATACCCTCCTCGCTCAGGCGGGGCCTCCCTGGAGGGGTGGGAGGGGCACGAAACCATGTAAATAGTATGGTATTCCGATGCCCTCCTCGCTCAGGCCCCTCTCTCCCTCCCCCCCCCTCCGCAGGGCCTCCCTGGATGGGTGGGAGGGGCACGAAACCATGTAAATAGTATGGTATTCCGATACCCTCCTCGCTCAGGCGGGGCCTCCCTGGAGGGGTGGGAGGGGCACGAAACCATGAAATTAGTATGGTATTCCGATACCCTCCTCGCTCAGGCGGGGCCTCCCTGGTGGGAAGGGCACGAAACCATGTAAATAGTATGGTATTCCGATACCCTCCTCGCTCAGGCGGGGCCTCCCTGGAGGGGTGGGAGGGGCACGAAACCATGTAAATAGTATGGTATTCCGATACCCTCCTCGCTCAGGCGGGGCCTCCCTGGAGGGGTGGGAGGGGCACGAAACCATGTAAATAGTATGGTATTCCGATACCCTCCTCGCTCAGGCGGGGCCTCCCTGGAGGGGTGGGAGGGGCACGAAACCATGTAAATAGTATGGTTGTCCGATACCCTCCTCGATCAGGCGGGGCCTCCCTGGAGGGGTGGGAGGGGCACGAAACCATGTAAATAGTATGGTATTCCGATACCCTCCTCGCTCAGGCGGGGCCTCCCTGGAGGGGTGGGAGGGGCACGAAACCATGTAAATAGTATGGTATTCCGATACCCTCCTCGCTCAGGCGGGGCCTCCCTGGAGGGGTGGGAGGGGCACGAAACCATGTAAATAGTATGGTATTCCGATACCCTCCTCGCTCAGGCGGGGCCTCCCTGGAGGGGTGGGAGGGGCACGAAACGATGTAAATAGTATGGTATTCCGATACCCTCCTCGCTCAGGCGGGGCCTCCCTGGAGGGGTGGGAGGGGCACGAAACCATGTAAATAGTATGGTATGGTACGGTATGGTGTGATATGGTATGGTATGGTACTGGAGGTATGGTATGGTATGGTACGGTGTGGCATTGGTGTGATATGGTATGGTATGCTATGGTACGCCATGGTATGGTATGGTACGGTACGGTATGGTACGTATGGTGTGGTATGGTATGGTATGGTATGGTATGTGTGGTAGGAACTATGGTATGGTATGGTGTGTGTGGTAGGAATAATATTGTGCGGTATGGAAGATGGAGCGGGAGGTGGGTGGGAAGGAGAGGGTGTTCTGGGAAAACAAGAACCCCACTCAGGATGTGGGGAACAAAGGATTGAAGTAGGAGTAGGAGGAGGAGGAGGAGGAGCAGGAGGAGGAATGGGAGTTGGAGGAGGGGTTGGGGGAAGAGAAGCGGGAGAACCCGGTGCCAGGAGGAGGAGGAGGAGGATGAAGGATGAAGAGGAGTGAGGCGGAGGAGGAGGAGGAGGATGAGGAGGAGGAGGATAGCAAGAGAGAGGAGGAAGGAGGAGGAGACGAGGAGGAGGAGGAGGCAAAGGAGGAAATCGCGGGGAAATGGAGGAGCGGAGGGGAGGCTGGGCCTCGTGCGGGCACTCTGGCCACGGTTGGCGCCGGCCGTCGGAGGCAGGGGTTCCCGACCGGAAGCTTCGCGCGGAGGAGGAGGAGGGGGGAGGAGGAGGAGGAGGAGGAGGAGGAGGAGGAGGAGGAGGAGGAGGAGGAGGAGGAGGAGGGAGGAGGAGGAGGAGGAGGAGGGAGGAGGAGGAGGAGGAGGGAGGAGGAGGAGTAGGAGGGGAGAGGGGAGGAGGAGGAGGAGGAGGAGGAGGGGAGGAGGCGGAGGAGGAGCGAGGAGGAGGAGGAGGAGGGGGAGGAGGCAGAGGAGAGGAGAGGAGGAGGGGAGGAGGGAGGAGAGAGGAGGGAGGAGGAGGAAGAGGCGCCCTCGACGGCGAGAATTTATTCGCGCTTTCGCGCTTCGGCTCCGATTTCCCTCCTCCTCTCCTTCCCCCCTGGGAGGCGGCGGCGCGGGACCGCGAAGTTATTTGCACTTCGCCCTTCGCGCAGCGCGAAGCGCGAAGTTGGGAGCCCTTGTTTTTCCCGGCGGGGATTATTAAGGAGCATCTTGGATCATCCTGCGAAAAAGCCACGCACGGAACCGAAAAAAACACAGGGAATGGACGTCCCAGCGATGGCCAGTGGACCATTTGGCCTTGGCAGGCCCCGTCTCCTCAGGCTTGAGTGCAGCTGCTGCCGCCCAGAGCTCGTCAGTCGAAGCCTCAGTTTACAGATATTCTCCCCACTGCAGCCATTCGGGGCGAGAGGCTTTGTCCGAACGGTATCCTTCTGCGTTTCGGGCTCAATGAGAATGGCCTCGGAGAGGCAGTCACAGCCAGGGAAGCGTCTTTGAAAGCAGATCATGAATCTAATTTACTGAGTGAGACTTAGGCGCCATATTGTGTGTGCCTCCTATGTTATTGATTGGGTTATCATGTGTGCTTGAGGGAATGCCCTTGGCGCGTTCATGCATGGGAGTGAATGAAGAGGCGGAGGAGGAGGATGAAGAGGAGGAGGAGGAGGGGGAGGATGGGCAGGAGGATGGAGGGAGATCGTCGTCGTCAGCGCCGTCGTCAGAGGGGGAGCATGAGAGGCGGAGGAGGAGGAGGAGGAGGAGGAGGAGGAGGAGGAGGAGGAGGGGGAGGATGGGCAGGAGGATGGAGGGAGATGGTCGTCGCCGTCGTCGTCGTCGTCGCCGTCGGCGGAGGGGGAACATGAGGTCCAGCGCACGTTTACGTAAGGCGCATCAGCGAGCGATGTTGCATGCTACCTGTTCTACAGGTTCCATCTTCGCAGGTCCCTACAAGGGTTCTCTTTGATTGGACTTTGAACGGCGGGCTTCACGCCCACCATATCCCAACAAGGGGAGATGCTTGCTGCTATTCTAGACGCTTCGCGTATCCCCACCAGCCCGTCCAGAAACGACGCCCAGGCGAGTAGAGGATCGTCCTGAGGGGCTGTTCGGCGTCTTGGGTGCCTCGGGGGGGCCTCTGTGGGCCGTTCGGGATTCTCTTTGGGGCCTCCTGGGGGCCTCTTGGGGCCTCTTGGGGCCATCTTGGGGCCTTTGGGGGCCTCCTGGGCGCTTCGTGGGGCCATCTTTGCCCCCTCAGGAGGCCAACATGGGGCCAGAATCTTAGTAAAATCAATGATTTTGGCTTCCTCGCCGAGGCCGTTTTGGACGCTCTGACCGCTCGCGGCCCCCCCCCGCCTTGGAGGTCAGTTTGGGTTCTCCGAGGCGCTGTTGGAGTCATCTTATTCAGTGCCCCCCCCCAAGAGGCCAACATGTGGCTAAAACCTTAGTGCAAACAATGGTTTGACATTATCGCCGAGGCTTCTGGGAGCA
>CAUYUJ010015933.1:172176-294676 GCA_963575745.1 Prorocentrum cordatum | reverse complement strand
CGTTTTTGCCTTCGGAGGCCGTCTAGGGCCCGCGTGAGGGCCGTAGTAGGAGGAGGAGGAGGAGGGGGAGTGGGAGAAGGAGGAGGAGGAGGAGGAGGAAGAGGAGGAGGAGGAGGAGGAGGAGGAGGTCTCGGGGGCTGTCTCGGGGCCGTTTTTGTTGGGGCGTCCTGGGCTGTCTTGGGGTCCCCTTGGGCCGTCTTGCGGGCCTCCGTGGGGGCCCCTTGGGCCGTCTTGGGGCGGTGCCGGGGGGGCCTTCGGGCCTGTCTTGGAGCGTCGTGAGCTCGAAAGGGCGAGAACGCTAAGTAACCTCATCGAACAACCATCAATGACTTAGGCCTCTCAGAAATCCTCTTTGAGCCTTCTCTTGGGGTCTAAGGAACCTCTTGGTCTTCAGATGCAGTCGTGGGTCCCCCCTGGGCCGTGGCGGGTCCCTCTTGGGCACTTTAGGGCCATCTTGGAGGTCTCTGGGGCAGCCTTGGGGTCGTCTTGGGGACATCTTGGGCTGTCAAGGGGCCCTCCTGGTCCGTCTTGGGGGCCCTTTGGGCCATCTTGGGGCGATCTTGGGGGCTTGTGGGCCATCGTGGGAAGGCAGAAAAGTCGAGAACGCCAAACTCATCGAGCAATCTGCGGAACAGCAATGTTTTTTACCTCCTTGAGGTCCTCTTGGGGCCCTGTTGGGGCGTCTGAGGGGCCTCCATGGCCGTCAGGAGAACAGATTGGAACGTCTTGTGTAGGGGGAGGGGGAATCCCTCTCCGAAGAGGAAGAAGAGGGGGTGGGAGAGGAAACTCGCTGAACAACTCACGCCCAGAGGGCTGATGGGATTAGAAAGCGAGCAGAGGAAACGCTTTAGACAGCCTCCGCCCAGAAGGCGCGCGGTCGTTTTGCAGGACATTGCAGCGCCGTTTGCAAGTGCTGCAGGACATTGCATGGCAGTCCAGGGGTTTGGTCTGCAGGGTATTGCAGGGTCGTTTTGCAGTGCAGGGTCCTGCACGGTGTGGCAGGGTCCGCGTGGAGTCTTCGGCCTCTCCCCCCTGTGCAGGGTATTGCACGGGGCGCGGCGAGATTCAGGGGAGAGGGCAGGGCGAGGGGCTACTGGAAAGCCGGCAGGGGATCCGCCCCGGACGGCCTCCGCCCAGAGGAGGGGAGGGAGGGAGGGAGGGAGGGAGGGAGGGAGGGAGGGAGGGAGGGAGGGAGGGAGGGAGGGAGGAGGAGGGCTGGTCGGATGTGAGGTCCCGGTCCCTAGGAGGATCCCGAGGATTCGGCATTGACGCTCCAGGGGATCGAGCAAAGGGCCTGAGAACACTCCAACTCGTGCCTCGAGGGCACGGTGTCGGCGTATTTGAGAACCCAGACCGCGCCAGACACGGTCCTTGGGACTCCATCGCCGCGAGCCAAGGCGACTCTTTCGTCCTGGTAGCCCGGAGTCGTACCAGAATGCCGCTCCTGAGGCTTCAACGCAGCTAATCCACCTGACTGTTGCGTCCCCACGTTCCTAACTCGTGCCAGAACACTATTGCTGGGACTTCGACACTACGAATCCTACAAACGGTTGCGAACTTTTCAGACGAATGTGCGCGGCGCTGAGGCGAGAGCCACTTTTTGAACAGGAGCCGCCCTCCACCCTTGACGTTGTTGCAAACTTTTGCGGCTAACGTGCGCGGCGCTATCGCGAGAGTTTCATTTTGAAAGCGACCCGCCCTCCATCCTTGACTCAATATTTTTTAATCGATCCCCATCCCCATTCGCATCCCCATCCCGATCCCCACCATCCCACCACCCCAGTTGGGGAGATACCCCTCGAAGCCCGCAGGGAATCGCCTATATTCCATATCGGGGGTAAATCGTCCAGCACGCCAGTAGGGATAGGGATCGGTTAAACCATGCTCCTTGACGCCGTCGCAGACATATGCGACGAAGCGCTGAGGCGAGAGCTCCATTCTGAAAACGGTCCGCCCTCAACCCTTGAACCGTTGCGCATTTCAAGCTTCAGGATGATGCATTGTGGGGACGTCTTAGCCGAAACGCCCAACCCGGCCTACGGACACACCTGGGGGTGCGACAGGGATGAGTTGCTCCGACAGAATCGAGCACGGGGTCGAGTACAGAATTGGTGTACCCTTAGTTTGATTTTAGTCGTAGTAGTAGTAGTAGTAGTAGTAGTAGTAGTAGTAGTAGTAGTAGTAGTAGTAGTAGTAGTAGTAGTAGTAGCATTAATAATAGCATGTGTGTCAGTATTAGCAGTAGTAGTAGTAGTAGGAGGAGTAGTAGTAGTAGTAGTAGTAGTAGTAGTAATAGTAGTAGTAGTAGTAGTAGTAGTAGTAGTAGTAGTAGTAGTAGTAGTAGTAGTAGTAGTAGTAGTAGTAGTAGTAGTAGTAGTAGTAGTAGTAGTAGTAGTAGTAGTAGTAGTAGTAGTAGTAGTAGTAGTAGTAGTAGTAGTAGTAGTAGTAGTAGTAGTAGTAGTAGTAGCAGTAGAAGTAGCAGTAGCAGTAGTAGTAGTGGTAGTAGTAGTAGCAGTCGTAGTAGTAGTAGTAGTAGTAGTAGTAGTAGTCGTAGTAGTAGTAGTCGTAACGTAGTAGTAGTAGTAGTAGTAATAGTAGTAGTAGTGTAGTAGTAGTAGTAGTAGTAGCCGTAGTAGTCGTAGTAGTAGTAGTAGTAGTAGTAGTAGTAGTAGTAGTAGTAGTAGTAGTAGTAGTCGTAGTAGTAGTAGTAGTAGTAGTAGTAGTAGTAGTAGTAGTAGTAGTAGTAGTAGTAGTAGTAGTAGTAGTAGTAGTAGTAGTAGTAGTAGTAGTAGTAGTAGTAGTAGTAGTAGTAGTAGTAGTAGTAGTAGTAGTAGTAGTAGTTGTAGTTGTAGTTGTAGTAGTAGTAGTAGTAGTAGTAGCAGCAGTAGTAGTAGTTGTAAAAGTAGCAGTAATAATACTAGTAGTAGTAGTCGTCGTCGTTGTGGTAGTGGTAGTGGTAAAGGTAGTGGTCGTAGTAGTAGTGGCAGTGGTCGCAGTAGTAGTAGTAGTAGTAGTAGTAGTAACATTAGTAGTAGTAGTAGTAGTGGTAGTAATAGTAGTAGTAGGAGTAGTAGTAGTAGTAGTAGTAGTAGCAGTAGAAGTCGCAGACGTATTGGTGATAGTAGTAGTAGTAGCAGAAGAAGAAATAGCAGTCGTAGTAGTAGTAGTAGTAGTAGTAGTAGTAGTAGTCGTAGTAGTAGTAGCAGTAGTAGTATAATTAGTAGAAGTCGTAGTAGTCGTAGTAGCAGTAGTAGTAGTAGTAGTAGTAGTAGTAGTACAAGTAGTAGTAGTACTAGTCGTAGTAGTCGTAGTCGTAGTAGTAATAGCAGTACTACTGATAATAGTAGTAGTCGTAGTCGCAGTAGTAGTAGTAGTAGTAGTAGTAGTAGTAGTAATAGTAGTCGTCGTTGTGGCAGCGGTAGTGGTCGTAGGATGAGTATTATTATTATTCTTATTCGTATTAGTAGTAGTAGTAGTAGTAGCAGCAGTAGTAGTAGGAGTAGTAGTAGTAGTAGTAGTAGTGGTAGTACTTAGTGGTAGTAGTAGTAGTAGTAGCAGCAGCAGCAGCAGCAGCAGCAGTAGTAGTAGTAGTAGTAGTAGTAGTACTAGTACTAGTACTAGTAGTAGTAGTAACAGTAGTCGTAACAGGGGTAGTAGCAGTAGTAGTAGTAGTAGTAGTAGTAGCAGCAGTAGTAGTAGTAGTAGTAGTAGTAGTAGTAGTAGTAGTCTCGCCGAATGTACGAAACATGTGCAGAATACTCGTAGAACATCCCATGCCGACGGGAAACACAATGGGGTAAATATTGGTCGATCCCCTGCTCGAGAGATTATTGATGGACGGATGGGGCAAGGAGGAGGAGGAGGAGGGAGGAGGACGAGAGGTGGGGCGAGAGGTGGAGGTGGAGGATGAGGAGGTGGTGGAGGAGGAGGAAGAGGAGGAGGACGGCGAGGCCAAAGAGTCCAACAAGATGATGAGCACGAGGAGGAAGAGGATTGAGATGACGAGCGGGGATGAGGCGGACTTGAGTAATTGAAGCTGGGGGATGTAGGAGGACGTGGGGTCTAAGAAGAAGGAGAAGGATGAGAAGGAGTAGGCGAGGGAGGAAGAGGAAGGAGGAGAAACAATGGGACAAGGGGCTGAACAGCGGAAGAGCGAGTAGTCAGAGGAGGAGGACGACGACGAAGAACGACGACTGACGACGACCGACGACGCGGACGACGCTGGCGTTCATGGCGCGCGCTCCCGCACCCGCGCTGCAGCGCCGATGATGGCCTTCTTCGGCGGGTTCAACTTCGGCGCGGTGCAGGGGGGCGCCTGGGGCCGAGAGGAGGGGGGAGACGGGTGTGGACGAGAAGAAGTTGTGATGAGGAGTGGGAAGCGGGGAGGCGGAGGAGGAGGAGGAGGAGGCGGAGGAGGAGGATGGGGGTGACGAGGAGGAGGAGGAGGAGGAGGAGGAGAAGGAGCAGGAGGATGGATGATGAGGGGGAAGAGAGGAGGGACATACGATGGAGGAGATGGGGGAGGCAGTGAGAATGGAGGAGCCGGAGGGAGGCAGGAGGGATTAGTGAGGAGTGAGAACGGAGAGGTGGCGTTATAGGGTCAACAGGACGGAGATGATGATGAGGGTCAAAATGATGACCTGAACGATGGTGATGATGATGATGGTGATGATGGTGATTATGATGATGATGAGGATGATCATGGTGATGATGAGGATGATGATGATGATGTAATTGATGCTGATGGTGATAACGATGATGACCACGCTGCTGCTTCGATGATGATGATGATGATGATGATGCTGCTGCTTCGATGATGATGATGCCGATGATGATGATGATGATGATGATGATGATGATGATGATGCTGATGATGATGATGGTGATGATGATGATGATGATGATGATGATGATGATGATGATGATGATGGTGGTGGTGGTGGTGGTGGTGGTGGTGGTGATGATGATGATGATGATGATGATGATGATGATGGCGTCGGTACCTTTTAGCTTCCCCAAGAGAAGGCTAATGGCGCCAACATCGCAGAGCTGATTTCGTTCGGAGAACAAGGGGATGGGCCTGCAGTGTCCTGGAGAACTTCGTTCCGGACTTCGGAGTGAGTGTCGTGCGGATTTTTGTTGGGGGCCAGGAGTGAAGACTAACAAACATCCACGTGACATTCACTTCGCTCCTCGCTCGCCGTTTCGGGGCTCTGTATGGACAGGAATCCACGAAACGAATGCGCCGGAACACGTCTGCAAGGTCGGTGCAGTGAGAAGGCGCCACACGGTCTCAGGCGGGGTCGCGGCCCTCAGAGGCAGCCCGCGCGCCGCTCGTGCGCACCGTGACGTTCTGCTCTCCCGCGCGGCACCCCACCTCGGTGACGTCCGGCCCCGCCCTCGAGGAGGGAGGAGGGAGGAGGAAGGGGGGAGCAGGGAGGGGGGAGGAGGGAGGAGGGAGGAGGGAGGGAGGGAGGGAGGGAGGGAGGGAGGGATGGAGGGAGGGAGGGAGGCGAGGGAGGGAGGGAGGGAGGAGGCCGCGCGGGCCCCGCCCTCGAGGATCGCAGGAGCGGCCGCCTCTCTTCGTCGGCGGAGGGGCGGCGTGGGGCCCGCGGAGGGACCGCGTGGGAGGTGGGCGGACCGCCTACCCTCGGGGGCGGAAAAGAGGCGGGTGGTGACTAGGGGGGGGTGGATATCCTGGCGTGGGCCATGATATTTCCCCAGATGTCATGGCGCCCCTTCTTATTTCATGACGTCCCTGGCCCCCCCGCTGGGCCGCGCACATGCCGCCGGTCATGATTTGCACCCCCCCCTCTTGGACACCCCCCTCTTGGCCGCTCCCGATACCCTGACGCGTCGATTTGTAAATTGGCCGTTTTGCCCTCCTCCTCCTCCTCCTCCTCCTCCCTCCTCCTCCTCCTCCTCCTCCTCCTCCTCCTCCTCCTCCTCCTCCTCCTCCTCCTCCTCCTCCTCCTCCTCCTCCTCCTCCTCCTCCTCCTCCTTCCCTCCTCCCCCTCCTCCTCCCCCTCCTCCCCCCCCCTCCTCGGGAGGGCGTCGCGGCCGTCGATTTTGTGGGTTCGGGCCCGTCGGTTTCGGTCCCAGGCCGTTTTCACTAAGGGGAGGTTTTTTAAAGGGAGGTTTGTCCACCGCCGAGAGCGTGGCAGAGGGCCGCCTCCGTCGGCAGACGCCGGCGGCGGCAGGCCCGCGGGAGCCGGCGGAGGTAAAACCTGCGGCCCCAAGAGAAGACGTCAGGAGGGGAAAAAACACAGGCACAATGAATCGTCGATCCCCCAGAAGATGTGGGAGAATATGGGACGTGGGTGGGAAGGCCAAAACCCAGGAGATGTGGGAACGTGTTGGGGATTCTGTGATGTGTGGCTATTTGTTAGTGTGTCCCAGGGCCCCTTCATGACAGCAGTCCTGGCTTCGGGGTGTCCGGAGCTGGCTGGGGGGCGAGGGAGCGCACGCGCGCCGCGCCGAAGCGGGAGCGCACCGTCGAGGGGGAGCCTGCACGGCGCGTGGGCCAGAGCAGTGCGCTGCTCGCTCGCTCGCCGCACGGCACCCAACAGGATGGGCGAGCCGAGCGAAAGGGGGGGAAATGGCTCCTCCTCCTCCTCCTCCTCCTCCTCCTCCGCCTCCTCCTTCTCCTCCTCCTCCTCCTCTCTGGGAGGCCTCCTTGGCCGTGTTTTGGAGGCCATGTTGGTCGTGCTGGATTTCATATTGGGCTACGTTATCAGTCTTGGACGCCGTATTGGGCCGGCTTGGCCCTACTTCCCTCCCCGCCAGCGCCCCCCCCCCAAGCAACGAAATTTATCCCCGATGGGCAGTTGAACAACCAAACGGGGCGGAGGAGGAGGAGGGAGGAGTACGTTGGAGGAGGATATGGAGGAGGACGACGGTGCGCCAACGATGCTGCAATGCGCAACCGGTATCCCGCCCCAAGCAAGCCCGGCAGAAGACCGTGCCCTCTCTGACTTTGGGGAATGCCACGCCCCTTGAAAGGCGATCGCCCCATGGGCATGCCATTCAGGCGAAAGTTCGGGGTTTGAAAAGGAATCGCGTCCCCATACCTCGAGATTTGGGGCGATCGAACGTGCTGTCCATGTGCGTTGCGAACGAGTGCGTTACGATCGAAGGCGCTGGGAACGACAACCGTGCAAACGATAGCGCCCCGAACGAGAGCGGGGTTACAGAAAGTGGTGCGAACGAGGACGTTGCGAACGACGGCGTTGCTAACGAGAGCGCTGCGAAAGAGAACGTTGGGATCCAGGCTGCTGCGAAAGAGGGCGTTGGGAGCGACAACGCTGCGAACGAGAGCGGTTCGGCCGAGTGTGCTGCCGACGAAAGTGTTGCGAACGATATCGCTGAGAACGACCGCGCTGCGACCGCGAACGCGAACGCTGCGAACGATAGCGGGGCGAGCGAGAGCGTTGCGAATGCGAGAGCTGCGAACGAGGGTGTCGTCGAGCCTTGCGTCGCGGCCCCAAGGCATCTGAAGCGACCGGGAATGACCCGCATACCCCCACAAACTCACGCAATATTGCCCCCAAGTGGTGCCAAGTTGCCTCGGAGTGGCGCCGCGATGACCCCGCGCCCACTTGCGAAGAAAGGGCGGAGACCCCCAGAAATAATTTCCAAGTCCTCCCAAGTTGCCGCGGGATTGGGCGTCTGGAAGTCGTCCGAGAAGCGCCCGAACGTCATGGGCTGGCAGACTCTTAGCGATGATCCAAAGATTCCTGAGGGATTCCCTTTTGGATTCCGAAGGGGTTCTTGAGGATCCCTCAGGGGTTTCTGAAGGATTCCTGAGGATGCCCGAAGGATCTTTGAGAGATGTCTACAGGACTCCCGAGGGATGCCTGAGGATTCCGGAAGGGCCCAGAGGTATTCCTGAGGGAATCCCGCAGATGCCCGAGGGATTCGTGCAGGATTCGTGGAGGGTTCCTTCGCGTGCCTGGGGGTTCCGGAAAGCTTGCCCGAGAGGCCCGAGGACCCCCGAAGGATTTCGGAGGGATTGGTCGAGGTTTCCCGACGGGTTCCTGAGGGTTCTCAGGGGATCCCCCAGGGATTCTTGAGGCAATCCTCTCTATGGATTCCTGGCGGTTGCCCGGGGGATTCCTGAAGGATTCCTGGACGATTCCTGAGGGATTCCTGGGGGATTTTTCCGGCAGATTCCTGAGGGATTCCTGCAGGTCGTCACAAGGATTCCTGCAGGATTCCTCAGGGATTCCTCCCGAGTTCTATGAAATCCCCAGGACTTTTCCGGGTTCTTGAAATTCTTCATGGAGCAGGGATTCCTGGGGGAATCGCACGGATTCTGGAGGCATCCCCTGAGGAGTCCAAAGGGATTCCTGGGGATGCCGGTGGGATTCCTCAGGGATCCACAATGGAGCCCTGCAGCTCATTTGGGCTTGCTGACGTGTTCCTGTCGAGGATGATGGGGGTGGCCGCGATGATGATAATGTGGATGATGGTAAGGCTGATGATGGTGCTGATGATAATCCGGGTGAAGGTGCTGATGGCCATCGCCGTCCTCGTCCTCTCACACCTTCCGCCCCTCCCACCCTGCCACTCTCCACAACGCCCACCCCTTCACCACTCCCACCTCTCCAACACTCCCACTTGTCCACCACTCCGACACCATCGTTGTTCCATTCCCCCGCTGTTTCTCATTGCCTCAGTAATGCATTGCCAGTCAAGGAGCCTTCGTGCGGGATGCTTGGTAAAGCGTCTCCATGAAGGAATCATTCGTAAGATATTCGTGTTTAGGGTCCCTGGGTAAGGAGCCCTTACTAAGGAATATTTAGAAAAGAAACCGTTGGTAAGGAATCCTTCGTGAGGCACCTTGGTAAGGAATCTTTAGTAAGGAGTCCATAGTATTGAGTCCTTAATACGGAGTCCTTTGTAAGGAATTCTTCGTCGGGAACCCTTTAGTACGGAATCCCTCCTATGCAAACCTTGTTGGGAGTCCTTCGCGTGGGCTGTTTAGTAAGGCGTCATCAGCAAGGGATCCATGGTAAGGAAGTCATGACAAGACATCTTCAGTGCGGATTCTTTAGGACAACAGGGGATCCGTAGGAAGGCGTTCGTGGTGAGACGCCCTTAGTAAGAAATCCTTCGTGCGTAACGAATCCGTACGAAGGAACCCTTACGAAAGAACTCTCAGACGTGAGTCCCTTTGTCCGTAACAAATCTTTATGAAGGAACCCTTACTAAGGGATCCTTGGTGATGAAGCCACAGTAATGTGTCCTTAGCCCGAAGTCTTTTGTATGGAGTCCTTGGTAAGGGACCTTTAGACCTAAGTCCTCGTCAAGGAATCGTTCGTCGGGAATCCTCAGGAAGAGAACCGCACGAAGGCAACCCGTAGTAAGGACACCGGAGTAAGGAATTCCCACCAAGGATTCCAAATCACGGGTTCCTGACTAGGGGTTCCTTTGGCGGAAACGGTTCGTAGGGAAGTCTTGGTCGGGCATCCTCGGTTGGGAATATTTCGTGGAGAATTCTCAGGGAAGAACCCGTGCCCGGGAATCTTTGGCAGGGTGCTGGTGGTACAGTCGGGGCGCTGAAGAAGGAACCCTTTTCGTTGGGGAGGGGCTCGATGTTCCTCAATTGCTCCACGCCGTGTCTGAGGTTTCCCTTCTGTTTTCGATGGGAAGTCAAAGTTCAACTCACGAGAAAAGGGGCCTCGTTCCTTATTTAGGGTTCCTTAGGTCAACGCCTCGACTGTAGGGGGTCGTAGGGACCCCGTAGGGCTGTATCCAGGTCCGTCGGGACCGCGCGGCGACCCGAGCGTGGTGCGCGCCCCGCCGGCGCGCGCACGCGTTTCCTCGATCGGGAGCCTTGAGGCGGGGGTCAACGCAGACGGGGGTCAGCCAGAGCGCCCCGACCTTGCAGGATCCTGCAGGGCCAGGGCCGCATTGACCCGGGTTTGGGTGCAGGATCCTGCAGGATCCTGCAGGATCCTTCGCATTGACCCGGGTTTGGGTGCAGGATCTTGCAGGATTTTGCAGGATTCTGCAAGGCCTGACTGACCCGGGTCTGGATTGACCCGGGTCAGAGGACCCCCGACTCGAGAGCGCACGTCCATGGCTTGGCATCGCTAGGACGTGTGGATTTATCTGTGGGCGAGGACCATCGAGGAGCATCCTTGATCATTTGGCGAAAAAACCACGCACGAAACCAACAAAAACAAAGGGAATAGACGTCCGAGCGATGGCGAGATGGGGCCGTGAAGGCAAACTCCATGGGATTGGAAGTCGAGTAATGGAGAGGAGGCGCGCTGCCCAATAAATTCCAGGTGTCTGAACTTGTTTCAAACATGTTTGAAATATATAACACATGTCTTACACACTTTTAGACCATGTTTCACACATTTCAAACACATTCTCAATTCAATTGTTGGATTGTGATAGTGTCCATTGTCATGGCATCCACAACCATAGGATTGGTAGGTTTCCAGATGCGCTTGAGGGGCCAGTTGGGTTGCTGGGTTGCTGGTTGCTGTGTGTGGGGGGTGCCGACCCCCAGGGCTCTGGGGGTCTAGGTCAATGGTCGTCCTGGAGGACAACCATTGACCTCAGTACCCTTGCAGCGGGTCTCCGGGTGCAATGTCGTTATTGCTGCTGTTGCTGCTGTTGTTGTTTTATGGTTGTTGTGTTTGTCGTTGATGTTGTGGTTGTTGGTGGTAGTGTAGTTGTTATTGGTGGTGTTGTTGCTGTTGCTGTGATGCTGTTGTTGTTGCTGCTGCTGCTGATGGGCGAACTTGTTGTGTTTGTTGTTGTTGTTGGCGTTGTGTTTGTTGTTGGTGTTGTTGGTATCGGTGTTGTTGGTGGTGTTTTTGGTGTTGTTGTTATGTGTCTTGTTGCGGTTGTTGTTGGTAGTGGTTGTGTTGTTGTTGGTGGTGATGTTGTTGCTGATGTTGCCGTTGCTGTTGCCGTCGCTGTTGCTGGTATTGTTGTTGCTGTTGTTGTAGTTGATGGTGGTTATGTTGCTGTTGCTGTTGTCGTTGTGTTTGCTGCTGCTGTTGCTGTTGTTGTTGCTGCTGTTGCTGCTGCGTTGTTGTGCTTGTATAGTAGCTTTGTTGTATTGTTCTTGTTTGTTTGTTCCTCGCATCGAGGTGTTCCTGCCCTTCCACTACATGATGTCTCCGCTCCTGGAGGCCGCCCATGGGGGAGGGGCGCCGCTGGCGGAGGGGGGGGGGGCGGTGTGCGGCCGGCAGCCGCCGCTCGTGTGGCGGGGGCAGCCAGCGGATGCTCGCAGGAGGGGGGGGGAGAAGGAAGGGGGAGGGAGGGGTCGCGAAGGGGGAGGAGGGGCAGGACAGGAGGAGGAGGGGCGCGGGGAGGCGACGGGGAGGAGAGGGGGAGGGGGAGAGGAGGAGGAGGAGGAGGAGGAGGAGGATACGGAGGAGGAGGAGGCGGAGGAGGAGGAAAAGGAGGAGAAGGAGGAGGAGGAGAAACAGGAGGAGGAGGAGGAGGAGGAGCAGGGGGGAGAGGGAGGGATATTGAGTTGGCGCGAAAACCGTGAGGAGGCGGAGGAGGAGGAGGAGGACCAGAGCGCGGCCAAGACTACTACCTACGACTACTACGACTACCTACGAGTAGTAGGACTGCCTAGTACCACCTACTACAACAGAGTAGTACCTACTACAACCTACGACTATCTTGTAGTACGACTACAACAAAACTACTACTACTACTACTACTACCACTACCAGAACTAGTACTACTCCTACTACTACTACTACTACTACTGCTACTACTACTACTACTACTACCACCACTACTACTACTATTGCTACTACTACTACGACTACTACTACTACTACTACTACTACTACTACTGCTACTACTCCTGTTACTACGGCTACGTCTGCTACAACTACTACTGACGCTACGGCCCAGCAACACTACGGCTACTACTACGGCTACTACCACTACTACTACCACGACTACTACTACTACTACTACTACTACTACTACTACTACTACTTCTACTACTACTACTACTACTACTACTACTACTGCGACTGCTACTACTACCACTGCGACTACTACTACTACTACGGCGACGACGACTACTCTACTACTGCTAGTACTACTAGTAGAACTACTACTACTACTACTACGGCTACTACTACTACCTCTACTACTACCACTACTACTACTACTACTACTACTACCACTACTACTACTACTACTACTACTACCACTACTACTGTTACTACTAGTACGACGACTACTACTACTGCTACTACTATTACTACTACTACTATTATTACTACTACTACTTTTACTACTGCGACGACTACGACTACGTCTACAACAACGACTACTACCACTACTACTACTACGACGACGACGACCAGTGTTACTAATACTTAGACTCTTCCAACTAATACTACTACCCACCACTACCACTACTACTACTACTACTATTACTACTACTACTACTACTACCACTATTACTACCACTACTACTTTGACTACTACTACTACTACTACTACGACTACTATTACGACTACTACTAGTAGCATTACTGTTGCTACTACTACTGCTACTACACCTACTACTACTACTACTACTACTTCTATTACTACTACTACTACTACTACTACGATCACGACGATTATTGCTACTGCTACTACTACTACTACTACAACTATTAATACTGCTGTTACTACTACGACTACTTCTACTACCACTTCTACTGCTACTATTTCTACGTGTCGGTGCTTGCAGCTACAACTACTACGACTACTATTACTACTGCTCTCATTACATCTACTACGACTTCTACGTTCACTTCTAGTCGTACTACCGCTTATTATTATCAACGCTACTACTACGGCCACGACGATTTCGCTACAACTATTAATACCACTACTACTGCTGCTGCTACTACTACCACTACTACCACTACCACTACTACCCGTAGCACTGCTCCTGCCACTATTTGTATTACTACCACTACTACTACTACAACTACTACTACTACGACTACTACTACTACTCTTACTACTACCACTACTACTACTACTAGTATTACTACTCCTACTACTACTACTACGACGACGACTATCGTTTCTCCTTCGTGTGCGACTACTGTTCTTATTACGAGTACCACTACTACGACCTATTACTACTGCTCTACTACTGCTACAACTATTATTTCTACTATTACTACTACTACTACTACTACTACTACTTCTACTACTACTACTACCACTACTACTACTACTACTACTACTATTACTACTACGACTACGACTACGACTACGACTACGACGACGACGACGACGACGACGACGACGACGACGACGACGACGACGACGACGACGACGACGACTACTACTACTACTACTACTACAATTACTATTACTACTATTACGACGACGGCGATGACGACTATTACTACTACTACTACTACTACTACTACTACTACTACTACTACTACTACTACTACTACTACTACTACTACGACTACTACTACTACTACTACTTCTATCCTTATTTCTTATTCGAATATACTCCTACTCCCCCCTCAGGCCGGCCATTAGGGGCCGCATCCGGGGGGTCCCATCCTAACCTGTAAAAAACAATACAAAATCAACATTTTTCTTATTTTTTCCTCTCGACATGGACGTCCTGTCGTCCACGGCGATAATCCATTGCAAAAAATACCACAAAGAGCACACGCGCGCGTTCATGTCAGAATCCTACCGAACACCGTGTGTTTGCAAGCATTTCAACATAAAAACATCAAAAACCCAATGCTTTTTCACAAAAATTGTACAAATTTCCCGCCCGGGCTCTCTTGCTGAAATCATAGGAAAACCATAGGAATCTTAAGAATTCGGTCAAATCCAGCGATTTCACGTCATCGCGCGGTGCACTCGCGATGCTCTGTCATGCACCCAGGCCGCGAATCCTGTGCAAAAAATACCACAAAGAGCACACTCGCGCGTTCATGTCAGAATCCTACCGAACACCGTGTGTTTGCAAGCATTTCAACATAAAAACATCAAAAACCCAATGCTTTTTCACAAAAATGCTTTGGGGTGTCCTGTCAGACCGTCGGGCTTCCTCCGGCCACCTCTGGCTTCCTGCGGTGTACCGGGCCATTCTCGACTCGTCTGGCAATGCGTGCGCGGCATTCAACACGCGCTCGCCAGTTCCCGTCGGCAACCGCCATCGCGGCCGCATCAGCTGTACCAAACCGGCTGGCCGGTGTGACTTCGGCCCCCAGTTGTGCCAGCTTTGCTTCTTATGTTGTGGGAGGGCGGGTGGGACTGGGCATGCCATGCTTGACTCGCTCGAGCTGGCTAGCTTGACTTCTACTTCTACTTCTACTTCTACTACTACTATTACTACTACTACTACTACTACTACTACTACTACTACTACTACTACTACTACTACTACCACTACCACTACTACGACTACTACTCCTACTACGACGACTAGTACTACTGCTACTACTAGTCAGTGCTCGCGGCGTTATTCCCAATCAGCGCTTGCAGCACTGGGACGAAGGATCGACTGCAGAATGGTCAAGCCGTCAACGCAATCTGCCGCCCGCTGGAACATGCCAGCCGGCGGCAGAGGCTCGACTTCCCCATCTCTCTTTAGCCGCCCGTTGGTCCTCCGACTCCTCTTCCTCAGGGAGGGGCCATAACTCGGGCTTCCCGCTGCCGTTCGGGACGACCCGTCACACCCGGAAAGCTCTCGACGAAACACACTTATTGAAACGCATTTGGAGGCTGGAAAACCGCCGAAGACAGACGAAAACGTCAGACATTGCATATTGTTGTTTGCTGATGGGACACGCAGAGGCAAGGCTCGATGGAGGTCGCAGTGGTGGTGCGCAAGTGCCTTCTGCACGGCACACACGACATGGTCACGGAAACAATAGGCACGATGCCCAACAGCAAATGTTGTCCAACACCGACAGCGGCCGTGGTTGGGCAGGCGACTTGCTGTCTGAAATGGACACCGTCCGCAGCGACACCGACAGCGAGTCCTGCTCCAAATGGGCAGGAACTGCTGTCGGTCTTCGTCCACATGCTTTCCGTTCGTTCCTAAATCCCCGACGTCATGATATCTCAGGACGTCGACCCCGCATTAGGAGAGGAACTCTCGAACGAGAGGCCCGTAGTTATTCTGGTCTTCTTTGCTGCATGAATGAATTGCAGGAATCATTCAGAAAACAACGCCAAACAACACAGTGCTGTTTGGTAGTAACCACCATGCCAACGGAATATATCCCGACGAGGTACAGTTACGGACCCCTTATGACCGAAGGCCATCCAGCATGTACGACACACCGCCACTTGTCCAACGGCCCACCGCAACAAGCTAGTAACGAACCAAAGCGCCTCGCATACGCGAAGTACAATTTGTACTGGTGCTACCAGGTCGAACACGAACCACCTACTACCACCTACTAACACCTCCGAGCACGAAGTAGAACAGCCTACCACCTCCTACCACCAACAAACACCACCGTTGAAGAACAACACAACACCTACAGCAAACGACGGTCACGTCTGGGACTACCGATGAGAGAACCACCAGGTGCAAGTGCAACCTTTAGGACATACATATATATGTATATATATATGTGTGTATATATATATGGCGGGGGGGAATGCGTTCCCCCAAAAAGGACCTTGCCTTCGAGGATCGAAGAAGTTGCCGTCTCTTCCGCGACGGAAGGGCGGCGGAAGGGCGGCGGCAGGCCGGAAGCAACACGAGGCCGCGTTCGGCGGCGGAAGCCGGCGGGAGCCAGCGGAAGGCTTGCGGAAGGCGGCGATAGTCAGGAGGGAAAAAAACACACAGACACAATTAATCCTCGATTCCCATGAAAATATAGGAAAATATGGGAATTGGGGGGGAAGACAAAAACCCAGAAAATATGGGAAAATATGGGGACTATTTTTATTTGTGTGTATTTATTTGTGTGTCCTAATTTCCCTTTAGATAGTACAAACAATCCAAGAGATGAATCTTCGATTGGGTTCAAGGTTTCCGAATTCCGCTTTGTGATCCTACAAGTTCGGACGCATCTTCTGGGAGGTCCGGTTCTGACTTTGCCCTGGTCCGACGTCCGGCTTCATCTGGATTCATCGGGGGATTCATCCGGCTTGATCCCGCTCAATCCCGACTAATTCCGCTTAATCCGGCCTAAGCCCGCTTAATCCGAAGCCCACTCTGGCGGAACAACCCCGCAATGGAGATTCACCCTCCTTAGTTTTTCCGACGAAGACTTCCCGGCAGTTGCTTCCTAATACGTTTCAACGAATTGTCCAGCGATGCTCCATCTCTATGAAGGACCGCCACCCATCTGTGCAGCTCTTGCGCAGGTCTGCTCTCCTGGTCGTGAGCACCGAGGAGGTCTCAATGGAAAGCCGCATTCTGGAAAGGATCCCTCCTGCATCCGTGCAGCTTTTTTACATGGTCAAGCCTCTGGAGCCGTCCTCCATTCGTGCAGCTGCTCCGTGTGTGCAAGCTGTTGTTCTGCAGATAGGAAAACTCCCACGTGAAACCTGATCTGGATCAGGAACCGCCCGCCCTCCCCGTCAGCGTTGCAAGCTTTTTAGACGAATGTGCGCGGTGCTGAGGCGATAGCCCCATTTTCGCACTTGCCACTCTCTCTCTCGTCAGGAGGTCGACAATGATTTCGTAGAACGCACGAATGAGCTCGAGGCCGCCATCGCGGGGGAGGTGTCCATGGTGCCGCCCGCACTTCTCGGCGCGGCATCGTATCGCATGCGCAGAGCCCGGGCGGCGCAGAAGAATTGCGATGTGGACCTGTACATGGAGCGAGGACACATGTTTGGTAAGATCCCGATCGTCATGCTCCTGGGTGATTTCTATCAGCTGGGCCCAGTGGCGGGTAAGGGCAATCGGTCTTCCCTGCTGCAGCGCGTGGACCCAGTCGAGGCGCCGGTGCACGTCCGCAATGGGCAGGCCATCTTCTTGGACGGCGTTCCCCATGCCACGTTCTTGTACGAGACGCAACGGTTCAATGGCCGCCTCGTTCGTCCGCACAAATCCTGCCCGTTCATGTCTGGGGTTTTGGAGACCACGCGGAACGGCGGCGCGTTCGCGGCCGAGTAGAGGAAATTGGTTGAAAGCTGGGTGGTCCGCCAGGTCAGAACGACAAGCGGCTGCAAGAACCCGCTGTCCGTGGTGGGTTTGGGATGGCCATCGGCTGGGAGGCCGTGTTCCAGCAGATGCCAGAGAGAAGGGGGATATTTTGTTGTTCGCGCAGGCGGTGGACCTGCCACAGCACCGCCTTTCGCCGGAAGAATACCCGGCCATGCTGCAAATGACGAACTTCAACAGCGTTGGTCATCTGATCGGCGAAGGATAAGATCGCGCAGGACGCCACTGGGACAATCGGGGGCGTGAAGTTCACCCCAATGAGTGTCCGACGCAGGATGCTAGAGCATATTGGCGCCGAGATGAAGATCACGAGGCCCACGTGCGTGGCTATGATCGATGTAACAAGTGGCCACGCTGTGTCCTCGTCAACGTTGTGTTCGGGTTTGGCGAGAGGGGTCGCGCAGATTTCGGCGCGCAGGGCGACTTGGGAAATCAAGGCGCAGTGGCAAGAGTCTGGCGTGCGAAAGCTTCACAATTTTAAGGCGACGAAGTGCCTTTTCCCATTGTCGCCGGAGCGGGTGCGTATGCTCGCGCAGACCGCACAGGGCACGGGCATGGATGCGGCCGGCATGGCGTTCCAGAAACCCTTGAACATGAGCCTCGATGACTGGTGTGGGTGCACCTGTATGTCATGCTCAGTCGCGCTCGCGTGGCCCATTGCGTTCTTGTCTACAAACTGCCACCCTGGGACATCCTGCAGAGGGGCCCGCCCGCGTATGTCCGCGACGGGGTCCGCCGCTTCGAGGGAATGATGGTCGGGAGTTCCGCGGTCGCCAAGCATAGGGCGCAGGAGTACGGCTGGGGCGTGGCGGATGGCCCCGCGGCGCCGAGCGGCGCGGCGGGGGCGAGCGCTGCAGCCCAGCAGGGAGTGGGCGCTGCGCCAGAGTCGGGCTCGGCCCTTGCGCCGCCGACGGCGCCGCGGGCGTCGCCGCTGGGCCTGCCGCGTTCCGCGTGCTGCGCGGGGAGCTCTGTTCGCGTCGATGCGGCGGGCGCGGGCAGCGCCGCAGGGGCCGCGTTTGCGCGTGTCGCGGCGGGCCCAGATGCGGCAGGGCAGACGCCTCTGTCTGCGCCTCTGTCCGGGGCAGTTGTCGCTGGCGGTGCCACCGGCGCGCGTCGCGGCTGACGGACGGTCTGCCGGGCGGGGCAGGGGCCGTGGCCGCGCCAGGGATGCGACATGGGCTTTGGGTCTGGCGACGGGTCGGGTCGCGGTGCCGGGCGACGCAGAAACGCGCCAGGGCGACTCGGACTCGCGCTTCTCGAGCGCCCCGGGACGAGAGGGTCAGAGTTGAAAGCGTGCTTTCGATTGATGACGCGGCTGGCGTGCCAGACATGCTGCGACCGTCGCCGCCAGGCCAGGATTTGTGCTGAGAAGCGCACGGAGCTCGCAGGGAAGATGTTTTGCGCGAGTTGCAGTGGCTCTGCGGTGCTGCTTCCTCCCTGGGCATTTGTAACCGGTGGGGGCCGTGTCCTGTGGCTGCAGTCACACAGCTGCTGTTTCGGGCGGAGCTGCTTCGACGGGTCCTCGACGCGCGTGTGCAGCGAGGCTGTGCGCGGGGCGTGCGCCGCTGTCCCACGCGCGCTCTCGCGGCCCAGGCTGCCGCGCTGTCCGCGCAGGGCGGCGGAGCGGACCGAGTGGCCTCGCTTGCCGAAGCTGTGCGGCACGGGTTGTTCCACAGGGGCGAGTTCCAGTGGGGCCAGTGTGATGCGGCATCGTTTTTTACAACAAAAATCGCCCTCGCTGCCCTGGGTGCAGCGGAAGTCCCGACCTGTGCCAGAGATGGGCTGTTCGGGGAACGCTCTGCTGTGAGGCGGGACATGTTTGGGATATTTTCGCGCTGTGCAAGGTATTGCGAGATTCGCAGGTTTGTTTCGGATTCCACAGAGATTCAAAACATGTTCGAAGTGGACCCGCAGGAGGTGTGTACTTATCGGGAAGACGCCGTCGACTTGAATTCTCTGCTCTGGTACCAGGTCCGGCACGTCGCGCGCGTTGACGGCGCGCGCCCGCGTAATGCGCATCTCTCGAATACAGAACGGGTCGCGCTGGACGCGTGTGGTGGCAGGGCAGCCGCGCATGCGTTCTGGGACCGCCTGCCGCCCGTGTTTTTTTGTCACCGTGAAACGCGCGTGCGGGAGGCACGACCCGGCCCATAAATGGCGCGACAGGCGGCGCATTGTTTCCCCACAGACTTTGACGTCGGAGGAAGGAGGGTGCGAGTACAAGTTTTTTGGGGTCCTTGTGCACATACCTGGGAACGCTTCGCGGCCGTCCGCGCACAGCGGGCATTGCATTGCGTCCGGGGTGGTCGGCGACAATCAGTGCGCGTGCTTCGACGAAAGTTGAGATTTACTTTTGTCCTGGTCGGATTATGCAATTTGCCAAGAGTTTCAACGCGGGGCGCATTTGTGTGCATGTGTTCGCTCGGCGGGCGCGCGGGCCGATGAAGTTGGGCTCGAAGGCGGCGACCCTGCTTCGAGTGCCTCTGGCGCGTCGCCTGCGCCGCGGGGTGCCCCGGCGGGCGCGGGCGGCGGCGCCCCTGCGGGTGATTCTGGCGCGCCGCAAGGCCCTCGCAGCGCGGCAAGCGGGGGGGCGTCCTTAGAGGGCGAGCGTGGCACTGGTGCCGCGTCTTCTTCGTCGGGGCAGCCGCCGCCGCCTGTGCGCAGGGAGCAAAACCACAAGGCGTCAGTGCTGGCTGCGGCTGCAGATGACGGTGGCGACATTCGCGCGGAAGCGGAGGTTTCGTCCGAGGAGCAGGCGCCTGGTGAAATGGATTCGCGCGCGGGGCCGCAGCGGCGGCGATTCATGCCGGCCAGAGTCGATCCGGCGAAGTGTGCGGCTCGCGCGCGGGGGCAACGCGCTGGCGCGCAGCGCGGCTTTGCGCCCCCTGCGGGCCGCGAGGGGTGCGTAGAAAATATTTCGCGCAGCGGGAAGGCCGTGGTTGGCACGGGCGAGTGGGCGGGCCCATTCCTGATGCAAAGTTGATGGAATTCCAGAGGACGGGTGCTCGCGCGTGTCCGCGTGGCCCGCCTGAGGCCGACGTGCGCTCCAGTGCTCAGGCCTCGTTAACTCATCCAGTGCCTCGCTCATCCAGTGCTGTATTCATACAATCGCCTAGCTCATCTGGTGTCTAAGCCATCTGGCGCTACAACTCCAAATCCCGAACTCATCCAGCCCAGAAGACAGGGAGGAGGAGAGAAGGTGGAGGACGTGCAGGAGGGAGAACGAGGAGAAAAAGAAAAAGGAGGAAGGGATCAAGGGGGACATGGAGGATGCGGAGGACGAGGAGCAGGATCGATCATGGAAACGTGGAGGGAAACAACTGGGAGGAGGACGGTTGGGAACAGGCAGGAAAGCGAGGAATGTTGAGAAGAAGCGGCATACGCCAAGCGATCGGCAAAGATGAGCACGCATGCGCATACATTTTCGGAAGCCCTCTCGGATCTCTTGCGTCGACACCGGGCCCCGACTCAGGCGGGCGCCGCCCTTCGCGCGCCAGGCACAACTCGAGAGCAGTCCAGCGCCAACTCCAGATCTCCGCGCGAGCCTCCGAAAGTTTATGCGTAGGCTGCAGCTCTTCGACCGAGTCAGTCGAAGAATCTCTGACATCACCCCATTGGCGCCCCCGCCAGAGACCTCACTCTAAACGAGAGACGCCAATCTCATCCAAAACCATATTCATCGGGTGCCAGGCTCATCCGGTGCCAAACTCATCCGGTACCAAATTCATCCAGTGCCAAACTCATCGGGTGCCACACTCATCGGGTGCCAAGCTCATCCAGTGCTAAACTCATCGGGTGCCAAACTCATCCGGTACCAAATTCATCCAGTGCCAAACTCATCTGGTGCCAAATTCATCCGGTACCAAACTCATCTGGTACCAAGCTCATCCAGTCGCGGTTCACCCGAACCGCGGATCGGATGAGCCGGAGCGGATGAGTCGCAAGCATATGAATCAGCCAGTCTCCGTTTGTTCGCGTGCTTGTGAGGGTCGCTGTGGTCACTATCGTGGCTGTCGTGGTGGCCGCCGTGGTGTGCTTGCTTGTCGTGGATGCCGCTGTAGTTGTCGTGGCTGTCGTGGTGGCCGTCGTTGTGCGTTTGCTCGTGGGAGTCGCTGTCGCGGCTGTCGTGGTGGTCGTCTTGGTGTTTTTGCTTGTGAAATTCGCTGTCTTGGCCGTCGTGGTGGCTGTCGTGGTAGCTCGTGGTGTAACTGCTCGTGGGGGTCGCTGTAGTAGCTGTCGTGGCTGTCGTGGTGATTGCCGTAGTGTGCTTGCTTGTCGTGGGTGCCGCGGTGGCGGTCGCAGCTGTCGTGGTGGCCGTTGTGGTGCACTTGCTCTTGAGTGCCATTGTCGTGCTTGTGGTGGCTGTCGTGGTAGTCGTCGTGGCGTGCTTGCTGGTGCGGGTCCCTGTCGTGGCTGTCGTGGCAGTCGTGGTGGCCGTCGTTGTGCGCGTGCTCGTGAGGGTCGCTGTTGTGGCTCTCGCGGCGGCCGCCGTGGTGTGCTTGCTTGTCGTGGAAGCCGCTGTAGTTGTCGTGGCTGTCGTGGTGGCCGCCGTGGTGCGTTTGCTCGCGCGAGTCGCTGTAGAGGCTTCCGTGGCTGTCGCGGCGTTTCACATGGTGTGGGTGCTTGTGGAAGTCGCTGTCGTGGACGGCGTGCCTGTTGTGAGGGCCGCTGTGGTGCGATTGCTTACCGTTGTGGCCGCCGTGGTGTGCTTGTTCGTGAGAGTCGCTGTGGTCGCTGCCGTGGTGGTCGTAGCTGTCGTGTTGTCGTCGCTGGTGGAGCTTTGGAGATGTAGTAGTAGAGCGCATTGCTCGTTAAAGAGTTGTTAGAGTCGGTCGTAGTGCTCGCTGTAGAGCTGCTGCAGTCGGTCGCTGTGCTCGCTATGTTGCTCTTGTGGTGCTGGTCGCGGTAGGTGTGTTGGAGGTGGTTGTTTGCTTCTGTCGTGTTGTGGTCGGCTATTGATGCTCGGCGCGTGTGCTGGTGGAGGCGGCGGCTGCCAATGTCTGGATAGCAAGAGTGGCCTAGGATATACGCAAATGTCATGCACGGTATTGTAGCTGTGTTGCACTTGCGGCTGCAGGCCAGTCTTGAGTTGAGTAGTAATCTGTTTGGTAGCCGGGTGAGCGGGCACTATATGAGTACGGCTGTCGCGTTGTCTCCTTTTGGCCGAGCTGCTCTGGGACTGAACGTGGAGCTGCTGGAGTCGCTCGCCATGCTCCTTATGGTGGTGCTGGGGATGCTCGTAGAGCTGGCCGTCATACTGCTGATGTCGGTGCTGGAGGTGCGGGCGGTGCTGGGGTTGATAGTTCTGCAAGTCGTAGTGCTGAGGTCGAGTTTGAGATCGGTGCTTGACGTTGTAGTACTGAGCGACATGGTGCTGACCGTGGTACTGCTGAGGTCGGTGCATGACGTTGTAGTGCTGGTAATACTGGCTGTGCTGGTGGTACTGGTGGCCGTGCTGTTGGTGTCGTAGCTGGCCGTCGTTCTGCCGAGGTCGTTGCGGGGCGTTGTAGTGATGGTAGTGTTGGCTCTGGTAGTGCTGGAAGCGTTGGTGATGCTGGTTGTGCTGGTCTGGCTGTTGGTGCTGCTCGTGCCATCCGTGGTGCTGGTCGTACCCTCTATGATTGCTGAATTTCTGTACCCTCCATGTTGGTAGAAGTACCTGTCGCACTGTCCATGCCATCCGTGTTGATTGACAGAACTGTCGTCACAATGTCGCCGATGAATGCGTCTCATGGTCGATCAGCGGCAGTTCTGACTTCACGATTGAGAAACGGAGGAAGCTGTAAGATGTAAGAGGGAAGTAAGTGCGTAGTAATATGAGACATGATATGTATCGGAAAACACTACTGTCGGGGCTGGCCCCGTGATGGCGGGGCGCGCCGCCACGGCCTTCGCTACGCCGTGGCTTCTCCTCCAACCTCCTCGTCCTCCTATTTCTATTTCTGCGCAAGCCGCCCTGGCTCGAGCATCCTCGGGTTCGTACGGGCGACGGAGCGTAGGGGGCCCGCGAGCGAGCTTCCCAGCGCCGCGGAGCCGTCTCAGAGCGTCTCGCCTTAGCGGGTGCCTCCCTATGAGCAGGCGCGCCCAGCAGGTGAAGCGCGTCTCCTTCATGGACAGTTGCCTCCCTCATGAACAGGCGCGGTCTGCAGCGGCCGCCGCCGACGACGCAGGAGCGTGTTTTCCTGGAAAGGGCACGGGCCCAGGGTTCTCTTTAAATGGGTTCTCCCTGGTTTCGACGGCTGTTGGGACAACGAGGTCGCGAAGGGCCGGCGAAATTCTTTTTGAGGATATGCCTGGCGAAAAGGCTGTTGTATATCAGTTTGTTGAGGATGTCTCAGGCGAAACGCTGGTTTTGCGGAGTTTGGGGATGTCTCGAGCGGGGGCCTCGTGGGGGGCCAGAATCCAGAGGATGTCTCAGGCGAAATGCTTGTTTTAGCGTGCCCAGGCCATTCAGCGGGGTATCTAACATGGTTGTCCCTCGCTGGTGCCCCAGACGACCGCGTGTTGGATATACCCCCTGGGTGGGCTGGAACAATGAGTTTTTACGCGTGCAGGCCATCAGGTGGGTATCTAACATGGCGTCGGGTCCAACGCCGAATTATCAGGAAAGGCACGGGGGCCGAAAGCGCAACCCGAACACATGTCCCAATACAGAAAAGTTCCATTTTGGTGCATTGGACAGTGGGTGGCGCTTTGGGGGCCTCTCCAGGGAAGACGTTGCGAGGATGTCTCGAGCGGGAGCGCGAATTCAGCGTATCCAGGCCACGCAGGGGGGTATCTAACCAAGTGTTTTACATGTCATTGCCACCCAGGAGGGTATCTAACATGATTGTCCCGAGCAAGGAACCATGTGTTTTAACGTGTCCAGGCCATTCAGGTGTGTATCTAACATGGTTTTCCCGAGTTGGCACCAGGTGTTTTGACGTGTCCAGACCACCCAGGGGTGTATCTAACATGATTGTCGCGAGCAAGGACCACGTGTTTTAACGTGTCCAGGCCACCAAGGGGTGTATCTAAGATGGTTGCCCAGAGCTGGATCCAAGTATTTTTAGGTGTGCAGGCCACCCAATGGGGTATCTAGTATGATTGTTCCAAGTTGGAACCATGTGTTTTTACATGTCCAGGCCGCCCAGGGGGTATCTAACATGGCGTCGGGCCCAACGCCGGCCGAATTATCAGGAACCGCACGGGGGGCCGAACAGCGCTACCCGAACACATGTCCCAATCAAACAAAGTGTTCTTGCTCTGGGCAGGGGGTGGCGCGTTGGGGGCCTTTCCAGGGAAGACATTGCGATTCGAGCAACACGCTTGTTCAATGCTATAGCTTGTTCCTCTCCTGGGGACCACAATTCAGAGGATGTCTCAGGTCGCAGGCTTGTGTTACGTATGTTCTGTAATTCGATATGGATTCGGGGAGCGCTTCTCGTTGCCCCCCGCAACCCAGGACGGCCCAGGAGGCCCGAGAAGCGTAAAAGCACGTGGGTTCCTAACGCCACAGGGCGGGACAAGCCTGAAAACACATGGGCTCCTAACGCCCCATGGCGGGAGACGCGTGAGCACACATTGGTTCCTAACGCCCCAGAGCGGGAGAAGCGCGAACACACATGGGTTACTGACGCCCCAGGGCGGGAGACGCGCAGCACACGTTTTTTTGGTCGGCGGGGCGAGAGCGAACCTCTTCCGCTAAAAGCTAGAACACGCAACACACACACACACACACACACACACGGGCTCCTAACACCCCAGGGGGCCCCAGGAGGCCCCAGCACAGCTCTTCGGCACGGTCCATCAAGATCGATACACTCAGCATTGCAACCTGGCACGTTCCTTGGCGCGTCCCGTGGCGAGTCCCCTTGGCACGTCGCGCGGCGCGTCCCCTGGCACGTCCCGTGGTGCGTACATTGGCACGTTTCGTAGCGCGTCCTCTTGGCACGTCCCGCGGTGCGTTCCCATGGCACGTCGCCTGGCGCGTCCCTTGGGACGTTCCGCGGCGCGTCCTCTTGGCATGTCCCCTTGTCGATTAGCCCTGGGGAAGCTACTATGTGCTCAGGCAGCTCGAGCTTAAGATCCAGATCAGTTCGGTCAGGACTCGGATGCAAAGCAGGACTCGACCCCCAACACTACAGCACAATCGCGGCATGGCACATCGAGGGGGAGGGGGAGGGGGAGGGGGAGGGGGAGGGGGCAGTTCAGCACGGAGCAGCATAGCACAGCCCTCGGCACGGTACATCAAGATCGATACATTCAGCATTGCAACCTGGCACGTTCCTTGGCACGTTCCGTGGCGCATCCCGTGGCAGGCCCCCCTGGCGCGTCACGCGGCGCGTCCCCTGGCACGTCCCGTGGCACGTCCACTGGCACGTTCCGTAGCGCGTCCCCTTTGCACGTCCCGCGGTGCGTCCCCACGGCACGTCCCCTGGCACATCCCTTGGCGCGTCCCCTGGGACGTTCCGCGGCGCGTCCTCTTGACATGTCCCCCTCTTGATTCGCCCTGGGGAAGCTACTATGTGCTCAGGCAGCTCGACCTTAAGATCCAGCTCAGTTCGGTTAGGACTCGGATGCAAAGCAGGATTCGATCCGCAACGCTTTAGAGCACAATCGCGGCATGATACATCAAGATCGATACATTCAGCATTGCAACCCCGCACGTTCCCTGGCGCGTCCCGTGGCGAGTCCCCCTGGCGCGTCACGCGGCGCGTCGCTTGGCACGCCCCGTGGCACGTCCACTGGCACGTTTCGTAGCGCGTCCCCTTTGCACGTCCCGCGGTGCGTCCCCACGGCACGTCCCCTGGCGCGTCCCTTGGCGCGTCCTCTTGGCATGTCCACCTGCTCAGTAGCTCTGGGGCAGCTACTATGTGCTCAGGCACTTCGACCTTGAGATCCAGTTCAGTTCGGCCAGGACTCGGATGCAAAGGAAGACTCGATCCACAACGCTATAGAGCACAATCGCGGCATGGCACATCGCAGTTCAGCACGGCGCAGCACTGCACAGCCCTCGGCACGGTACATTCTAAAGAGCGTGTTCTGTGGTCGCTTGGAGGGGCAGGGGGGGGGTTCGAACCCCCCCCCGTGACGGAGGGGGGGGGTTCGACCCCCCCCGCCCCCCGTGGCGGCGGGGGGTGGGGTTCGACCCCCCCCCCCCCTGCCTCCCTTTCCTCTCCTCGGGTCGGCGCCTGCGTCGGCGGCGGCTGGCGGCGGCGGCGGGGGCGACGATCTCCTGTTCTGGGCCGGCGGCGGCTGGCGGCGGCGGCGGCGGGCGGCGGCGGTGGGGAGCGACGACGGTGGCGGTGGTGGTGGTGGTGTGGTAGATTTTAGTGGTGGTGGTGGTGGTGGTGGGTTTTTGTGGTGGTGGTGGTGATGGTGTGGTGGTGGTGGTGGTGGTGGTGGTGGCTGTGGTGGGTGGTTGTGTGGTGGTGGTGGTGGTGGTGGTGTTGGTGGTTGTGTGGTGGGTTGGTGGTGGTGGTGGTGTTGGTGGTGGTGTTGGCGGTGTTGGTGGTGGTAGTGGTGGTGGTGGTAGTTCTGGTAATCGTCACTGCGTCTCCGCCGCTCCGGCGCTGGCGCTGTTGGCCGCCGCCAGCGCCGGCGCCGGCGCGGCGCCAGGGGGGGGGGTTGAACCCCCCCCCCGCTTGGGCTGCCTCTGGTCATTGTCGCTACGTCCACGCCGTCGGCGCTACTGGCGGCCGCCAGCGCCAGCGCCGCCAGCGCCAGCGCCGGCGCCAGGGGGGGGGGCGTTCGGGAAATGGGGGGGGTGGAGGGGTAGGGGGGTCCCCCTTGTTTTGATCGACGGCGCCGGGTGTTGGGGGGGGGGGCCTACCCCACGGTTCGAAACGCGCCGCCGAATGCAATGCAAGCGCCTGTGAAACGAGCCCTCTCGTACATTAAGACCCATACAATCAACATTGCATGTTCCCGTCGCCCAATCAGTTGTCTTTGAAACGTTGCCATGCCTTGCATTTCTATATTCCTTTCCGGTTCCGTGGGTCGACCATGGTTTATTGTTCGGGCCATAACGCGCGTTATGGCCCCCCGCCCCCCTATCGTAACGCTCTGGCCGCCAACGCGCCCCCGTCACGGCCGCCGTGCGCATAGGGATCCGTATAGGAACCCGAATACGGATCCGCATAGGCATGCGCACAGAACTTCGCATAAGGATCCGCATGGGGATCGCATACAGATACCCATCGGGATCTGCAGAGGCATCCGCATTGGGATCCTGGGATCTTTATCCCAGATTCGCATAAGGATCTGCATAGGGATCCGCATAGAGATCCGCCTTGGGACGAGCATTGGGATCCCCAGATGTATTCGCAGAGGGGTCCGCAGAGGGATCCGCACAGGGATCCGCATGGCAAGTCGCATAGGCATCCGCGTAGGGATCCGCGTAGGGTCCCGCATAGGGATGCGCATAGGGATCCGCATAGATATCCGCATATGGGCGGTGGTCGCGGGCAAGTTTCAGTGTTCTCAGGCACTTGTGGTGTTCGTAGGAGATAGGGCAATAGGAGGAGAAGGACGACGACGACAGCGACCACGACGTCGGCGACGAGGATGGAGGAGGGAGGATTTCGTCGTCGTCGTCGTCGTCGCTCGTCGCCGTCGTCGTCATCGTCGTTGTCGACGCGCTTCGTTGTCGGTCGTCGTCGCCGTCGTCGTCGTCGTCGTCGTCGTCGTCGTCGTCGTCGCTCGCGGTCGCCCGTCGTTGTCACATGCCTTCGAATGCATTCGAGGGCATCTGGAGGCCTTCTGATGTCCTCCGGAAGGCCTCTGGAGGCTTCCAGAAGCTTCATGCGGCCTCTGGAAGCCTCGGGAAACCTGCGGAGACCTCAGGAGGCGTCGCTCGTCGTCCTCGCTGTCTTCGTCGTCGTCGTCGTCGTCGTCGTCGTCGTCGCTCGTCGTCGTCGTCGTCGTCGTCGTCGTCGTCGTCGTCGTCGCTCGTCGTCGTCGTCGTCGTCGTCGTCGTCGTCGTCGTCGTCGTCGTCGTCGTCGTGCGCGCGGACGCTGTGGTGGCGCCGGCACCGCGCGGCGGGGGTGCCCCCCCCCCGGTCCCCCCCATAGCGCTTGTGATCGCCGCGGAGAAACAGACGCGCTCCAGGAACACAGATCGCCCCGGAGGACGGCAGCCCAGCGCGAGAGCGCACCGACTCCAGGCGACCTGGGCGCGGCTCTGGCACAACGGCCCGCCCCTCGCCGCGTGCGGCGCCGCAGGATGTGGTGGCTGTGCCGGCGAACCCCTCTGGCGTGCCGACCAGCACGAGCCCCACGAGCACGGACAGCAGCAGGCCGAGCTGGAGCAGCGGCAGCTCCAGCGCCGAGGGCTCGGAGTCGACGGCAAGTGGCACCAGCGACCAGCGGCCCCGGCCGGACCAGCAGCCTGAGCCCCGCGGCCTCCCTGGGGACAAGACGGTGCGGCGGCAGGAGCTGTGGGAGGCCGCGCAGCGCCGCAGGGCCGCGCAACGGCAGGCACAGGCACAGGACAGCGAGGCGGCCGCGCCGCCGGACGGCCCCGACGGCGCCCCCAGGGGCGCCGAAGGCTCTGCGGGCGACGGCCGCATGCCCCGGGGAGGGCAGTGCCAGCAAGGCGGCCGTCGGCAGGGCCCCGTCGAGCGCTTGCACGGGGTCGGGGCAGGGTCCGGGCAAGCATCGGACGGCGGCAGCCATGCAGTCTGGACCATCGGCGATCAGCGTTCGATCCATACCCCTGCTGCTGATCACCACTGGGGTCGCCAGATGCAGCAGCGTGTGGAGTGAGAAACGTGGCCTCGGAGGCCCGAATTTTATCCATAACCCCGCTCTGGCCTCTCGTGACGAGGTTCGGGGCCTGAGCAGGGCCATGGATAGAATTTCGATCGCCTAGGCCAGCTCGATGGACACCGCCGCGCGTGCATCGGACCGGTCTGGTACATGGCTGGCATCGTCCAAGAGCACCCAGCCGGCGTGCCGCTTCTAGCAACGGCGCCTCCAGGTCGGGGCAGCCGGCGGAGTTCAGCGGCGACGCCCAGCAGCCGGCAGCGCGCGGGTGGTTCTTGCTGTAGTAGTCGCGTCCTTCTCATACTCGTCATGAAGTGCCCAGACATGCGGTCCCTTGCGTCGATGAGATTTTTCTCGCTTCGCGGGGTTCACGTCCGGAGCACGTGCAGTCCTGTCGTTGCGGGGCCTGGTGGGAGCTTTTTTGGGGCCTCTTGGAGGCCTCTTGTGGGCTTCTTGGGTCCTCTTGGGGACTTCATGGGTTCTCTTGGGAGCTGCTTTTGGGGCCTCCTGGGGCTGTCTTGGGGCGCTCTTGCGCCGTTGCGGGCTGTGTCGCGGGGGCCTTCGGTGGAGCTCCCTGCGGAGTCACGAAACGTGTGAGGGGTGTGCCGAAACGGGGGTGTCGCCCACATGTGGGCTGCGACAATGGGACCGTAGGTGGAGCATCCTGTGGGGCCACGAACCGCGAGAGGGGTGTGCCGAAAGGGGGTGTCGCCCACATGCGGGCTGTGCCACTAGGGCCTCGAGTGGGGGTCTCTTTGGTGCCACGAACCGCGTGAGGGGTGTGCCGACACGGGGATTGCGCCCACATGCGGGCTGCGCTACCGTAACCTTAGGTGGAGTTCCCCATGACGCCCCGGAACGTTATGGGGCCACGAACTGTGTGAGGGATGTGCCGACATGAGGGGTGGCGCCTACATGCAGGCTGCGCCATGAGGGCCTCAGGTGGAGCTTCCCATGGGGCCACGAACCGTGTGAGGAGCGTGCCGACAGGGAGGTGTCGCCTACATGCGGGCTGCGCCACTTGGGGCCTCAGGTGGAGCTCCCTATGGGGCCACGAACCGTGTGAGGGGTGTGCCGAAACGGGGGTGGCGCCCACATGCGGGCGCTCCAAACGGCACAGCTCACAGAAAGCAGAACCAGCCGAGTTGGCCCAGTAGGGCCATTCTGCGCCCAGTGCCGCTGATCCAGTGCGCTCCCGATGGTGCTCGGGTTCGCTTGGAGGCCTACGGGGCCGTCTTGGGGCAGTCGTATGAGGAGGCCTCTTGAGGATTTTTGTTGTGCCTTGGGGGCTCCTTGGAAGCTGTTTTGGCTGTCTTAGTGCATTCCTGGCCCGTCGGACGCCGTCGGGAGCCGTCTTGGGCGCCTTGCTGTATCATCCAGGAGCACTCTGGAGGCACTTCAGGGCCGTCTTGGACGCTATCCTGGTCGTCCCTCCGGGCTGTTTGGGAGCCCAGACAATCCCCAAGACGTGGCAAAACTGTCCCGAGAGGCCCCCAATAATGTCCTCGAAGGACAAGAATTGCCGAAGTATCGGTCCAAGTCGCGATAGCCTCCAGACAGCTTCGGAAGTTCCCGCTCCAAGGGCACTCCCAAGAGGGCCCCAAGGAGCAAAAATCACCGATTCCCCCTAAATGTTTGAAGGATTTCGGCATTCTCGCCTTGTCAGCTTCCCGACGCTCCAAGACAGGCCAAGAAGCCCACGGGCCACCACGGGACACCGCGGGACACCTCTCGATCTCACTATCGGTCTCACTATCGATCTCACTATCGATCTCACTCAACGGGACACCATAGGACACCACAGGACATCACGGGACACCTCGGGACGCCACATCGATCTCACTATCGATCTCATTGTCGACCTTTTCTGCCGATCGCATTCAAAGGGACACCACGGGACACTTATCGATCTCACTATCGTTCTCACTATCGATTTCATTACCTAACAGCGAAGACTGATAGGTTTCTAGTGGGGTCCAAAGATAGCATCATGACTCCCCAGGGGGGTCCGGGCGGCATCCGGACTGGGATCCGCGGAAGTCGTTTTAAGCAAACAGTTACACACTTCGTGGTTTTCGAGGTCCCAGAACTCCATTCCCGGGCCACATTCTGAATGCCCGGAGCCAATTGTAGGCCACTTCGTGGTCTTCGAGTTCCCAGAACTCCATTCCCGCGCCACATTTTGAATGCCCGGAGCCAACTGTAGGCCACTTCGTGGTCTTCGAGTTCCCAGAACTCCATTCCCGGGCCACATTTTGAATGCGCGGAGCCAACTGTAGGCCACTTCGTGTTCTTCGAGTTCCTAGAACTCCATTCCTGGGCATGATTTTGAATGCCCGGAGCCAACTGTAGGTCACTTCGTTTTCTTCGAGTTCCCAGAACTCGATTCCCGGGCCACATTTTGAATGCTGAGGCAGGCTGATGGTGAGGCTGAGGCAGGCTGAGGCTGAGGCAGGCTGAGGCTGAGGCTGAGGCTGAAGGCAGACTGAGTCTGAGGCTGAAGCAGGCTGAGGCTGAGGCTGAGGCAGGCTGAGGCTGAGGCTGAGGCAGGCTGATGCTGAGGCAGGCTGAGGCTGAGGCTGAGGCAGGCTGAGGCAGTCTGAGGCTGAGGCCGGGCTGAAGGCAGACTGAGGCTGAGGCTGAAGCAGGCTGAGGCTGAGGCTGAGGCTGAGGCAGGCTGAGGCTGAGGCTAAGGCAGGCTGATGCTGAGGCAGGCTGAGGCTGAGGCTGAGGCAGGCTGAGGCTGAGGCTGAGGCGAGGCTGAAGGCAGACTGAGGCTGAGGCTGAAGCAGGCTGAGGCTGAGGCTGAGGCAGGCTGAGGCTGAGGCTGAGGCAGGCTGATGCTGAGGCAGGCTGAGGCTGAGGCTGAGGCTGATGCAGGCTGAGGCTGAGGCAGGCTGAGGCTGAGGCCGAGGCTGAAGGCAGACTGAGGCTGAGGCTGAAGCAGGCTGAGGCTGAGGCTGAGGCAGGCTGAGGCTGAGGCTGAGGCAGGCTGATGCTGAGGCAGGCTGAGGCTGAGGCTGAGGCTGATGCAGGCTGAGGCTGAGGCAGGCTGAGGCTGAGGCCGAGGCTGAAGGCAGACTGAGGCTGAGGCTGAAGCAGGCTGAGGCTGAGGCTGAGGCAGGCTGAGGCTGAGGCTGAGGCAGGCTGATGCTGAGGCAGGCTGAGGCTGAGGCTGAGGCTGATGCAGGCTGAGGCTGAGGCAGGCTGAGGCTGAGGCCGAGGCTGAAGGCAGACTGAGGCTGAGGCTGAAGCAGGCTGAGGCTGAGGCTGAGGCAGGCTGAGGCTGAGGCTGAGGCAGGCTGATGCTGAGGCAGGCTGAGGCTGAGGCTGAGGCTGATGCAGGCTGAGGCTGAGGGCTGAGGCCGAGGCTGAAGGCAGACTGAGGCTGAGGCTGAAGCAGGCTGAGGCTGAGGCTGAGGCAGGCTGAGGCTGAGGCTGAGGCAGGCTGAGGCTGAGGCTGAGGCTGAGGCTGAGGCTGAGGCAGGCTCAGGCTGAGGCAGGCTGAGGCTGAGGCCGAGGCTGCAGGCAGACTGAGGCTGAGGCTGAAGCAGGCTGAGGCTGAGGCTGAGGCAGGCTGAGGCTGAGGCTGAGGCTGAGGCAGGCTGATGCTGAGGCAGGCTGAGGCTGAGGCTGAGGGCTGAAGCAGGCTGAGGCTGAGGCAGGCTGAGGCTGAGGCTGAGGCTGAAGGCAGGCTGAGGCTGTGGCTGAAGCAGGCTGAGGCTGAGGAGCATGCAGGCTGAGGCTGAGGCTGAGGCAGGCTGATGCTGGGGCAGGCTGAGGCTGAGGCTGAGGCTGAGGCTGATGCAGGCAGAGGCTGATGCAGGCTGAGGCCGAGGCCGAGGCTGATGCTGAGGCTGAAGCAGGCTGAGGCTGAGGCTTAGGCAGAGGCAGGCTGAGGCTGAGGCTGAGGCAGGCTCAGGCTCAGGCTCAGGCTGAGGCAGGCTGAGGCTGAGGCCGAGGCTGCAGGCAGACTGAGGCTGAGGCTGAAGCAGGCTGAGGCTGAGGCTGAGGCAGGCTGAGGCTGAGGCAGGCTGAGGCTGATGCTGAGGCAGGCTGAGGCTGAGGCTGTGACTGCGACTGCCGTTGCCACTGCGACTGTCATCGCGAATGCGACTATGACTTCGAGAACAGCAGAATTCTACAACTGGATTCTCATCTGAATCTTAAGGGGAATGCTTCCAGATATGCTCCTACACATCGCTGTTAGGTTGCTTTGCCGGGATAATTTTTTGGAACACCACGCGACACCACGGGCCACCGCGGGACACCGCGGCACACCTTTCGATTTCGTTCTCGATCGATCTCACTATCGATCTCACTCAACGGGACACCACGGGACACCTCGGGTCACCACATCGATCTCACTATCGATCTCACTATCGATCTCACTATCGATCTCACTCAACGGGACACCACTGGGCACCACGGGACACCTGTCGACATCACTATCGATCTCACTATCGATTCCACTTTTTGGGACACCACGGGACACCACGGGACACCTCGGAGCACCACATCGATCTCAGTATCGATCTCATTATCGATCTCACTATCGTTCTCACTCAACGGGGCACCACGGGACACCTCGGGACACCACGGGACACCACGGGACATGGGGCACCACGGGACACCACAGGACTTCGCGGGACAACCCGAGGCATCGCCGGACGGACGAACGGACGGGGGAGAATCATTTGTTTTGACTTCGCCCTGGCAAAGGCGGACACCACGGGACACAGCGGGACACCGCGAGCCATCGCCGGACGGACGGACGGACAGGGGAGACTCATTTGTCCTGTTTTCGCCCTAGCAACGGCGGACACCACGGAACATCATGGGACACCGCGAGCCACCGCCGGACGGACGGACGGGCGGGAGAGAATCAGTTGTCTTTACTTCGCCCTTGCAACGGCGATTTCAGTCCTCTCGCGCGCCCACGCAGCTTCGCCTCGCCCGCTCGCACGACGCGAACGAAGCGAAACGATTTCCTGGTTGGGGGTCTCCGTTCCATCGCGTTCTCACCCCCCAACCTCCGACAGAGAAGTTATGTTTTTTTGCTCTGGACAGGGGGTGGCGCTTTGGGGGCCTCTCCAGGGAAGACATTGCGAGGATGTCTCGAGCGGGAGCGCGAATTCAGCGTATCCAGGGCACGCAGGGGGGGTATCTAACAAGGTTGTCCGGAGCTGGAACCACGTGTTTTTTCATGTCCAAGCCACCCAGGGGGATATCTAACATGGTTGTCCCGAGCTGAAACCATGTGTTTTTACATGTCCAGGCCACCCAGGGGGGGTATCTGAAATGGTTGTCCCGATCTGAACCATGTGTTTTTACGTGCCCAGGCCACCCATGATAATGTCAAACATGGTTGTCCCGAGCTTGAAACATGTGGGTTACGTGTCCAGGACACCCAGAGGGTATCTAACATGATTGTCCCGAGCAAGGGCCACGTGTTTTAACGTGCCCAGGCCACTCAGGAGGGGGGCATCGAACATGGTTGTCCCGAGCTGGCACCACGTGTTTTTATGTGTCCAGGCCACCCAGTGGGATATTCAACATGATTGTCCCGAATTGGAACCACGTTTTTTCAACCTGTCCAGTGGCCGAAAAGCGGTACCCGAACACATATCCCAAAACAGGAAGTTATGTTTTCTTGTTCTGGACAGGGATATGCGCTTGGCCTCTTCAGGGAAGACATTGCGAGGATGGAGCGCGAGTTCAGCGTATCCAGGCCACGCAGGGGGGTATCTAGCATGGTTGTCCCGATCTGGAACCATGTGTTTTTAGATGTCCAGGCCACCCAGGGGGGGTATCTGAAATAGGTGTCCCGAGCTGAACCATGCCCAGGCCACCCATGATAATGTGAAACATGGTTGTCCTGAGCTGGAACCATGTGTTTTTTCCAGGAAGGGCGTGGGCCCAGAGTTCTAGGGTTCTCTTTTACTTGTGTTTCCCCTTGGTTTCGGCCGGCGGAATTATTTGCGATCAATAACGAGGTAAAGTCACATTTGGCGTGGAACAGTTGAGAATGTGCCTTGCAAAATTCTCCCTGGTATCGGCCGGCGAAATTATGTGCGATGAATAACAAGGTGGTATAGTCCGATTCGGCGAGGAAACATTGAGAATGTCCCTAGCGAAACGCGTGCTTCACACACGTGTATTGAGGATGCCTCAGGCGAAACGCTGGTTTTGCAGAGTTGGGGAATGTCTCGAGCGCGGACTTCGTCGGGGGCCAGAGTTCAGAGGATGTCTCAGGCGAAATGTTTGTTTTCACGTGCCCATGTCGCCCAGGGGGTATCTAACCTGGCTGCCCCTGGCTGGCGCCCTAGACGACCGCATGTTAGATATTTCCCCCGGGTGGGCTGGACCCATGTGTTTTCACGTGTCCAGGCAACCCAGGTGGATATCTAACATGGTCCCGAGCTGGAACCACGTGTTTTCACGTGTCCAGGCTTCCAAGGAGGTATCTGAGATGGTGCCGCCGACCCTGAAGGCAGACGACGACGATGACGACAACGGCGGCGGCGGCGGCGGCGGCAACGACGACGACGCGGACGTGGGCCAGAGTCCTCAGGGATGGTTCTCTGGGTCTCTTCGGAAGTCTCTCGGGGGCCTCCGGGGAGGAATTTTGGGGCCTCTTGGGAGACTCTTGGGGGTCTCTTGGGAGCCTCTTGGGGGCCTCTTCTGGTTTCCTCTGGACCTCTTGTGGGCCTCTTGGGGCCTCTGGGGAACCTCTAGGGGCCTCCTGGGATAGATTTGGCGTCTTGGGTCCCTCTCGGGAGTGCTCTTGGAGGCATCTTGGGGCGTCTTGGAGGCCTCCTGGGCAGTCTGGAGGGCGCGAAGACGTTTTGGACCTATCGTTTGGCGATTGGGGGCCCCCTTGGACCGTCTCGGCGGCCTCTTGGGACTCTCTTGGCCTGTCTTGGTGCTGGCCCCCAGGCGGGGAAAACGTGTCTGGGTGGTGACCAGCCCTGGGGACCCCCCCAGGACCCCCCCCAGGACACCCCGAGGACACCCCCAGGACACCCCCAGGAACCCCCCGGGACCCCCCCAAGCGCAGGGAAGGGATCAAAGGGAAGGGGCTTCCCTTCGACCCGATTACGACATTGCTATAGATGTAGCTTACTACCATTAGTTTTGAAGGAAGGAGCTGTGAGGGAGGACCGACGGAGCGCCGCTCCCTTCTGCTTGCATCGCCTTCTTGAGTCCAAGAGCAGTTCCCGCTCTGGGCTCGCGCGCGGCCCCGCCGGGAGTCCTGCGGGGCCCCCTGTGGGCGTGGCGGGCGCGGTGCCGGACGCGGCCGAGGCGTTCGCGGCGGAGGGCGCCGGGGCCTGGCGCGCGGGCGCGGCGGCGGCGCCGGCGGGCGAGGCGTTGGCGGCGGCGCTGGCAGGCACGGCCGCGGCGGCGCCGGCGGCGCTGGCGGCCGAGGCGGCGGCGCTGCCGCGGGCGTGCTGGCGCCGGGGACCCCGCTGTTCACGCACGGGGGCGGGGTCGCGCTGGCGATGGTGCACTGGGTGCTGATCCGCCTGCGGGCGCGCACATGCTCGGAGGGGCGCCGCCTCCTTCTGTAGCCAGGAGCGGCCGCGCGCGCGACGCCGGGCGCGGGCTGCAGCAGGCCATCGTGGCGGCCGCGCGCGCAGGCGGAGGCAACGCGCGCGAGGCCGCTGGCGGGCTGGCGCAGCTGGCCCGCGGTCTGGGGGTGCTGCTCACGGACGCGGGCACCCGCGTGCGTGGCGCCGCCTGTGGGCGCCAGCGGTTGCGCGGCGCCTGGGGCGGGCGTGGGAGCGCACCCGGGCGCGGCGGTCGCGGCGGCGGTTCAGCCAGCGGCTGGCCCTCCCATGGGCCTGGGCGTGCCCGTGGTCCCTGCTGGGCCCGTGGCCCCGGGCGTGCCGCCTGGCCTGGCGGGGATCATGGGCGCTGGTGCTGACCCCCTGCCTGCTGCCACAGCGGCGGACCCGGGCTGGATCCGCAAGGGGCTGTCGGCGGCGACCCTCGCGCAGCTCAGCATCGGGCCCGGGGCGGTGATCGAGGTCCCGACCTTCGACGACGAGTACAGCGTGGTGGAGGGCACCGCGGTGCTCAAGCTGGGACTGCAGTGGGCTGGCGACGCGCTCGGCATGTTCGGGCTGGCCGAGTTCGCGGGTGCGTCGACTCCGATGGCGACGGCAGTGCTCGACGATGTGCGGACGCGCGGGCGGCCGCCGCTCATTCACCTGTGCTGCGGCTCGAGTCCTGCGATGCTAGAGCAGGTCATCAGGTCACCCTCCACGTGGACACGCTGCGGGCCCGCAGTGCGGCCGCGATCGTCGAGCCGCGGGCGCGACGGCATGTCGTCTTCGGACCCGTGCCCGCGGCTGCTCAAGGCGCTGGCGCGGGGGGCGCGGTCGCCTCCGAGGCGGCGAAGCTCGCGGCGAAGGTCGAGGAGCTCAGGAAGACTCAAGCGGAAGGCCGCTGGCAAGCTCGTGTTCTCAGTGGCTACCCAGAGGCAGCGGCGAGCAGGCCCGCTGCTCGACGACCGCGACGCTGTCGCCGACCCGATTTTTCGTCACGCCCGTTCCAGCTCAGGCGACATCAGGATTCAGGAGAGCCCGGGAGCAGCCAAGGGCCCTGCTGGAGGTCGGCCTGGGGGAGATGGCCCGTTTCCTCGGGGAGCGGGGGGGGGGGGGGCGGTTCCGCCGTCTGGGTGCAGCCCTGCGAGGGTGCTGGCGCACCTCGCCAGCGTCTTCTTCGGCGAACAGCCTCAGTCGACGATCGGCGTCCACGCTGGCAAGGAGATGAGGGTGATCGCGTCGGCGATCGACGCGCCGCTGCAGGGTCGCCTGCCCGACCAGGGAGACATCTTCATGCTGGGGCGTGGCGAGCCAGCTCGAGCTCACAGAGGAGACCCCTTGGCTGGTGGGCGCGCCCGAACGGCGGGCGGCGGCTCGGCGCGCGCTGACGAAGGCGAAGCTCGCGGACCTTCGGGCGCGAGCGCAGGGCCAGGGGCGGTCGCCCGCGGGGGCGAGGAGCAAGGGCCGCTCCTGCCCTGAGGTCGCGCCCAGCCCTGCGGGCGCGCCGAGCCCCCTCGCGGCCTCGCCAGGGCGCCGCGGCGCCACGTCGGGCCGCCGTCGGCGCCGCGGCCGCGGGCGAGGCGCGGGGGCAGCAGCTGCAGCGGGCCCCGCCGGCCTCGCGCGCCCCCCGTCGCCGAGTCAGGCGAGGAGTCCGTCTCCGCGGCGAGCGCCGGGCTCGAGCAATGGGGCGCGGCCTGGGCTGCCAGCCAGGGGCCCTCGCGCGACGTTCGCCCCGGAGGTGGGGGCCGTGGAGAGCGGCCCGGCCGCGCCGCCAGCTCAGGTCGCGACTCAGCTCGTCAGGGGGGCGCAGCTGGCCGAGATCGCGCCGAGGCCGAGGGGCCGCGGGCAGGCCGCGGCCGTGGCTTGGGCGAGGGTCGCGGGCAAGGCCGCGCTCGCTAGCTGCGAGCCTGCCTCCTGCCGCGGCTAGAGGTGCTGGAGGTGGTGCTGCTGGAGCGGCGCCGGGCAGCGCGGCTCGCCCCGCCCTGCTGGCCGCTGCCGCATCCGCTGCTGGTGGCTCCGTGGATGGGGCTGCTGGTCAGAGGGATGTCGCGGGCGCCGCTGAGGCCCCGCGCCCTGCCCCCGCCGCGGCGGCCGCTGCTCGGCGCGCCCAGCAGCGCGGGACCGCCGACGCGCCTCTGGTTTTGCTAGGGCCCATCAGGTGCATGCCCACTCGGCTTGGAAAGGTAGCGCGGGGGCTCGCAGCTTCTGGAGGTCGGCCACTGACCCCCCCTTTTTTTGCGTTTCTCGACGATGAGCTCGGCGCGCTGGGAGGCGCTGCCGAGGCAGAGATCACGGCGAAGCAGAGGGTCTTCCAGATGATCATTGGGCTCAATCATCTGCGCGCGAATTGCGCGGCCCCAGGGGCGGCGCGCCGTGGCGGGCCCGGCGAGCCCCGCGCAGTCGAGGTGTGCGGGGGCTCGTGCGCGCGGCGATCCCCTTCCCCAAGAGCTGCCCCGAGCCGTTCTCGGCTCTCGCCGACCGACTGGGCTGCGGAGTTGGCCGAGAAGCGGGTGGCCTACGACGGCGAGGAGATCGGGGCGGCCGAGACGCTGTCCGCGGAGCAGGCGGCGCCAGCGTTGCCGGCGAAGGGCGTCGCCGCTTCCGTGGGCGCCGCGCTCTGCGAGGGCAGCGTCCGCGAGGCCTTCCTCGACGCGGACTCCCTCCCACTGCCTCCGGGGGCGCGCCTCGCGCGGGGTCCCCGTGCGAAGCGTTTGGGCCCCTGGCCAGACGCGGCGCGACCTCGTCGCTGCGTTGTGGGGTCGTGGGCTTGCGGGGCCGATCGCGTTGGAGGACGTCCTCCACGTCGACGGGCGCTCTGTGCTGCGTGGGGCGCTTGGCGCCCGCGAGGGCGCGGGGCGCTCGGCGGCCCTTCGGGCTGGATCTCGGCGACGGGGACCTCGCTGCGCATTAACCGTGGCGCCCTGCGCCAGGGCTGGAAGCCCCCTGCCATCTTGCCCACGGGGGCCGAACGGGGGCATGGCCGCCCCTCCCCGCTCGCGGCCCTTTCGGGGGAGGTCGCAGCCTGGGAGGTCTACGTAGACGACTTGGAAGCGTAGGAGATCGTCGCTCCCGACAACGCGGTGTTTGGCGGCCGCGATATGCATGGTGGGGTTGGCCGGGCAAGAGGCGGGATGCCCGGGGCTCTCGGGGATCATCTGGGCAATTTGGGTTCTGGCGGCCGCGGTGTGCAGGGCGGGGTTAGTCGGGGGGCTTGTTCTTGAAATCTAGGACCCCCCTCTTGTCGGATGGGGGGAATTAGCGCGGTTCCTAGAAGAGAACGGGATTTCTTTAAAAGTCAACGAGACTTCGAAATAAGTAAACAAGACCCCTGACAAGTAAACATGAGCTTCCAATAAGTAAACGGGACTTCCCAGAAGGCGAGCAGACCCCCCCCCGCCCCCAAACAGACCCCCAAAAAGCAATCAGGACCTCCCACAAAGTAGACAGGACCCCCCAACAACTAAACGCGACCTCCCACGGATGGGGTCGGAGTAGCTGGTGCCGGACGACCGCGCGTCGCCGATTCATCGGCGATGCGGCGCGAGCCTCCGACCTTGTTTTTTCCGGCCCCATCTGGTGGCGCATATGCGCGCCCCAACAGGTAAACGGGGCCTCTTCAGGAAGGGGGCCTAAACGTCAGGCGATCAAACAGGGCCCCCCCCCGAAAAAGGAAACAGCGCCCCCAAAAAGGTGAGCGGAATCTACAGAAAATTAAATAAACAGGGCCCCCGCACATGCAAACGCCCCCCCCCCCCCCTTCCCCAGCGCATTCAGCGCCCCCCCCCCCGCGAAGTACACGGAGCCCCTAACCAAGTAGACAGGGCCTGGACCTCCCAGAGAGTAGACGGGATCTCCCAACAAGTAAACAGGACCTCGAAACAAAATTAACATGCCCTTCCCGAACACGCAACAGGATAATTATTCCAAAAAGTAAGCCGCTTCGCAAAAGAGTAAACAAGGCCCCCCCCCCCACACAGTAAGCAGGACCCCCCAAACAAGTCAACTGGACCCCCCAAATCAAACACGACCCCGCAGAACAGAGCATCAAGTCCCCCCACAATTCAAACAGGACCTACCAAAAAGTAAGCAGGATCTCCCCGCCAAACATTGACCCCCCCCCCCCACGCACAAATAAATGCCCGCATAAGTAGGCTCGCCCCCCCCCAAAAAAAAAATAGAACGCGGGCAACAGGCGGAAAATGAACATAACCCTCCGAAGGTGAACGGGCCCGCCCAAAAAGTAAACGGCCCCCCCAAAAAAAAAAAGTTAGCAGGACCTCCGGAGGAAGTAAAGGGGGTCTCTCACAACGTAAACAAGACCTTCCAACATGTATAAACATGACCTCCAAAAAAGTAACGAGGACCTCCCATGCTGGAACATCCAGAAACGCAAACGCGACCTCCCAAGAAGTAAACAGGACCTTCACAACAAGCAAGCAGGATCCTAACAAGTAACCAGGACCTCCCGCAACGTAAACAGTACCTCACGAAAAGTGAGCAGGACGCCCCGAGAAGTAAATGGGACCCCCGCAAGGAGTGAACAGGACAGCCCAACAAGTAAACATACCCCCAGCAACTAAAGAGGACCTGCCAGAAAGTGGCAGGACCTCCCAGAAAGCAAGCCGGACTCCCAACAATAGAACAGGACTTCCCACAGAGAAAACAAGACCCCCAGGAAGTGAGCAGGACTTTCCAACCAGGACAACGCACGTCCTAAAAAGTACACAGTGCCTCCCAAAAAAGTGCACGGGGCCAACCGAAACGTGAACAGGAGCCCTCACGCAGAAAACATGACCCCCCCAAACAGTAAACAAGACCTCCCAACATGTAAACATGACCTTCTTGAAAGTACACCAGACCCCCCCAAAAAGTAAACAGTGCACCCCTCAAAAAGGAAACGTGATCTCTCAAAGAGGAAACAAGACCCCCAACAAGTCATCAGGACCTGCCAGAACGCGAAAAGGACCTCCTGGAACGTCAACAGGACTTCCAAAGCAGCAAACACAGCCCCCAAACAGTGAACCGGATCCCCAAACAAGTGCACAGGGCCATCCCCAAAGAGCGAACGAGACCTCCCACGCAGAGAACAGACATGCTGGACCCCCCAAAAGTAAACGTGACCACGCACAATGTGTCCAGGACCTCGTAAACAATAAACAACACCTTCCCAAAACGTAAACGGCATCTTCCCACCAAGTACTCCTGCCCCCCCAGAGAGCAAACGAGACGTCGCAACACAAATTCAGCAGGAGCCCCCAAAACGTAATCATGACCTCCCAAACAGGACCTCTCATCTAGGGCACAGGACTTCCCAAAAAGTAAAGAGGACCTTCCAAGAGGGAAACAGGACCTCCCAAACAAGGAAACAGGACCCCCAACACAGTGAACATGACCTGCTAGGACGTTCAGGACCTCCCAAAAAGTATTCAGGACCTCCCAAGTAGTTAACAGGACCCTCAAAACAGTGAACCTGACCTCCGCAACACTGAGCAGGACCTCCCATCAAGCGCACAGGGCGTCTCACAAAGTAGACGGACCTCCAACAAACTGAACAGGACCTCCACAAACGGACAAGAGGACCGCCACAAAGCGTACTCAGGACTTCTCGACCATAAAGCAGTACCTGCCATTACATAAACGCGACCTCCCACAAGGTACGCAGGCCCTCCCAAACAGTGAACAGGATTAACCAACAAGACCCCCCCCCAACAAGAAAAACACATGACCTCCCAAAAAGTAAGCAGGACCTCGAACAGAAAAAGGAAACAGGACCTCCCCAATCGGAAAAGAGCTTTCAACCAGTAGACAGGATCTGCAAGAAAATGAGCAGGACCTCCCAAAGACTAAGCAGGACACCCCAACAAGCAAACAGGACCTCGAATGTGAACAGGACCCCCAGCAACAAGGGAACAGGACCTCCGAATAAAAGACAAGAGGACCTCTCCAGAAAAGTAACCAGGACCTTCCAGAAAGTAAACAGGATCTCCCGTAAAGTAAACAGGACCTCCAAGAAAGAAAGTAGGACCCCCATGAAGTAAACAGGACCACCAAACAAGTGAGCAGGACCCCCCAACATCTAAACGTAACGCCCCAACAAATGAACATAATGTTCCCGAACAACAACGTGACCTCCCATAAAGTAAACAGGATCTTCCAAAACGCAAGCGACCTCCAAACAAAGAGAAGAGGCTCGCCCCCGGAAAAAAAAACACATTGCATAAAGTAAACAGGACCTCCCAGACAATGAACAAAACCTCCCAAATACTAAACAGGACCCGGGAGTTGCACAGGATTTTCCACCAGGTAAAGAGGACCGCCCTAACAGTCAACAGGACCCCCAAACAAATCCACAGGACCTCCCAGCCAATATACAGGACCTCCCACAAAATAAACAGGATTTCCCAAACATGCTATGCTGGACCTCCCAAGAAAGAAAAAGGACCTCCCCCAAAAGTAAGCCGTACTTTTCGAATAGTTAACCGGACCTTTCCAAGAGTAACCAGGACTTCCCACAAAGTAAACAGTACCCCTCAATAAGTGAGCAATATCTCCCTCAAAGTTCACAGGACACCCCAAAAAGTGAACAGGACCCCCGAACAAGTGAGCAGGACTTCCCATAAAGTGAGCAAGACCTCCCAACAACAGCACAAAACCATCCACCAAGTTAGCAGGACCTCCAAACAAGGAAACTCCCCAAACAAGAAACAATAACCTTCCAACCAGTAAGGCATACCTCCCAGAGAGTAAACAGGACCTAAAGTAAACAGAAGGTCCCAAGCGCCGCAACGCCGTCGAGCGGAGCGATGCCCGCAGCGACCCCGCCACTCCACCAAGCTGGCGAACGCCCGAACGCAGACGACGAAACGGCTGCCATGCCACCGGCGGCAGCGCCGCCAGCAGCGCCAGCAGCAGCGACGCCGCCAGCTGCGCCGCCAGCAGCGGCGGCAGCAGCAGCAGCGGCGCGCCAGGGCGGTGGCTCTGGCGCGCCTCGTCCGCGGCGCGCCCTCTCCACTATCCGCGCCCTGCTGCGGCGAGCCCTGCGCCGGCGCCCCAGACGCTCGCCGCGACAGGAGCACCGGCGCCCGCTGCGCCAGCGTCGGCCGCGCCAGCAGCAGCAGCAGCGCTCGCTGCGCCAGCAGCGGAAACACCAGCCGCGCCAGCACCAGCCGTCGGGCGTGTCAAGCGGCCGCAGAGGCTTCGAAGTCACCACAGGAGCGCTCCAAGAGCGGTCTCAACAGGGCCCCACGAAGGAAAAATCGTCACATGCCAGTCGGAGAACATTCATCTTTAGCATCTTCGCTGGTTTGGTCTTCGTACCGTTCTTAACGACCCAGAGGCCCCCAACATCGCCCCAAGACGGCCCGAAAGGGCCCGACGGCCCAAGAAGGCCCCAAGACAGTCCAAGAGGCGTCCAAAACAGCCCAAACGGGCCCCCAGATCATTTGGAAGACAGCCCAGAAGGGCCCCCGGGCCCAATTTCGGGTATTTCATTTGAAATTTCGAACCATCTGCGCCAAGAGGACCCCCAATGCCCCCGCAACGCCCGCAAGAGGCCCCAAAAGGCCGCCAAGAGGCCCAAGAGGCTTGCAAGAGGCACCGGGAAGCCTCCACGAGTTCCCCATGAGACCCCCCAAAAGCTCTAAACCAGCCCATGAAAGACTTCCCCGGAGACCTTACGGTACATGTAAGAGGGCCCACTCCTGTGGTGCCGTCTGATCGGCTCAAGTATTGTTGGTATCTGTGTGTTTGTGTATGAATGTACATGCGCATGTATGTATGCATGCAAATATGTATGTGTTCATGTGTGTGCGCATGTGGAAGGACAAAACTCACTTGGCCTGACGAGGGGCCTAACCCTATGTAGCTGCGTGTAGCGCAGGGCGCGGCTCTCTCTTTATGTACTGCGCGCCGCGGGGCAAACCGGATAGGGTGCTGTTGCGCAGTTCGCGCGCGTACGCACGCTGAGCTTCCTGTTGGGCGCGATCCGCGTGAAGGGTTTGGTCCCCGCGCGAGCGTGCCCACTGACGCCGCATCTCCTTGTGGAGCGCGATCCGCGTGTAGCGGCGCCGAAACGGGTGTGGGGACACCATGCAAAGTTGCCCATCGGTGCCATAGGTGGAGCTTTTTGTGGGATACGATCCGCATCAGGTGTGCGCCGACAATTGCGGAGGGACGCCATTCCATTTTTTCCATTGGAGCCGTCGGTGGAGCTCCTTATGTGGCGCGAGCCGCGTGAAGGGTGTGCCGAAACGGGCGTGGGGACGCCAAGCGAACCTTCTTTCTGGCGCCGTAGGTGGAGCTCCCTATGGGCCACGATCCATGTCAGGGTTGTGCCGACATGGGCTGAGCGGATGCGAGCCTTGTCTCTGGGGCTGTCTGTTGAGTTCCCTGTGTGGCACGATCCGTTTGAGGGGTGAGTCGAAGTATGCAGGGGAACGTTATGCGAACCTCCCAGTGGGGCCGTACGTGGAACTCCCAGAGGGGCATGCTCCGTGTGGAGGGTGTGACGACATAGGCGGAGGGACGCCATACGAATCTTGATTTTGGCACAGTAAGTGGAACTCCCTGAGGGGCACGATCCGTGTGAGGGCCGTCCCGGAATTGGCCGGGTGACGCTATGTGAACCCTGCGTTTCTCAAGGGCCGTAGGTCGCGTTCTTTGGGGGACATGATCCGTGTGGCGAGTGTGCCAACATGCGTTGGTGGACGTTATGTGATCCGGAATATTTCCTTTCCTTTCCTGCGTTCCTCTTTTCACCCTCTCCTGCCTGAGTCTGTTCTCATCCTTCCTTCGCCTGTATCCTCGCTTCTCCCTCCTCCCTCTTCCCTTGCGCGTAGTACGCGTTCCTCTCTCGTCCCTCCGTTGGTTTGTGAGAGAGACCCGATGGCACTTGCGACCCTCAGCCTAGGTTCCCCTTGGATCTTTATTTGGGCTCCCCGTCCCTGGGATCTCTGAGTTCCAGGGGGTCCTGGTGTTCGATCGGCTCTTTGCACTGCATTTGATTGCGCTGCGTTGCTTTGCGTCGTACGTGCAGTGGTATGGCTTCGTGCTTCACATTGACTTGTTTCACATTGCTATTATTTGCCTTGAACTGCACTCCATCGCGTTGCATTGCGTTTGCTTCGCACCCTTTGCTTGCATTTATTCGCGTTCCATTTTCCTCGCATCTGGATTCCATGGCAATGTGCTGCATTGCGCTGCCATTGCATCGACTGCATTTCGTACATCAGTTTGCTTTTCTTGACGTTGAATTGCATGGAAGCGCCCACGGTTGGGGCTTGCTAGAACCAGAGCGCGCGAAGCGCGCGCGTGGTTCTAGCTATGCGAGTGTGCGTGACCTCATGGTTCGGCGGTCATGCTGTTTGCATCAAGAAGTGTGAACCAGCCCTCCGGGGTGCCGCTCACGGGCTTTGCGCCTGGCTGCATGGCTGTGCGATCGGCGTTCCAGTTGCGAACTGCAAAGGCACGCTTGATCCCTGCTTTCCCTGGTCTTGCCGGGAACAATGAAGTTAAATCAAGGATACACTTTTCTTTGAGGCGGTTTGCGGCTCGGGTTCCCAGCTGCATCTTAGTCACTGCTTGCTGGTCTCTCTCGCTGGTGGCGTCGGACGGTGATGGTTGCCTTCGGGTCTGAATCGCCAAAGTGCAGCAGCACCGCTTCGGCAATCACACCCTATACACGTGTCGCCAGGACACAGCGCACAGCGTACCTTAATAAAGCGTTTGTTCCTATGCGTTCAAGACGCTTTTAGGTAATTCGCGCACTGCTTTAAGAGAGGGTCGCTAGTGAATTGCTTGAAAGCGGAATTCGTTACTTTCCTTTGTCCCAGTGAGAAGTCTGCGCGGCAATTTAGATGGTCGCCAGCCAGGGCCGGCCCACCGACCGGAAGATCGAGTGCGAGAGGGAGGAGGAGGATGAAGGGGACGAGGAGAAGGACGAGCTGGTGCGCTAGCGTCATATGGAGGTTTACTGACGGCGGAAGAGGGGCATCCATTGCTTATTTTGCACACCTTATCCCTGGGATCTCTAAGGTTCCAGAACCCTCGGGTTCGTACGGCCTCTAGCGTTATTGTACATTGGATTGCATTGTATTTCATTTTGCTGCTTTCCGACGGATGTGCACAGGCACGGCTCCGCAAACGGCATTGTTTCGGTGAGCATTGTTCTGTTTTGCATTTAGTTGTATTTCATCGCATTGCCTTGCCTTTCATTTCCCTTGCAAGCTTTTGCTTGCAATGCGTGCTCAGGTCTTAACAAGCCCCAGGCCGTGAGAATTCCACAGATCCTCTGACGTAGCTGCCCATATATTACGATGTGCACCGAAGCGTCAACAAACGCGGGTCGAACAGATATCAATTACAGAACAATGGCACACCCATTCAGTGCAATGCGAACCAGTTCAAAGTAATGAAGAGCATGGAGAGCTCACCCTGGTACTGCGATGCAACGCAGTGGAAACCAGATGCCAGCGCCATGCAGCGAGCGCGCGTGGTTCTAGTTCTGAATGAGGCTCGCACGGTCGGGAAGGACTTCTCTTCATCTGTGGCGTCTCTTGTGGGAATCGCCAGCGGCCCGAGTTTCACAAACTGTCTGTGGCCGCGCCCTCTTGTGTTCGCCCGCCTCTGAGAAGCCGCGGGCTGGGGTTGAGGAGCCTCAGGCCGCATGCTGACATCGCACCACGCGTCGACTTCATTTCAGACGTTGCGCTGATTAAAGGACCTTGCGCTCAGTCAGCGATTTTCGGGGGGTCGCGTGGGCTGGCATGTGACCGATTGCTATTGTAGATGTTGCGCTGAAGACACGAATCACGAACGCACATGACGCACACGCACACGCACACGCACACGCACACGCACACGCACACGCACACACGACACGCACACGCACACGCAGACGCAGACGCAGACGCAGACGCACAGCACACGCACACGCACAGACACGCACACGCACACGCACACGCACACGCACACGCACACGCCCACGCACGAACACGCACACGCACACGCACGAACACGCACACCCACAACTCAACACAACACAATCCAACACACCACAACACAACATACAACAGCACCGCACAGCACAGCACAAAACAACACAACACACCACACACACAACACAACACCCGACATCACAGCACGCAGCACAACGCACTACCACATACCATAGCACAACCACGCCATTCAACACAACACATGGCAACACAAACACAGCACACCTTAACACAACACAATAGCCCACTCTAGAGCACAGCACAGCACAGCACAGCACATCATACCACAACGCAGCACACAACACAACACAACACACCGCCACCACACCAGAACACACCAATGCCATTCATCACAACACAACACAACACAACACACCACAACACAGCACAACATAGCACAGCACAGCACAACACAACACCCAGAGACACACACACACTCACACACGCACACACGCACACACGCACTGCACTTTGCGTCTCGGGGCCCTCTGGGGAGTCCCCTTGGAGGCCTCTTGGGGCGTCTTGCAGGCTTCTTTGATCGTCTTGAGGCCATCTTTGGGCGTCTTGGGGCGTGTGTTGACCCTCTTGGGCAGTCCTGAGGGCCTCTTGGGGCCCTCTTGGCCCGTTTCGGGGCCCTCTTGTGCCCGAACAAATCACGCGACGAGATGCGCCAAACCCGAGAGATTTGCGAATTTCCGGTCCCAGGAGTGAGGACTGAGGCTCAGTGGATTAGGCGCAGGACCTGAGGATACGCCCACTCCAAGCCAAGGGCACGGTGGCGGACCACATTTTACAAGACACAGATGACCCCCTCTTTCATGGTTGGGTTGGGCCCAGACCTCCGACGTCGTGGTTTTGTCGATCTGTGGGCTCCAGAACTTCCGATCCCTCCCTGGGGGCTGGATTTTCGCCCTGGGTTTTTTCTAGATTGCCCAGAGCCCAGATTGTGCCTCCTTCCCCTTTCCCCAGAGGCCGAAGCGCAAGAAAACACCCAGGACTAGAAGGTAGTCCGCCAGAAGGCCTTGGGGAGCAGCACGACATAATCGACAAAAACAAAACCGGGTCGATTCGCGCAAAAGCTGCCGCGTAAGGTCGCGCGTAAGCGGCCTCTTGCGTTGGCGGCCTGCGTAAGCCATCGAGGTTAAGAACAGCGTTACTTTGGGGGGCGCCCTTACAAGTTTTGGGTCCTCGTTTTGGGTGTTGGATCCTCGTTTTGAACAGACAGCGCCCCGCGTCTCCTCCTCCTTCCTCCTGCCCCTCGTTCCTGGTCCTATCCGTGCCTCTGCCCTCCGCACTAGTCAGCCATTTCGGCACACCTCTCACTCGTTAAGTGGCCCCACAGGCAGTTCCACCCAAGGCCCACATGGTGCCGCCCGCATGCGTCCCTGCCACCCATTTCGGCACACCCTCACACGTTTCGTGGCCCCACAGGCAGCTCCACCCAAGGCCCACATTGTGCCGCCCGCATGCATCCCCGCTATCCAGTTCGGCACACTTCTCGAACGTTTCGTGACCACACAGGCAGCTCCACCCAAGGCCCACATGGTGCCGCCCGCATGCGTCACCGCCACCCACTTCGGCACACCCCTCACACGTTTCGCGGCCCCATAGGCAGCTCCACTCAAGGCCCACATGGTGCCGCCCGCACGCGTCCCCGCCACCCATGTCGGCACACCCCTCACACGTTTCGTGAGCCCACAGGCAGCTCATCCCAAGGCCCACATGGTGCCGCCCGCATGCGTCCCCGCCATCCATGTCGGCACTCCCCTCACACGTTTCGTGGCCCCACAGGCAGCTCCACCCAAGGCCCACATGGTGCCGCCCGCATGCGTCCCTGCCATCCAGTTTGGCACACCCCTCACACGTTTCGTGGCCCCACAGGCAGCTCCACCCAAGGCCCACATGGTGCCGCCCGCATGCGTCCCCGCCATCCATGTCTGCACACCCCTCACACGCTTCGTGGCCCCATAAGCAGCTCTACCCAAGCCCCCATGGTGCCGCCCGCATGCGTCCCTTCCATCCACTTCGGCACACCTCTCACACGTTTCGTGGCCCCACAGGCAGCTCATCCCAAGGCCCACATGGTGCCGCCCGCATGCGTCCCCGCCATCCATGTCGGCACACCCCTCACACGTTTCGCGGCCCCACAGGCAGGTCCACCCAAGGCCCACATGGTGCCGCCCGCATGCGTCCCCGCCATCCATGTCGGCACACCCCTCACACGTTTCGTGGCCCCACAGGCAGCTCCACCCAAGGCCCACATGGTGCCGCCCGCATGCGTCCCCGCCACCCATGTCGGCACCTCCCTCTCACACGTTGCGTGGCCCCACAGGGAGCTCCACCCAAGGCCCACACATGGTGCCGACGCGGCACTTCCCTCACGCGTTCCATGGCCCCACAGGGGCTCCGCCCGATGCTCCAGTGCCGCGGTTAGTATGCGCCCCCCCCGCCCATCCCCTCACATGTCCCTCACGTCTCGTGACCACATCCAGCTCCACCCAGGGCTCCACGAGGAGATCCGCGGAAGGCGTTTTTCGCAACGGCGGTGCCCACAACCGCACACGGCCGGGCCTATCGCCAGGACAACTCTTGCCCGCGCTCTCCACCGGGAAACCAAAAGGTTCCGATACCGCTACTCCCCGGACCTCTCCTGGGGTGCGTTCTGATCAGGATTTCGTGGCGAATCCAGCGGTGGCGGCGAGGGCCTCCCAGGAGGCCCGAACAGGGGAAAGCGTGGGAAGGGCAGAGGTGTGGGTACCTTTTCCTCCTCCGAGCCTCGTGATGTTCATCGCTGTGGGCCCATCCGCGGGGCACGGGGCCCCTGGGCCAGGGACTCCCTCGTGCTCTCGACCCCGCGCTCTCGTGAGCGCGCCCTCGTGCGCAGAAGGGCCGCCGTGGCCCCGCGCCCTCGTGCGGCGTAAGGCGCTCCCCCGTCTTCGAGGAGTACCTCCTCCTCCTCCTCCTCCTCCTCCGCCTCCGCCTCCTCCTCCTCCTCCTCCTCCTCCGCCTCCTCCGCCTCCTCCTCCTCCTCATCCCTCTCATCCTTCAGGCTCCGACCCCGCGTTGGCCCCCCCTGACTCTGGAGTCCTTCAGGAGGTATCCTGGGGGCGATGGGGGCAGCCGCAGCCGCGGGGCCGCCATGACGGCCAGCGAGTGGGTGCCGTGCGGCGCTACGCGGCGGCGCTGGGCGGCAGCACCCTGCAGGCGGCGATGGCGGCGGCGGACAGTCGGGACGCCTTCGTTGCAGTCTACAACCCGCAGAATCTGCTGGCGCCCTCGAGGATTGATGATCTGTCCGAGGATTTTCGAGGCGTGGGGATCACTGGAATGCCAGGCGCGGCGATCAGAGCGTGGCACGGAGAACCGCATCATAAGACGACCGCGGCGAAACATCATGTGGTCCACTTTGGATGGAGTCGGTCCCCGATTGTGAATAAGTCTTGCGTGTGCCCTGTTTTCCTGGTAAAGAAATATTTTTCTGACAACAGTATCCGACGGATCGTCGCTGCGCCACCAGCCCTTCGCGGGCGAGGAGGACTTGTCCAAGTGGAGTTTGGGCAGCTTACCTTGTCTGTGCTGGTATTATATTTCCCGCCGCGCCCCTCGCGGCCTGAAGAGGCCAAGCAGTGGAAATCCACATGCGGTCATTTGCTGTCCTGGGTTCGTCAGATGATCCTGGAGGTCCCCCAGAGAGCCACGCCTGTCATCCTCACGGACTTCAAGTCGGGCCTCAAACAGTACCACTCAGAGGATTCCTCCGTGGGGCCGTACGGGAGCGAGCGATAATCGTTCGGTGGGCAGCTGTTTCATGAGTTTTTGACTCTGGCGCATACGGCCGCAGTCAACACACGCTGGCTGACAGGCAGCAGTTACTTCGGCATACAGGGAGCACACTCGCAGTTTGACTTTGTGTGTGTACCGCGCGCAGCTCTGGGTTTTGTTTGTTGGTGTTTGACGTGGGTTCGGACAGGGGAACTGTGCCGGGCGGTTCCCTGCAGTGTTGGACCACGTGCCAGTTGTGATGCATTTCTAATATGTGGTTCCAATGAATACTTCACCACTTCGTGCACGGTGGGATCGCCAAAAACTTTCGGGAGCAGTGCTGACGGGCGAGGGCAGGGAGGAGTTTTTGCAGGATGTCCACAACGCTCTCCCGGAAGTACGGGCCCCCCTGGATATCCTGGAATCCCGGCCGACGGCGACAGGCCACACCATCCTCCTGATGGCGACAGTTCGGGAGATAGCGCTGAAGGGTTTTTCTCAAGTACCATTCGGCCGCAACACGAAATGGACCTTGAGACGAACAAATGGGATCTTCTGAAGCGGAGGAGGGCGTTACTGTCTCACACGACGGCGGCGGGACTGGAGTCTTCTTCACAGGATCCGCTGGCACGATTTATGAAGGATGCAATTCGCAGCTATACGAGCGCCCTCCACTCCCTCCGTCGACGACGGAACCGAGAGAGACAGCAACACACTGGGGCCGAGCTTCGGCAGGCCTGGCGGATTCGGGACATGACAATGGCCCTGAGACCTGGCATGCTCTTTGGCTCGGACTGGCATTGGGGTCAAGAGTAGGAACTATCGGGCTCGCGCTTCTTGTCATCCAACGGGAGACGGGTGGGTTCCTTTTCTTTCCAAGCCTGCCTTGGAAAGAAGACTCGCGGGGCATCGGGCTCCTCTTCTGCCCCGCCACAATTTGGATCCTAACCACCTGCAGGCGCTCCGCAACACAGACGAGCATGCAGCCCCCGACAACTACGACGTGACCCCCGAGGTCCTCAAGCGCGCCCAGGTGGACTTTGCGATGGCAGTGAAGGCCCTCAGACCCACCAACATCTAGGAAGTTCGCTCCGTCGTGGTCGCGCCCGTCAGAAATATTCAAGGTGTTGGTTGCACCTTCCTGGCTGAGCGCCCGGGCGGACTATGCGAAGAAGCCCATGGGAATCGGTTCGCGCCCAGCATTCACCATGGCCGACGACCCCCAGGTTCCCGACCCGTGCGCCAGAGAGCAGTTGCTCCATCTTGAGCGGTTTGATGAACCTAGGCGCCGCCCTGTTTCGGCTGGTGCTCCAGGCCCCCAGGGTGCGACGCCTCCCCCGGCAGGGCTCCCCGTCCTTCGGGTTTGCCCCAGACAAGAAGAAGGGCGAACCCGGGCCAGGAGGGCGCCGCCTAGTTCAGTGCGTTTGCAGCTGGTGGCGGGCAGTAATGCGCGGCAGTCTCTTGCAAGGTGGGCGCGCTCGCCCGCCCCCGCCGCCGCCGCGAACGAACATTTGACGATGGCGACGAGGACCGCAGCTTGGAAGTGGCACCATTCAGGCCAACCTATGCTCCGCATGAACTACGACGCGACCAACGCTTTCGGCTGCCGCAGCGAACAGTAGATCGAGAACGGGGTCCGCATCCGCTTGGGGACCGCCCCCGAGGGGATGGAGGAGGACGACGTCGACCACCTCGCCGCGGCGTCGGCACTTCGGAGGCAGGCGCCGACGGTCGCATCGCCAGCGGCGGACGCGGAGGTGGCCATCAACAGCGGCTCGGGAGGCTTCATGGGCGACATTTCCGAGCCTGAACTCTTTATGTTCAACTATCACATTGCGGATCAGAAGTGGGCCTAGGCGGATCTAGCGGCGACGGACAACGCGATGCAGATCTAATTCGAGCAGATCCCGTTGTGGGTGCTAGCTTGGGCGGCTTCATGGGCGACGTCTTCAGCCGCAGCTGATCCAGCCAGGGCGGCGAGGGAGGTCGTTCAGCACTCGCAGAGGAATGACGCGGGCCTCGACCAAGCGCTGGCGATGAGGGACCACGGTCAGAACAGGTCGAAGCAGGACGTTGTCCCACTCCAACTAGTCCGTCAGACGATTGCTGAGCTGGCCCGCGCAGGGTGCAGGGGCGGACGTGAACTCGAGCACCTGGGGGCCTGGCCCAACGCGGTGAACTAATGCCAGTGAACTGTGGGCGAGGCTGGCAAGTGTCAACAAGGGCTGGGTGCTGTGTCAAGGTTTCTGATACTCGACGTCCCCGAAGCGCGTGAAACGACGGATGTTCATCTCGTTGGTCAGTGGTGCTGCGCTGTCAGGTGCAGTCGCATTGTGTTGGACAGATACCGACTATTGCCACATATGTGGATCACTTTCACGGGAGTTGCGTTCAATGATTGGTGGGGCGTCAAGCAAGTCGAATGATCGTGTGGAGGTGGTGGCAGCGAGGGAAGTTTATCGCTATTGGAATTTGGTCCGCTTGCGTTGGAAGCATTGGTGCAGCGACTCACGGCATGTCAGGAGATAGCGCGCGACCCGCGCAATCATGCCCACATATTGTCAGTGTCTTTTGGCGAGATGAAGTGGGATGACTCGCGTGAATATCGCTGCCTTCCGACTCTCGTGGCAATTCGACAAAAGAACGCATGTGTTGTCACTCATTCCGGGGCGCGTCAGTTGCGACGCGACCTGGAAGCTCTCTGCGGCTATCCCGAGGCGGAATCATTCCCGCTGGCATGGGGGAGCCGATCGATGAGAGAGTTGTTGTGGGACGAGGAGGTGAACGGCCACTTTGTCTCGCTCGGCCCGAGATGCTTGCGGGGCGCCTTCTCCGCAGTCAGGCGGGCGCCGCCGGACTCGCTGGCGGCGTCTGCACCCGCGGCTCTGGACGATGAAAACAATTGGGAATCACCAGAGGCCCGAGAGCTCATCTGCCAAATTCGAGGAGACCCCACGGGCCCCGCATGTGGATCCCGATTCGACGCGCGCAGCACTAGTAGCACATGCACGTCAATCACGGCCACCAGGTCATGGGGGACATAATATATTTCACGCACTTACGCCTAGCAGTGCTTGCATCAACTGTGGCGCGACGTTCCAGGCGAAGACGGAGACGGTGCGACATTTAGCGCAGACATGGCGTGCGGGGCGATGCGTCATGCACAGCACGGCCTACCCGCGCGAGTTTCGAGGGCCCGAGGGACGATGCTGCCTTCTGTGTGGTTTTGGGTTCGCGTCCAACGAGCTGCTCCGCAGCCGCCTGTGCTCTCACCTGCAGCCGACGCAGGAGGGCCGTTCCGTCTCCGCGGTGCTCCCGCGCCCAGCGCCGCCAGCCCCGAACCAGAGGCGCCGCCATGCGCTGCCGGCTGCGACGCGCGCGCGGGGCTCTGGCATCCGCCTTTCAGGAGGGCCCATTCGTCCCGCGAGCAGCTGGCGCACTAAGAGAGCTTCGAGAAGAGGATGGCCAGCGCGTCGGGCGGCGTGATGGGCGTCGAGAAGAAGGGCGGCAGCTGGCGGCCCCACGCCTCCTCGTCCAACTCGAGGAGCGGCGGCGGCAAGTCCAGCTCAGGCGAGGGCACGGGTCGCAAGACCCAGAAGGCCGAAGTGGGGCGAGTGGTTCGCGGCGCAGCGGGCACCGAGGGCACGGCGCAGAGACCTCGCACCCGCCGAGGGGGCCGCGGGCGAGCCGAGGCCAAGAGGCTCAAGACCACCACGAAGGATAACGGGCTGAAGGAGCTCCTCTTGCACCTGACGACGTCGGTGGCCCAGCTGGCACAACGTTCGAGGGCGATGTGGGGCATCGCGACGCGCGCGGTGCTGCTGGAGGAGTGTTCGCCCGTTGTCAAAGCCACGCAGGCGGAGAGCAGGAGCTTCGCCCAGACCGCCAAAGACATGAGGGCCGACAACAAGCTCAAGCAGAAGGCCAAAGACGACAAGCACACGGACGCTACAGCCGCCAGGAAGCACGACCAGGACGCAGAGCAGATCTTGAAGGGTCCGTGCAGCTTGGGGCCGCCTTCCCCAGCGGTTTACTGCGCATTGCTGGAGGCCTTGCCTAAGGAGGATATCGGTCGTCAGAACAGGGAGTTTCTCCTGGCCACGCTTGCGGAGATGGACGACCAGCCACCGACCTACGTGAGGCTGTGCAAGCTCGGGGGTTTCAAACAGGCGGACACGCTCAAGATAGTATGCGCCCTCGACCGCGCGGGCTTGGAGATGAGGGTTCTCGAAAGCTTCCGCGCGATGGGAGCCGATGTCACAGTGGGTTCGGCCCCGTCGGGCTACTCGGAGGACGAAGTCTCAGAGTGCATCGGCGTCTTGAAAGAATAGAGGACGAGAGCCGCACCAGTGATGAGTTTGAAGCTCCAGATTTCTGGCCGCCAGTGATTGAGGATGTGATCTTCGAAGGCTGGTTTGTGGGGTAGAGTTCAGGTTCGGAGCGTGAGCCTTGCGCAGTGGCCATTGAGCTATGGCAGTGCAGCCTCGCGCACCTGGCAACTGATCCGCACCGTGCGGTGCGGACGGCGGACGCAGTTAATCTCTCGCCCCGTTCCTCCTCGCCTCCCTCCTCGTTCCGTCGCTCGCGGCACTTGGCCCGTCGCTCGGCCTCTCTTTTTCTTCTTCGGTCCCGTTCGCTCGGTCCTGTCGGTGGCCCCTGGCCCCTCGGTGAAATAAAAGCTGCACGGTTTGCCATCGTCCAGTTTTGCCAAGAGCGGTAATACTCATTTGATTCATCGTCCCACAGCCGTGAGCAAGCAAGCAAGCCTCTCACCCTCCTCTTCCTCCTCCTCCCTCTCTCCTCCTCCTCCTCCTCCTCCTCCTCCCCTCTCCCCCCTCCTCCCTCTCCTCCTCCCCCCACTCCTCCTCCTCCTACTCCTCCTCCTCCTCCTCCTCCTCCTCCTCCTCCTCCTCCTCCTCCTCCTCCCCTCCCTCCTCCTCCTCCTCCCTCCTCCTCCCTCCTCCTCCTCCTCCTCCTCCTCCTCCTCCTCTCCTCCTCCTCCTCCTCCTCCTCCTCCTCCTCCTCCTCCTCCTCCCTCTCCTCCTCATTATCCTCCTCCTCCTCTTTTTCCTCCTCCCTCTCCTGCTCCCCCCTCTCCTCCCTCTCCTTCCTCCTCTCCTCCTCCTCTTCCTCCTCCTCCCTCCTCCTCATCCTTCTCCTCTTCGCACGGCTGGGCCCTCAGGAGGTCGTCAGAGGCCCAAGGAGAGAGCCGAACTCAGACTCGCAGGCCATACGCCGTCCAGCGCGTAGGCAAGAAATCGCGCAAGCAGTCGCAAGAGGAAACCGGTGAAACTCTACGCAGGTTGATGATTGCAGAGGGGGGAGGAACGTGGCGGTGAGGAGGAGGATAAGGCGGAGGATGAGGATGAGGATGAGGAGGAGGAAGGAAACAAACAGCAACTCTTAGTCTTGAGCCCAACTTATCGTGGGAACCAGCCAGAGCCCGAAGGCGTCCAGACACCTCGACCTTCCAAACACAATGTGATCGTTTTCTGATTATTTGTTTTGCCGATCGGCACAGGGCCTGGCCCCCCCCCTCCCATTGAGTAGATCTTGGCTATTTTGGGCGCCTGCTTCGAGCAGGTGGAGTCCCTCCCCCATCAGACGCACTGTTGTAAATAGTCGCGCTAAGCAGAGGTCCGGAGCCAGACACCCCCCCTTCCCCCCTCTCCCCCCCCCTTCCGCCCAATCTCGAGACGTCGGATAAGAAAGCGCTCACGATTTCGAGCCTCGTGGCGAGGTGATCAAGATGTGCGTGGCGAAGGGGCCGACCGAGAAATACTGAGCGCGTGAGGCTCCGGGAGACCCGGGGGGGTCGCGCTCTCTGCCAGCCGTCCTCCCGTCGCCCCCCTCTCCCGACGCTGCGCCTTGTCGTCGCCGCCGCCGCCGTGGTTCGGCGGCGAGCGAAGAAGAGGAGGAGGAGGAGGAGAAGGACCAGGAGGAGGAGGAGGAGAAGGAGGAGGAGGAGGGGAAGGAAGTGTCGGGTTCGAGGTTCGAGGCTGTCGGACGTTTTCGTCGGTTCCAAGCGGTCTTCCAGCCTCGGGATGCTTGCTAGCAGCGGCGCCTCGCCGAGGGCGTTCCAGGGGTGCCCGGATCGTCCCGAGCGCCTGCTGGAGAAGGCGGCGGGACTTTTTATAAGCCTTCGCGCCTTCTGAGAGGTTCTGTGTGTCTTCGGGGAACACTTAGAACACTTCTTGGAAAGCAAGGGAACTTCCGAGCCTTTGAGGAGGCCCGCCCCTTCTCACTTCCCCCCCGCGCTCGCAGCCATGTGGTTTTTGTTGCCCCCGTCGTCGTGGTTGTCCTCGTCGTTGCCGTTCCCACTGCCCTCGCCGTTGCCGACGCCGCCGCCGTCGTCGTCCTCCTGTTTCTCCTCGTAGTCGTCGACGTCGTCGTCGTCGTCACCGTTTCCGTCGCCGACGTTGTCGACGTCTTCGTCGTCCTCCTCCAAGTTCCATGTTCCCTTCCTAATTAAGTCTGGCTGGATCCGTTGTGAAACCTTGGTCAGAACGCGCTCCAGGAGATTATGACGAGGGGGCTGGGGAAGTTTCAGAGGCGCTGAAGAATCTTCAAAGAAGGTTCGGCATCAACTCCAGACGTCTTGCTTTCCTCCATTATGGCTTTTTGTTTGCATTCGTCTATTTGGGCTATCTTTTGATGCTTCTGAGCTCCTTGGTAGTCGCCAGCAAGTGACCCGGTCAGCTCCAAAGCAAATATTATGTATTACTACGTAATTGGATCAGCATGATGTAACCAGGGTTCCGGTGGGTTTGCGTCGCGTTGACGCGTCGGCGACGCCATCCTGAGCGTTCGAGTTTAAATTCCACCGTGTGCCTGGATTCGGTCAGCCCTGAATACTCTCCGCTGTCGGAAACCGGCCACCCTTCAAAGTTGAACAATTCGCGCGGTCATCTTGCGAGGTGTCAGGAACGAACGGCCACGTCATGACGAAGTCAGCCTGCCGTACTTTAAAGGGGTGTGCACTTAGTTGTTCTCGAGAACGCAGGGGGGCTTCTCCCAACCATCATGTGGTGTTGGGTCCTCGTTTTGGAGAGACGGTCCCCGCATCCCTCCTCTCTTTTCCTCTCCTCTCCTCCTCCTCTCCTCCCCCTTCTCCTTCCCCCTCCTCTCTCCTCTCGTCACCCTTCCACTTTGGCACACCCCTCAAACGTTTCGTGGCCCGATTGGGAGCTCCATCTAAGGTCCCGGTGGCGAATTGCGCATGCCGGCGCCGTCCCATTTTGGCACAACCCTCACACGTTTCGTGGCCCCATCGGGAGCTCCACTTGAGGTCCCAGTGGCGCAGTTCGCATGGCGGCGCCGTTCCATGTTTGCACACCCCTCACACGTTTCGTGGCCCGCTAGGGATCTCCATCTAAGGTCCCATTGGCGCAGTTCGCATGGCTGCGTCGCCCCATTTTGGCACACCCCTCACACGTTTCGTGGCCCCATAAGGGAGCTCCACCTAAGGTCCCAGTGGCGCAGTTCGCATGGCGGCGCCGCCCCATGTTGGCACACCCCTCACACGTTTCGGGGCCCCATAGGGAGCTCCATCTAAGGTCCCAGTGGCGCAGTTCGCATGGCGGCGCCGCCCCATGTTGGCACACCCCTCACACGTTTCGTGGCCCCATCGGGAGCTCCACCTAAGGGCCCCATGGCGCAGTTCGCAACGCGGTGCCGTTCCATTTAGGCACACCCCTCACACGTTTTGTGGCCCTATAGGGAGTTCCGACGAAGGTCCCAGTAGGTGTGCCCGCATGCGTCCCCCACGCCCATTTTGGCGCACCCCGCAGCCAGCTCCACCGAAAGCCCCAGTGAAGCCGCTTGCGGTTGAGAGGAGGAGGAGGAGGAGGAGGAGGAGGAGGAGGAGGAGGAGGAGGAGGAGGAGGAGGCGGCCCCCCCTCGGCTCCGGGTAGCTCCGCGGCCCGCGGGCGGGCGTCCTTGGACGTCCAGGGGGCCCGCCGTTTCCGCGACAGGCCGCGTTCCCGCTCCAGGGCGAGTGGGCCAGCGGGAGTCGCGTCGAGATTCGAGCCTCGAGCTTGGAGGCTTGAGGTTAGGAGTTGCCCAGCTTTTAGGGGGGGCGCTCGGCCGACCGCAGCTCGAACAAATTGTCTGTTCTGATTCCTGGGGGACGTTAGCGGATGTAGTTTCAAGTCGCCTTCTCGGGGGCCTTCGTTTGATGTCGTTGTCTCAGTATTCTGAGGTGTCGGGGCTCGGGCCCTCTCGGGGAGACTGGCGCACGTCGCGAGAACTCCGCGCGGCGCTTTGCCCAGCGCCTCGCTCGCCCGCCGTCGCTCTGTCCAGCGACCAGGTCCTTGCCCGCCATCAGCCAGCCACTTGCCCCGCGCAGCGGACGACCCGCGCGCGTCGCTGGGACCCCTACGGGGCGACCGGCGCGCGTCGCGGGAACTCCGCGCGGCGCGTTGCCCAGCGCCTCTTTCAGTCGTCGTCGCTCTGCCCGTCGGCCGGATCCTTGCTCGACGTCCGCCATCCAGCTAGCTCCATCTGTTCCGCGCAGCGGACAACCCGCGCGCGTCGCCGGGACCTCTTCGGGGCGACCGGCGCGCGTCGCGGGGATTCCACGCTGCGCTGCGTCTACAGCCTTTGACTTCGGAGCGCAAGGGCAAAGATGGAGAACAACACGGGGAGGAAACGGGCGCGATTCTCGTGTTGGGGCGCGCCGACATGGGCGTCGCGGCGCGCGGGCGCTGCCATCGGGGTTTCCGGGGGGGCTCCTTGTGGCAGCCGCGCTCAGTGCCGCGAGTACTCAGAGCCAGGCGTGCCCAAGCCATTCGCATTCATGTGCACTTACATTTGGTGTGGCGATGCTCGCGCGCAGACTTTTTCACAATCGGACCCACTCGCGCTCGAATCCACCCGCGTTCAGTGTCTCGCATACAGATTTATCGTCTTCGCTTGCGTTGTGCACCCAACCACAAATTTCGGCGCGCCCCTCATTCGGCTCGTGGTCCCATAAGGAGCGCCACCGAAGACGATGTTCACACTTGCGATATTCTCAGCTTCGTACGGTGGGGTCCTTGACCTGGCTAATTCTATTGTCCATTCATCGCGTGTGGGTCGACCAACCGTTTTGTTATGTATACATATGTATGAATGTATGTATATATATATATATATGTATGCACGTATATGTATATGTATGTATATATACATATAATAATAATAATAATAATAATACTCATAATAATAATACGAATAATAATAATAATAATAATAATAGTAATAATAATAGTAATAATAATAACAAAAGCGCGTTGTCAACGAACTGTACAACACGCGGGTTGTTTTATACAAACAAAAAAACGAGCAGGTGGGCCACGGGCCGATCACGGAATTGAGAACGCGACAAAAACGGCACCCAACATTGAAAAACATTTCGGTTTTGAAACCGCAGTGCAAACGCCCCCACTATTGACATGATCATCTAAGGGTCGGGGGCGGCCAAGAGGGGGGGTGATGACTAGGGGTGGGTGGGTATCATGGCGGGGGCCGGGATATATCCCCAGATTTCATTGCACATCTTTTTGTTCCAATGCGTCCCTGGCCCTCCCCCTGGGCCGCGCACGCGCCGCCGGCCATGATTTGTGCCCCCCCCCTCTCGTACACCCCCCTTGTGGCCGCCCCCGACGTTTTCAAGAACATCTCAGGTTGTGGACGACGATCGTTGGAGAGGAAGCGTGTTGTCAACACGTACAAGATGTGCCACATGTTTGTCTGACATGCTTCAAGCATCTCAAACAGTTTTCAGTCAACGATAGGATTGGTAGAGTGTCCTTTTTTTCGTGGCATCCACAAATCGCAAGTGTGTACCCGAAATGATTCAGGGCCGCTCCGCCAGCCAGTCGTAATTAGGATTAAGTCGGGCCTGTCCCCCTGCAGGAGGATTTTCGACGAAAGATAAAAGATACCCCCGAAATAGTCAACAAATACTCCAAACATAGTCTGGGGACTTTTTGAGTATTTTATTGCCTTTTTGGCATATTTTGGGCGTGATTTATTTTTTCGTCGAAGATCCCCCTGTAGGGGGACACGCCCGACATAATCGTAGGAGCGCGCGCGGCTCGGCGGACACTTTCGGGGCGACGGTGGGTGCAAGGGGCCGGGAGCTCGCGCCCCAGGCTCCGTTGGGAAGCCCAGGAGTTTTTCCTTCTCCCAGGGGGTGGATGTCGGGGGGAGGAGGGAACAGGAGAAGGAGGAGGAGGGGGGGGAAGAGGAGGAGGAGGAGAAGGAGGAAACTGAGGAAATGGAAGAAATGGAGGAGGAGGACGGAGGATGAGCATGAGGAGGAGGAGGAGGAGGAGGAGGAGGAGGAGGAATTGAAGGAAATGGAGGAAGTGGAGGAAATAGATGATGTGGAAAAACTGGAGGGGGGAGGGAGAGAGGGAGGGAGGCTGTGCCTGGCGACACCCCGTTCTCTGGGAGGGGGGGGCGCGGCGCGCATACAGAAGTGACCACGCGCCGCGCGATTTGCGCGGCGCGGAGCGCGATCTTTAGACTCCTCTGGGATGGGACAGTCGGGTTGTCCCAAAAGGGGTTCCAGGGGTGGTGCAATAGTTTGGTGCAATAGATTTGTGCGTTTGCGATACATTTGGGGCGTGCAATACATTTCGGGACGCAGATGTTTGGCTGTATTGTCGCGTGCAATGCATTACTCGCAATACAATGCAATCCAACTCTCCGGCGCAATACATGTGCAATACACTTGCCCCAAATCTATGGCACCACCCCCTTTCAGCTGGACCCCCTTTTGGGTCACCCAAAAACATGGAGGGGAGGCTGGGGAAGGGGGACTACCCAGAGATCCGACGCTCCAACAAAAATTGGGGCGGCGGGACTTTGGCCGCTCTCGGCCTCCAGAGGCCCTCGCCGGGCTTCGGGAGCGTCAAAAAGCAACACGGGACGAAACATGTGTCTTGGGGAAGTTGTTTGGATTTCCGGGGCCCATGCACCAACATAAATGAGAGCAGCCGGATGTCTGGAAACATCTCTATAGGCTCAAGAGAAGGAACAAGTACCCCTCCTGGAACCTTTCCGTTTTCCCTTTGTTGGGCCTCCGAGGTGGCCCTCGTCGCCCTCGCTGGATACCTCAAAATTCTGGTCAGAACGCACCCCGTAAGAGGTCCAGTGGTTGGCGGTATTGGTACCTTTCTGTCTCCCAAATGGGGTCCGAAGGGATGAGGTCGAAGGATTGTTCCGCATTGTCGATGCATCGGTGGTACGGCTCGATGTGGAGCCCGATGCTTCACGTCGACGTAGCGGATGCATCGCCGGCATCGCAATGCATCGCCGATGTCGGGGCTTAAGAGACGGGGGTCAATGCAAATGGGGGTCAGTCCGAGCGCCGCATCTTGCAGGATTTTGCAGAGCCAGGGTTGTATTGACCCTGGTTTGGGTGCAGGATCCTGGAGGATCCTTCAGGATTTTGCGGGATCCTACAAAGCTTGACTGACCCGGGTCTGGACTGACCCGGGTCAGTCGGCGACGCCTCGGCGATGCGGCGAGACTTTTGACCCCATCTATTTGGACTCTGATTGGGAGGGGTTTAAGATCGTGGTCGCTCGTTGTTCCCACAGGGGTCTAAATATTCTCTGCTTCCCTATCCTTCGCTCTCACTGGGGACCGAAGATCGTGTCCCCCGCTCCCCCTCCCAGGGGACTCAAGTTAAGGCGGGCATATCCCTCTACAGGAGGCGTATTCAAGTACATTAGAAAAGTAGTCTGGTGGCGGACATCATCCGTGCTCTGTCCACTGTGCTTGATTTTTTCGGACGAGTTTTCATCTTTTCTTCCAAAACCCGCCCGTAGGAAGACGTGCCCGACCTGAGAGTACAGATAGTGTCCCCGCCCCCCCCCAGGGGACTCAAGATCCCCATGGAGGTGGATCGGGGGACTTATCCAGGTCATGCTCGACCGGAGGCTATGCTCGATGCCTGCAGCGCGCTTCACGACGTTGCCACTCGAAGCGGTAAGCGTGGCATCGGAGTTGCGACAGCGGACGCCGTTGTCGAGTTGTCCAGGCTCGTGGTGTACCTGCAGGATGTGGGAAACCTGACTGAGGAGAGCGACGTCACGACGTCCTGTTCAAGGGAACGTCCTCGTCCTCGTCCTCCTCCTCCTCCTCCTCCTCCTCCGACCTCCTCCTCCCCCTCCTCCTCGTCCTCCCCCTCCTCCGCCTTCTCCTCCTCCTCCGCAAAAATCTCGACGTGGAGGGCGCGGGCGCTGGGAGGGGACATCGCAAACATCCCGACGTGGAGGACGAGGATGTGGTGCTGGGTGTTCCCTTGGATTCCGATTTCTCTTTCGGGGTACCTCATGGGCTCCCGTGCCTCTCAAGTTACACGCGTTTGCTCGTTTGTCTACGTTTTGGGACGCTTCAGTTTCAGCAATTTCCTTGTAGCTGCCTCGTGTTGTGCTTCGCTTCCCCTCTGCAGCTGCTCAAACATGTCCCCCTCCCCCAGCTCCAGGACCTTGGACGAGACGTCATCTACGAACCCCGTGGTGCATCCCTGCCTTCTGTCCCACTCATCCGAAGGTGTGGGTACTCCTACTGCTATGTGCCAGCCGCTCGCCATTGCCTGATCGCATACCTCCTGCAACAGCGGCTTGCTGAACGTGCATGCACACAATAGGGTAGCTCTCTGGTTTCCTAGAAACGGTCCAGCCCCTGGACGCATCCAAAACTGGTCGTCCTGGTCCTGGGTCACAAGCAACCCTCGAGTGATGCGGTCGACGTAATAATCCTGGTCGACCTGATCATCGTAGACCTTGTGAGCTACCTGCAGCACCCTCCTCGTGCTCTAGCGAGCACAAGGCGCTAACAGTCACATTACCATGATGACCCTCTCCCCCGCACAATCCAACATGCCACTACCTTTCGGAATTATCGCAGCCTGTGCTGCGTGCCACTGCACAGGTGTTCGCCTCGAACGCCTGCACTCAATCAACAGCTTTCCTAAGAGAACCAGTGCCTTAGCTGGTTCCAGACATCTTGCGTGAGACCAATGCCAGCAGCAGGACGCCTTCGCCTCTCAAATCCACGTTGGAAACAAGCAATCATCGTTATCCTTCCAACGGTAGACTCCATGACGGCCACGTACGCCACAACCTGAACCTCCACAGCGTACTTTTCATTGCCCCAATCCTCTGCCGCCATGTAGGGGGCCTTCATCCTCTCGCGCCGTGGGCGTTGATCGGCTTGAATTTTTGCCTGAACTTCTTACAGCGTGCAGGGTTTCGCTGAGCATCCTCCGTCTTTCGCCTGCAGCTGCGTACGTAATGCGAATTGTGTCGCAGTCGCCGACGAGCCTCGCATCGCTGCATACCTCCTTTGTCGAAGGCCGCGCCATTTGCCAACAGTAAGACGTGATACTGTGTTTACTCGATATTCATCCCGCGCAGCAAGCGCCTCTTCCAGCTCGAGACATCTTCTTTCGTTGACTTCCTCCCAGTACTTCATAGCGCGCCTTTCCAATATCTGCCCAAGAACCCGTATCCTGTTACAGATAACGTCGAGCGCATTAGCATCCCTTCGGTTTGGGGCGGCGTGTCTAACAACATTGACATCTGCATTGGGCGATGATTTCGAGCCGACACCGTGTTGTGTAGCTGCAACCTGCGAGGGTGCGCCGCTGGATCTTCCCAAGGAAGGGGGGGGGTAGGAACCCCCCTCCCCCCTCCCCCCCTTCCCCGATCCGTCGTCGGGGATCCCCCCCCCTCCCCCCCTTCCCCGATCCGTCGTCGGGGACCCCCCCCCCTCCCCCCCTTTCCCCGACCCGTCGTCGGGGCCCGCCCCCCCCTCCCCCCTTTCAAAAGGGGGTTGGGTCCGAACCCCCCCCCCCTCCCCCCTTCGCCACGCCGCCCCCTAGCTCCGGAACCCGACCCCCGCCACCCCTACCCCTAGTCCTCACCCTAACCCCAAACTCCTAATCCTAACCCAAACCATTAACCCCAGCCCCAAAGAGTACCCACTACTCATTACTCACTACTGACTATTCGCTATTCGCTACTCACTTCTAACTACTCCCTACTCACGACTCACTACTCACTATTCACTACTCACTACCCACCACCCACTACTCGCTACTCACTACTCCCTACTCCCTCCTCCCTACTCACTACTCACAACTCACTCCTCACTACCCACTATTCAATATTCACTACTCACTAAGCACTACTCCCTACTCCCTACTCACAAATCACTAACCATTACCCACTACCCACTTTACTCTACTCACTACTCACTACTAACTATTCATTGCCCACCAGTCACTACTCGCTACCCACTACTCGCTATATTCAATTCCTTACACAATACTGACTACACATTACTCAGTGCTCGCTACTCGCTGCTCCCATACTCGCTACTCAATACTCACTACTCACTTCCCGCTACTCACTATTCACTACTTACTACTTACTACTTCCTATTCACTAGTCACTACATAGTCTCTAGTCAGTAGTCATAAGTCACTAGTCACTACTCACTACCCACTTCCCACTACTCACCAATCGCTACTCACTACCCACTATACGCTACCCACTTCTTACTACTCACTGCTCACTACTCCCTACTCACTACTCACTACTCGCTACTCCCTACTCCCTACTCGTTACTCACGAATCACTACCCACTACTCACTACTGACTACTCTCTACTCACTACTCACTACGCCCTCCTCGCTCCACACTACTCGCTACTCCATACTCACTACTCACTACTCACTACCCACTGCCACTACCCACTACTCTCTAATCATCACTACTCACTACGCACTACGTACTACTCAGTACTCACTACTCACGATTCACTACTCACTACTCACTACTCATTACTCTCTACTCACTACTCACTACGCACTACGCACTACCCACCACTCACTACTCACTGAGCACTACTCGCCACCCACTATTCACTATCCACTACTCACTACCCACTACTCATTACTCCATACTCCCTACTCAGTACTCACTACTCGCTACTCACTACTCACTACTCACTTCTCGCCACTCACTACTCACTCATCAGTACACACTACTAACTCTTCACTACTCACTGCTCCCCACTCCCCACTTCCTACTCCCTACTCGCCACGCACTACCCACTACTCACTACCCAATATTCACTATCATTACGCACTAACTCACTACTCACTACTCACCACTCCCTACTCCCAACTCCGTACTCCCTACACCAGGGGGAGGGGTCCGACTCCGGGGGGGGTCCGGACCCCCACCCCCCCTTCAAGTTCAAGGGAAGATCCACTGGCGCTTTTTCGCAACCTGCGACCTGACGTTACCAGCGCATGACACCGCTCCATTGCTCTCATCGACATCCTAGGTATCAGCATGCGATCTATGTGTGACTCTCTGTGCAGTCCAGCATGTGTGCCACATTGACGAAGTGCGAGTTGGCGCTGGTCGCCTCCCATCCCGCAAACAGAGGCCTTGATTTGATTGGCAGTGCTGCATGCGATCTATCCATAGCGTATCAGCATGCGATCTATGTGTGACTCTCTGTGCAGTCCAGCATGTGTGCCACATTGACGAAGTGCGAGTTGGCGCTGGTCGCCTCCCATCCCGCAAACAGAGGCCTTGATTTGATTGGCAGTGCGAGACGAAACCAGCGCTGCAACGTGCGATCTATCCATTCGGCGGTGTCCTTCAGCGTCTTGTCGTACGCTGCTCTACCCGTCTCCCCTTTCTGCCTGGGCGGCACGTGCACAGCAATGAACCCCACTGGGTGGTCCCCGTTGGCAAAAAGAACTGCTGCTGCTCTGGCCCGCAGCTGCGGGGGGGGACAGGAACGATCCTCTTCAGCTGTCTCTTCTTGAACCTGCAGATGCGAGACATGAAATTCTATTCTAGACGCTTCGCGAAACCCCAGCAGCGACCGTGTCCCTCGGCCCCCGTCGCTCCCCGCTTGGCATATCTCCTCGGCCCTCGGCGCCCCCCCCCGGGTGCCGCGGCCAGTGCCGGCAGGTGCCGCTTCGGATGGCTACCTGGGTGGACGGGCTCTCCCGCCGTGGCCCTCGGCCTGGACGCCCTCTGCTCGGGGGCCAGGACTCGCCCCGGGGCGCGCCGCTTGCGCGGCCTGGACGCCTTGCCAACCGGGCGCCCCCTGGATGGAGGGCACCCCCCCAGCACTGGTCCCAGCGTTTTCATCGACGGCCTGCTCGCCCACGTGGAAGGGGTCACGCGGCACCACGCGCCTGTCGGTTGCTGGATCGGCGGTTGGCACATGCAGACCCTACGCCGCGGAGGCGTTCGACGAGGTCGTTGAGTGACGCCACTGCAGCGTGGCTACCTGCGAATTCACAGCCATTTGGGCCTGCTACCTGGCCCTCGCCTGGTCCTCGCCGGCGGCGGCTCGCACCTCCTGGAGCCCGGCGTTCCCGTCGTCCGAGCTGCGGCGTAGCCCGCTCCCGCCACTCAGTTTGCATTTTCTGCGCGTGTTCGGCCTTGTGGTAGGCCGTAATTTAGATCGTAGCGCTGTTGCTTTGCTTCTTGACGGCGCGCAGTTGTTCTGCGTCGCCCGCGAACAACAAAGTAACCCCGCCAGCCCATGCAGGAACGATGCCCAGAGGAATTGCCTCGATCAGGGAAGTGGGCAGCACTCAGAGGAAGGGTCACCCAGTGGAGGCCTCTTGGAGCGTCTTGGGGGCTTCTCGGCGGTCCCGGGCGCCTCTCAGAGCGTCTCGGGTGCCTCGGAAAGCTTCTTGGGGCCTCTTCCGGGGGTCTCTTGGGCGCCTCTTGAAGGCCTCTTGGCACCTGTTGGGGCCTCCTGGGCGCCTCTCGGGGCCCTCTTGAAGCGCTCTTGGGAGCCTTGGGGGCGCTCCTGGAGCCCCCTTGGGCCATCGAGGAGCCATCCTGGAGCCTCGGACGGCCGAGAGAGCCACAAACATTGATTGCCCAGGTTTTGGAAGGATATTGGCCTGGTCGGGGCCTCCTGGGGGAGCTCTTTGGCAACTGGGAGTCGTCTTGGCGCGGACTTGGAGCCTCTTGGAGCATCGTGGGGGCCATCTTGAGGCATCTTGGGATATATTGAGCCATCTTGGAGATCATTTTGATTCCTCCCAGGCGCTTTTGGAGCCATCTTAAGCAGTGGCCCCGCCCAGGGGGCCAACTTGCGTCCACAACTTGTGTAGCGCCAGTGATTTTTGGCATTGTCGCCGGGGCCTCCTGGGACGTCTCGGGTGCCTCTGGGTGGCCTCCCAGGGGTCTCTTGGGAGCCTCTCTGGGGCATCCTGGGGGCCAACTGGGGGCTTATTGGGCCCCCCTGGCCACCTCTTGCGGCCCTCTTGGGGCAGATTGGGGGCCTCGGGGGCGCTCGTGGAGTTATCTCGGGGGGAACGGATCAAAAAAGGGTGTCCTTAATTAGCGTGGCCCCGGAAAAAACATGTAATTAGCTTGAAGGAGGACCCGGCCGTGTGCAGTTGCGAGTGCCGCGTTGTGGGCGCCGGTTTCGGTGGAGCTCCTATGGGGCCACGAAGCTCGTGAGGCGTGCGCCGAAGTTGGTGGCGCGGACGCATGTGGACACCGCCACTGGGGCCTTCGGCGCAGCTCCCTATGGGGCCACGAAACGCTGCCCTGGGCGAGGGAGACGCACGCGAACTGCGCCATTGGGACCTTGACTGGAGCTCCTTATGGGGCCACGAAGCGCTGTCATGGGTGGGGGAGACGCATGCGAACTGCGCCTCTGGCGCCTTCGGTGGGGCTCCCTATGGGGCCACGAAGCGCTGTCCTGGGTGGGAGAGACGCATGCGAACACCCCGATTGAGGCCTTCGGTGGAGCTCCCTATGGGGCCACGAAGCGCTGTCCTGGGCAGGGGGGGCGCATGCGAACACCCCCACTGGGGCCTTCGGTGGAGCTCCCTATGGGGCCACGAAGCGCTGCCCTGGGTGAGGGAACCGCCTGCGCCCACCCCCACTTGGGGCCTTCGGTGGAGCTCCCTATGGGGCCACGAAGCGCTGCCCTGGGTGGGGGAACCGCATGCGCCCACCCCCGCTGGGGCCTTCGGTGGAGCTCCCTATGGGGCCACGAAGCGCTGCCCTGGGTGGGTGAACCGCATGCGCCCACCCCCACTGGGGCCTTCGGTGGAGCTCCCTGTGGGGCCAAGAAACGCTGCCCTGCGTGGGGGAACCGCAGGCTCCCACCCCCACTCGGTGGAGCTCCCTATGGGGCCACGACGCGCTGCCCTGGGCGTGGGAACCGCATGCGCCCCGCTCCCTATGGGGCCACGAAGCGCTGCCCTGGGCGTGGGAAACGCATGCGCCCCCCCTCACTGGGACCTTCGGTGGAGCTCCCTATGGGGCCACGAAGCGCTGCCCTGGGTGTGGGAACCGCATGCGCCCCCCCTCACTGGGACCTTCGGTGGAGCTCCCTGTGGGGCTACGAAACGTGTGAGAGGTGTGCCGAGAACAGAGGCAAAAACGGGGAGGAGGGAGGAGGGGGAGGAGGGAAGGAAGGAAGGAAGGAAGGAAGGAAGGAAGGGACGCGGGGCACCGTCTCTTCAAAGCGAGGACCCAACACCACAGGATGGTTTGGACAAAAATGGTGCCAACACCTTATCGCCCCCTCCCCCCCAAAAAAATAGCCTGAAGAAGGACCCAACCATGTGCAGTTGCGAGTACCGCGTTGTGGGTACCGGTTTCGGTGGAACTCCTATGGGGCCACGAAACTCGTGAGGCGTGCGCCGAAGTTGGTGGCGCGGACGCATGTGGACACCGCCACTGGGGCCTTCGGTGCAGCTCCGTATGGGGCCACGAAACGCTGCCCTGGGCGAGGGAGACGCACGCGAACTGCGCCATTGGGACCTTGACTGGAGCTCCTTATGGGGCCACGAAGCGCTGTCATGTGTGGGGGAGACGCATGCGAATTGCGCCTCTGGCGCCTTCGGTGGGGCTCCCTATGGGGCCACGAAACGCTGTCCTTGGTGGGAGAGACGCATGCGAACACCCCGATTGAGGCCTTCGGTGGAGCTCCCTATGGGGCCACGAAGCGCTGTCCTGGGCAGGGGGGGCGCATGCGAACACCCCCACTGGGGCCTTCGGTGGAGTTCCCTATGGGGCCACGAAGCGCTGCCCTGGGTGAGGGAACCGCATGCGCCCACCCCCACTGGGGCCTTCGGTGGAGCTCCCTGTTGGGCCACGAAGCGCTGCCCTGGGTGGGGGAACCGCATGCGCCCACCCCCACTGGGGCCTTCGGTGGAGCTCCCTGTTGGGCCACGAAGCGCTGCCCTGGGTGGGGGAACCGCATGCGCCCACCCCCACTGGGGCCTTCGGTGGAGCTCCCTGTGGGGCCAAGAAGCGCTGCCCTGTGTGGGGGAACCGCAGGCGCCCACCCCCACTCGGACCTTCGGTGGAGCTCCCTATGGGGCAACGAAACGCTGCCTTGGGTGTGGGAACCGCATGCGCCCCCGCTCCCTATGGGGCCACGAAGCGCTGCCCTGGGCGTGGGAAACGCATGCGCCCCCCCTCACTGGGACCTTCGGTGGAACTCCAAATGGGGCCACGAAACGCTGCCCTGGGTGTGGGAACCGCATGCGCCCCCCCTCATTGGGACCTTCGGTGGAGCTCCCTGTGGGGCTACGAAACGTGTGAGAGGTGTGCCGAGAACAGAGGCAAGGAGGGGGAGGAGGGAGGAGGGAAGGAAGGAAGGAAGGCAGGAAGGAACGGACGCGGGCCACCGTCTCTTCAAAGCGAGGACCCAACACCACAGGATGGTTTGGAACAAATGATGCCAACACCTTATCGCCCCCTCCCCCCCAAAAAAAATAGCCTGAAGAAGGACCCAACCATGTGCAGTTGCGAGTACCGCATTGTGGGTACCGGTTTCGGTGGAACTCCTATGGGGCCACGGAACTTGTGAGGCGTGCGCCGAAGTTGGTGGCGCGGACGCATGTGGACACCGCCACTGGGGCCTTCGGTGTAGCTCCCTATGGGGCCACGAAACGCTGTCCTGGGCGAGGGAGACGCACGCGAACTGCGCCATTGAGACCTTCGCTGGGGCTCCTTATGGGGCCACGAAGCGCTGTCATGGGTGAGGGAGACGCATGCGAACTGCGCCTCTGGCGCCTTCGGTGGAGCTCCCTATGGGGCAACGAAACGCTGTCCTGGGTGGGAGAGACGCATGCGAACACCCCGATTGAGGCCTTCGGTGGAGCTCCCTATTGGGCCACGAAGCGCTGCCCTGGGCAGGGGAACCGTATGCGCCCACCCCACTGGGGCCGTCGGTGGAGCTCCCTATTGGGCCACGAACCGCTGCCCTGGGCAGGGGAACCGTATGCGCCCACCCCCACTGGGGCCTTCGGTGGAGCTCCCTATGGGGCCACGAAGCGCTGCCCTGGGTGGGGGAACCGCATGCGCCCACCCCCACTGGGGCCTTCGGTGGAGCTCCCTATGGGGCCACGAAGCGCTGCCCTGGGTGGGGGAACCGCATGTGCCCACCCCCACTGGGGCCTTCGGTGGAGCTCTATGGGGCCACGAAACGTTGCCCTGGGTGGGGGAACCGCATGCGAGAGCAGCCACTGGGGCCTTCGGTGGAGCTCCTTATGGGGCCACGAAACGCTGCCCTGGGTGAGGGAACCGCATGCGCCCCGCCCCAGTGGGGCCTTCGGTGGAGCTCCCCATGGGGCCACGAAGCGCTGCCCTTGGGTGTGGGAACCGCATGCGCCCACTCCCACTGGGACCTTCGGTGGAGCTCCCTGTGGGGCTACGAAACGCTGCCCTGGGTGTGGGAACCGCATGCGCCCCCCCTCACTGGGACCTTCGGTGGAGCTCCCTATGGGGCCACGAAACGCTGCCCTGGGTGTGGGAACCGCATGCGCCCCCCCTCACTGGGACCTTCGGTGGAGCTCCCTATGGGGCCACGAAGCGCTGCCCTGGGTGTGGGAACCGCATGCGCCCCCCCTCACTGGGACTTTCGGTGGAGCTCCCTATGGGGCCACGAAGCGTTGCCCTGGGTGTGGGAACCGCATGCGCCACCCCTCACTGGGACCTTCGGTGGAGCTCCCTGTGGGGCTACGAAACTTGTGAAGGGGGAGGAGGGAGAAGGGGGAGGAGGGAAGGAAGGAAGGAAGTCAGGAAGGAAGGGACGCGGGGCACCGTCTCTTCAAAACGAGGACCCAACACCACAGGTGGGTTGGGAAAAAATGGTGCCACCACCTTGGTAAACAAACCCAATGAATTTGGTTTCCTCGCCAATGCCGTTTTGGACGCTCCGACCGCTCGCGAAACGCCCCGCCCAGGTCCAGGGGAGGGGGTAGGGGAGGAGTAAGCCACTCCCCAAAGGGAAACAAGGGGGTGGTGGGACTCACCCCGCATGTTGCATTGGTAATCCTACCCTTCCCACACCCATGCTTCAGACACCAATATCCTTCAATAAGCTTGCTCTGTTCCCAGCGCTGGCCCGTGCTTCGTTTTTGTGTGCCTACGAGTGCGAAGTCATCACGGTTCGGGGCTATTGTGCGATATCGGTCATTCTTGGTATCGGATTGCACGCGCACGGGTTGTATCATACCACGCGTAATAATCGCATCAAACGAGCTATTTGCGGGACGTTGGCGGTGCCGCTTGTGCCCAAAATAAACAGATTTCCATCGCTCGCAGGACCGCGCGCTTGGTGTAGCGGAGATCATTTAGCTAGCTGGCATGACTTCTGCCAATGCGCGCTTCAAGCAGCCTGCTCCTCCTCCACCTCCTGCGCCTCCTCCTCCACTTCCTCCTCTTCCTCCGCCTCCTCCTCTTCTTCCTCCTCCCCGTCCTCCTCCCCGCCAGGGCGCGTGCTCCGGTACTTGAGTGGACCGCGACTCCGAGTCCGAGCCAGGGCGTAAGTTCCCGTACTAGAACTCGTTGGATTTCCTCACCAGCCGACGCTCGCTGGCCTCAGGAGCGGAAGTGGTCGGGCGAGGATGGAAGAGATAGATGCCATGTGTTTTTGGACGTTTGGGGTCCTTTGGGGTCACGCTTTCCTTCGTGACCACGGATGGAGTTCTGGTCGAAACCTGGGAGCAAGGAGCAAGCAGGGAGGGAGGGAGGGAGGAGGAAAAGGAGGAACAGGAGGAGCCGCCTGGGCCGCAGAGATGTTTTCTACAGGGTGACTTTGGGGGGACGCGGGGGTGACCGCGCATTGCGCGGTGCGAGCGAAGTGCAAAGCTGGGCGACCTGGATTCAGGAGATGAGCGCTTAAGGCCTTTGGGTACTGCCTCTTGCCCGCGGCTCACGGCCCCCACTCTTTTCTTAGAGCCTACGTGGCAATCCAGCAATCCGACATCCAGAAGCTCCGCAACTTCGCGAAGAAATCGCGGACGGAATTCAGGCTCGGATTTTCTGATTAATTGTTTGCTGCTAGTTCCTTGGATCCATTCCGCCACCGTGCCTAGGTGGTGGAGGCGTCTTGCGGCATCTGAGGGTCCCCATAAGGGGCCTCTTGCGGGCCTGTTGGAGGCCACTCGGGGCCTCATTGGGGGCCTTTCGAAGGAGGCTTCTGCTTTCGATCTGCGTTTGCTCTTCGCTGGCAAATCGGTCTCGTCGGCGGGCTGGTCGCTTTTGCCATACCACGGAGCCCCCCAGGAGCCTGGGCAATCTGGTGGACACCTGTGCAAACACCCGCGGCTCGGCGAGGACGTCTCAAGGGAGAGCCGACCATCTGCAGCTTCCTGCGGCGACAATCAGCAACAGGATCATGAACAGACCTCGATGGAAATGAGCGGTAACAGCGGATGCCTCAGGAAGCTTTGCGATTGTTCTTTCACTCCTCATTTTGCCGATCGGCGTGGGCCCTCGCACCCCCTTCCCCTCCCCGTGGAGTAGATCTTCGCTGCTCTTGGCGCCGGTTTCGAGCAGGTGGGGCCTCCCCCACAGGATGCACTGCTACAAGCGGTCGCAGCAGGCAGAGGTCCGGAGCCGCACCCTCCTTCCCCCCCCCTTTCGCCCAATGCCGAGACGCCGGATGAGAACACGTGCCAAGAGACCCTCGAGGTGGCCCGAGGAAGCACCCGTGGGAGCATGCGAAGGCATGCTGTGAGCTTTGAGGCCCCCCCCCCCCCCGGGCGAGCCACGGGGGACGCGAAGCGCGAATACGGCCAGTCGAGGCCAAGTGCCCCCCCCTCCTCCTCCTGCTCCTCCTCCTCCTCCTCCTGCTCCTCCTCCTCCTGCTCCCTCTCCTCCTGCTCCCTCTCCACCTCCTCCTGCTCCTCCTCCTCCCCCTCCTCCCCCTCCTCCTCCTCCTCCTCCCCCTCCTCCTCGGCGCCCCTCCGGCGACCCGCAGAGCGCCACGGGAGAGAGGAGCGCGAGACGGCGGCGTGGGGCAGCGGCGGGCCACGGCGCGGCGGCGCAGAGGCGCGCGCGCTTGCCCGTTGACGCCGACCGCGAGAGGGCTGCCACGGGGTTAAGTCGGGCGTGTCCCCCTGCATGGGGATTTTCGACGAAGATAAAGAATACCCCCCAAACAATCCAAAAGTATTCAAAAAAACAATCGTCAGGGACTATTTTTGGATTATTTGTTTTACCTTTCTGGTGCATTTTTGTTTTGTTTTGTATTTGTTATTTTTCGTCGAACATCCCCCCGTAGGGGGACACGCCCGACTTAGCCTTGGGGCAGCTGCTGCGGGTACAGTGCCGTTGTTAGTACATAGGTTTTTTAGACACGCAGGATTTTTAAGACATGATTAATGCATGACTAAACTTATGCATGAGGTCGTTTTTGTTTTTAATACTGACTCCCGGCGTTTTCAATGCATGATCCGCCCGCGGAGCATGTATCAAAAGCGGCACTGTACCGCCGGGGCGCTGAAGAAGGAACCCTTCTCGTTGGGGAGGGGCTCCGTGGTCCTTGATTGTTTCACAGCTTGCCCAAGGTTCTCTTTAGGTTTTCGATGGGACGCCGAAGTTTAGCTTATGGATAGAAGAGGCCTCGTTCCTTGTTTGGGGTTCCTTAGGTCGACGCCCCGACTGCAAGGCCAGAAGCGAGTTGGGCCTGTCACCTCGTGTGAAACGCCGTTGTGCTGGATTTCGGCCGTTTTTGTTGTCTTTCGTTGTGAGATGGAGGTATACAGGAAGACAGGTCGAGCAACGCGAACAGCAAGACGAGAGCAACACGAAGAGCAACGTTTAGGTCTAGCCCTGGCCAAGGGCCACTCCTACATGCATCCGAAAGAGGCAGCGAAGCTCGCGCGCGTCTGCGCCTGGCCGGAGCCGCTCAGAAGCCGCTCAGTCGGGGGTGGACAGACCTCATACCTTGACACGTCGATTAAGGAATTGGCCGTTTTCGTTTCGCGAGAGGGCGTCGCGGCCGTCATTTTGCGGGTCCAGGTCCGTCGGTTTCGGTCCCAGGCCGATTTCATTGAGGGGAGGTCTACTAAAGAGAGGTTTGTCCACCGCCCAGTCGGGCGTGTCCCCCTACAGGGGGATTTTCGATGAAAAATATGCCATACTCCAAAAATATTCCAAAATGGTCAAAACATACTCGAGACATAGTCCTCCGACTATGTCTCGACTGTTTTTGAATATTCCCCCCTGCAGAGGGACAGGCCCGACTTAACCCTACTTCAGTCTAGGCCTCCCAGATGCAAGGGCTCCCTCGAGGGCGCGAAGTTATTCGCGCTTCGCGGTCCTCGTTCCTTCTCCCCCTCCTCCTCGTCCTCCTATTCTCCCTTTGGGAGGGCGGCGCGAGAGCGCGAAGTTATTCGCGCTTCGCGCAGCGCGAAGCGCGAACTTAGGAGCCCTTGGAGTAGATGGTGGTCCGAGGATCGTGCCGCATCGCCGATGCATCGGCGGTGCACCGCCGGTGCGGCTCGATGTGGGGCCCAGTTTTCTCTGCAACGACGCCGCCGATGCACCGCCGACGTCGCCAGTGCATCGCCGATGCGTCGCGATCCTCCGACCCCATCTACTCGGACCCCATCTCGGAGGCCTCTGTTCGGGGATTCTTTTTGGAGCTTCACTTTGGCATGCTTGATGCACGTTTTTTAATTCTTGCAGAAGCCACCGAAATGCTTCCGAGGCCACCCCACCAAAGGCCGCCGAAGGCTACTGAACCGAGGCGGTGTATATTTATATTTCTATATATATGCATGTATCAGAATGAGCTTTCAAACCTACTCACCTGACCCTTGTTGTCTGCCCTGTTGTCTGCCTAGAATTAGACCTCGCTATGCATGATTGCCTTGTTGTCTCAGTGTGGCCAGCACTCGACCAGCCAGAACCCAAGCGCGCGCGAAGCGCCCGTGATGGTTTTAGTATATATCTATATATATATATATATGTGGGAGGAGGAAACTGGTCACATACGATCCTGCTCCTTCCCTCCCCCTCTCTCTCTCTCTGCATTATCCCGTCCCTCCCCCCTTCCTCGCCCCTTTCTTCCTTACATCTCTCATGATTCCCTTCCGTGCTCCTTTCTGTATCTCTTCATCTCCCTTCCCATCTCTCCTTCCTTAGGGAGGGTCAAATGTGCCGTGGGGTTGAAGCCCCCTGGGCGTGGTGAGGCGACGTTGCGGGAGCACCTCCCCACAGCGCTCTTCTATGCCATCATACCATCATGATCATAGTTGTCATCAACACCACCAGGTGAAATGAAACATCACAGTCAGGAAAACATGACACACGCTACATTTCGACTGCAACGACGCTACATTTCGATAGCGGTGTTTTCAGTTTTTGCTTTGAAAAATCATGTGTTTTCTGGTTTCCTGGCGCCTGTTTTTTTAATGATGCCCAATCGCTGTGCACTACACGCACTTTTCAATCGGCGCGATTTCGACGTCTGCCGTGATGTTTTTTTGCGTCATGTTCCCCGACCCTTAATTCAGCAAATCGCCCGCCGAATGTGTGTGAGCGCGCTTCGTGTTCAGGTGTTTTCTGCGTTTCATAAACATACGTGCGCGTTTTTGGCGCGGTCGTCCCGATGCGTTCCTGAGTTTCCACTTTCTGAAACCATGCCATATCATATTAGTTTCGATTGTAATCTACCTGTATGAGGTCTTGTTTATGATTGCTTACACGGTATTATGCGACAGTTTTTGCTGAGGCTGAGTCGAGCGGGGCATAGTCTAGGCCCGCACTTCGGACCGAACATCGGAGCTTCTACGGTAGATGCTCATGCCGCGGCTGCCCCGCGCGGTCGGGAACCGAAAGCTGCTGGGGTAAAGCCTCATGCCTTGGCTGTCCCGCACGGTCAGGAACCGAAAGCTGCTGGGGTAATCCTTCTACCCCAGCAACTTTGCACTGGCATGGGCTTCTACCCCAGCAGCTTTCGGTGCCCGACCGTGCGGGGCAGCCTCGGCATCGAAGATGTCCACACGCAGTGCCTTCCTATGGGGGGGGGTGGGAGTCGCGGTGCCCCCGTGCGACGCCGCGACGCGAGTTGTGGCCCAATGCCGCCCCTTGCAGGCCCGGCGGGCCGCAATGCAGTACGGTTGTTCCTAATTCAGCATGGCCGCCCGTGCGGGCAGGAGCTGCGCCTCCAGGGCGAGGCGAGATCCTCCTCCTCCTCCTCCTCCTCTTCCTCCTCCTTCTCTTCCTCCTCCTCCCTCCTCTTCCTCTGCCTCCCCTGAAAAGATCGTCGCGCTTCAGGCGCTTGCTGCGCTGCCCCGTTTCGTGGCGATGGCCAACAAGGCCGCTGCCGCTCGCGCGGAGCGGGCCGTGGCGCGGGGCCGCGACCTCATCGACGCGCGCAGGCGCGTTGGGGGGGAGGTGGACGAGGAGGCCGAGGAGGAGGAGGAGAAACATGCGGGGGACCTCAGGACGAGGAGGAGGAGGAAGAGCAGGGTGAGGAGGAGGACCGCGAGAGGAGGAGGAGGAGGAGGAGGAGGAGGAGGAGGAAGAGGAGACTGCGGAGACGGAGGGACGATGCGAGAGAAGGGGGATGAGGAGCGCGCGAAGGAGGGATGATAACAGGGGGTGAAGGAGAGGAGGGGTGACGATGAGGAGGACAAGGAGGATGAGGAGGTGGATGAGGAGGAGGAAACGAGCGCAGAAGATCGGAGGAGGATGAGGAGGAGGAGGAGGAAGAGGAGGAGGAGCATCACGACTGGGAGGAGACGCGAGGGGAGGCGGAGAAAGAGGAGTGATTGGGATACGGCACGGGGGGCAGAGTGTCGCGTCGAGGCACAGCGACGGCGCGCTGGACCCGGACGTCGCGCTGCGTTTCCTTGTCGAGGCTGGGGCCTTGGACCAGGGCGCGCGGCTGGACGTCAGGCTCTGGGCGGGAGGGGAGAAGGGTCGAGTGATCCTGGGTCGCCACTCTGGACGCCCCCGTCCTTCCATCCCCCCCTCCTCTAACCCGCTCCTCCTGCCCGTTTCCCATTTCACTTCCTCCTCCCCGTTCCCCTCCTCCTCCTCCTCTCCCCCTCCTCCTCCTCCTCCTCCTCCTCCTCCTCCTCCTCCTCCTCCTCCTCCTCCTCCTCTTCCTCCTCCTCCTCCTCCTCTTCCTCCTCCTCCTCCTCCTCCTTCCCCCTCTCCTTTTTCCTGCCCCCCCTTGGCCCCGCCGCGCGCTGCCCCTCTTTCAGGCGGCGAGCGCTCGCCGCGCTGCTCCGCGAGGCGGCGGGGGCCCAGTGCGCGCCCGCGGCCGCCGCCCCGCTGCCGCTGCCGGCGCCGCCGTCGGCGGCCTCTGCGGCCCCGCCTTGCGGCGGCGGCGGCGGCGCGATCGTCGCCGCCATTGACTTCGACCGCATGTCCCACCAGGAGCAACGGGTTCGCTTTCTGGGGGCTCTTGATCGTCTTGGGGCGCCCTGAAGGCCACGGGGGCCACGGCTGGGCGCGCTTCGAAATCCTGGCCAGACCGCATCCCAGGAGAGGAGGGGAGGAGGAGAGGTCCTGGGACCGACGATGATGATCATGGTGATGATGATGATGACGGACATGATGATGATGATGATGACGCTGTTGAGGACGTTGGCGATGATGATCTCGTTGATGATGATGACGATGATGATGGTGATGATGATGATGACGGCGATGATGGTGATGGTGAGGATGATGCCACGGTGGCTGACGATGCCGACGACGCTGGCGACCACGCGGCGTAGTACGACGATGATGCTGGCGATGACGCACGCGGAAAGGGAGGGAAAGGAGGAGGGGGAGGAGGAGGAAGAGGAGGGTTTGGTTCCTCAGAGGACCTGGTAGAGCATGCCCGATCTGTGACAGCCGACAACCAGAAGCTTGGGGCCACTGCAGATCGTCTTACCCGCCAACTCGCACAGCTACGTGACAAGCGTCGGTTGGATGGTCAGCAAAAAAAGGCGGCAGGTGAAACCAATGAAGACCATGAATCAGGAGCTTGTCGTTGCCACGATGGCGTTGAAAGTGCTGCCGAACAGACAGCAGCAGGCACTCGGTCCACAGAATACTCCCAACAAGTTGGAGTCGCACCTGTGTGGTAGGAAAAGTTGTCAGACTATGGACTCGTGTCTTTGGGCATACGGCGTAACTTATCAAATATTTCTTCACCTCATATTGGGTTCATTCTGATGCACGACGTGTCCAGCAATGCTGTGACGCGGGCTGAAGTTCATGCCGCCGCCTCCCTCGTTGCGAGCTCCCACTGGTATTTCGCTCGTCTGAAGCGCCACTGGGCCGAATGGAAAGGTCGCCCAGCACTTCCTCTGCAAGACGTCGCGGCGTCAGCCGTGGCCGTGCCGGCGACAATCGTAGCGGCGCTCGGTGATCTGGATGCGCCCCCCCCCCCCCCCCCCCCTCGCGTGAGCCTAGGTCTTACTGCGATCATGGTTATGTCAGACACTACCAATTCAGCAATATGGCAGAAACGCAAACTACATTGTCTCAGTCTTGAGGTGTACTCGTCGGTGGCCGATGTTGACGATGATCAGTGGTGCAGTGCGGATGCCTCAGGTCGGATGCAGTGGAGCGCGGCGTTCTCGCACTTGCATGCGCTCGCAGATGTGCTCCCAGTGGAGGGTGGGGCAACGGCTGACACCCTCGGACTTATCTTGAAGCATCTCAGGGGATCCGGGTGTCCAGTACGGGGGCCTGAACTTGATCTGGGCCCTTCGAATTCCAATGGCCCCATTGCTCTTTGCAACGTGACCGACGCCGGTTCGGACCAGAAGGGTGCTCGCAAGATGTTGTCAGCTATTTGTGCATCACTTCCTAACGTCATGTATTTGGATAGCAACTGTTTGGAGCGCCAGTATCACTTGGCATGTAAGGGCGGCGTGGTGTTGGTCGACGAGGAGCCTCGGGGTTTAAGTGTTAAGTGTGTTTGGGTCCGTTTCCAGGTTCCCAGGGCTCAGGGGGGTTGGTCGGCATCGGCGTTTGTTTGCCCCCCCCGGGGCCGCGCCCCCCCCCCCCCCCCCAATGTGCAGGAGCTGAAGTTGGCAAACAAAGATTGGACATACTATACATCACTCTGAAAAGTAACCAACACGTGGCGTGAATTAGCAAAGGCAGTTTACACTATTTGGACGGCCCGTTTTGGAAGCCAATCTGTCGTGCAGTATGCCGGGAGGCTACCGCCGAAATGCGCGGCAGGTCGGCGGGGATCGGTGTTCGCAGTCGGAACGATGTGCACAGCAGCTGGGCCCGACCTCATCTGCCCCGTGCTCGAGCAGGTTATCACAATTATCCCGGCAAAGCAACCTAACAGCGATGTGTAGGAGCATATCTGGAAGCATTCCCCTTAAGATTCAGATGAGAATCCAGTTGTAGAATTCTGCTGTTCTCGCAGTCGCAGTCGCATTCGCGATGGCAGTCGCAGTGGCAACGGCAGTCACAGTCACAGCCTCAGCCTCAGCCTGCCTCAGCCTCAGCCTCAGCCTGCCTCAGCCTCAGTCTGCCTCAGCCTCAGCTTGAGCTTGCTTCAGCCTCAGCCTCAGTCTGCCTTCAGCCTCGGCGTCAGCCTCAGGCTGCCTCAGCCTCAGCCTCAGCCTGCATCAGCCTCAGCCTCAGCCTGCCTCAGCATCAGCCTGCCTCAGCCTCAGCCTCAGCCTGCCTCAGCCTCAGCCTCAGCCTGCTTCAGCCTCAGCCTCGGTCTGCCTTCAGCCTCGGCCTCAGCTTTTGCCTGCCTCATCCTCAGCCTGCCTCAGCCTCAGCATCAGCCTGCCTCACCATTCAAAATGTGGCCCGGGAATGGAGTTCTGGGAACTCGAAGAACACGAAGTGGCCTACAGTTGGCTCCGGGCATTCAAAATCATGCCCAGGAATGGAGATCTGGGAACTCGAAGACCACGAAGTGGCTTACAGTTGGCCCCGGGCATTCAGAATGTGGCCCGGGAATGGAGTTCTGGGAACTCGAAGACCACGAAGTTTCCTACAGTTGGTTCCGGGTATTCAAAATCATGCCCAGGAATGGAGATCTGGGAACTTGAAGAGCACGAAGTGGCTTACAGTTGGCTCTGGGCATTCAGAATGTGGCCTGGGAATGGAGTTCTGGGAGATCGAAGAGCACGAAGTGGCCTACAGCTGGCTCCGGGCATTCAAAATCATGCCCAGGAATGGAGTTCTGGGAAGTCGGAGAGCACGAAGTGGCTTACAGTTGGCTCCAGGCATTCAGAATGTGGCCCGGGAATGGAGTTCTGGGAGGTCGAAGAGCACGAAGTGCGCGACTGTCCGCGAAAAACGCATTCGGACGCGAGTTCGGACACAGCTCCCCGGGCCCCGCCCCGACCCCCCTGCGGAGTCATCTGCTGCTCTTTTTTGACACCACTAGAAACCTATCAGCAAAAGCTGTTAAGTAAAAAAGGACACCGATGCTGCGAAGCCATTGGGGGACTTGGGGGATGCGCAGCCAGCTGACATCAAGTCAGTAGCAGACGAGCTCAACGGCCTGGCAGCAGACGAGACAAAAGCTCACAAGGCGAAGGTGGGGAGGTGGCGCCGTGACGTGCTAACCCTCTGCTCTCGGGAAGAACGTCTTTTCTGGGTGCTCATGACTGTATGTCGGCGGTATCACGGCCCAGGTGAACTCTTCGCACATGTTATGTTGTCCTACAAAACTCGCTCTGCTGATTCAGAGTCTCGGATGTCGGGGCCAAATCCGCACAGTGGGATGGGCGGTGCGATTTGCGCGCTGGTCCACGGGAAGGCTGCATCCATCTATTCAGAGCATGGCGCAATTATCGGGGACAAGTGGTGGAGTGAGTCAATTGATCAGGCAAGTCTCTCGGACGGCGATGCGGCGTTCGTCGGCCACATCATCCCTGCCCTCATAATGTATCACGCTGCTGGCTTCTACCGGCGCGTCGTCGCACCTCTCGAGAAGTGGCATGGTCCCGCATTAACTTCAATATCAGCTATCATCTTGTCAGGGTGTACAATGATGCTGCGCGCATGTGGCCTGGCGCGCTGTGCGCGCGCGTGTGCTAGTGTTCTGGCATCGGCCAGCTTGGCGAGCGGAGTGCCCCAGTGCTCGTGAAAGACCGCCGCCTGCCCAGGTGGCCGTACAAGATGTTCATGCTGGTGAAATCCCCTGCGACTACTCGGTGTCAATTGCGAGCTGGCGCTGCTGCCGAGGTCGCGAACGCGGCGGTGCCCGGCGCGGCCCTCGAGATCAACGCCCAGAAGCTCTGGCGTCTCTTTCGTGCCGAGCTCTTACATGCTGCTCGCACTGGGCACTGTGCGCCGAGACTCTGGGTGGCTGCGCGGCAGATCGGCAGGGCCCTGAAGGCGGGCGGCAGGGGTGGCGAGGAAGAGGGATGGACACAAGGGATGGAGTGAGAATGGACGGGGGAAGACGACGAGGAGTGATGGAGGGGAGAGGAGGGGGGGCGAGGGCAGTCGGAGCGAACACTGACAAGGAAGGATGGGGATGGATGAATGGAGGGGGGGGGGGGGGGGCGGAGGGCGATGATGCGGAAGACGCGATAGAGAGAGCGAGAAATAAATAGAGAGAGAGAGAGAGGGAACATTATATATATACACATATAAATTATATATATATATATGTATATGCATGCGTGTGTGTGTATATACTCGCCCATCGATAGAGAGATAAGTAGCGATATAGGGGGGGAGAGAAAGAGAGAGAGAGAGAGAGAGAGAGAGAGAGAGAGAGCGAGAAAAGAGAGAGCGAGAGAGAACAGCCCACGATACGTTCCACCGTCCACCCGTGTCACTTTGCCAACTCAGCTCGCTCGTGCCTGACCCCTGCCCTGCCCATCCATCCCCCCTCTCCCGCCCTCTCCTCTAACCCTCGCCGCAGGCGAGCTCGAGGCCGTGCGAAGCCACATTCAATGATTGGGATACAGGGCGCTCGTGCTCCATCGATTCCCCTCGAGTTGCTGAGCTCCAGGGTGCAGCTCAAGCACGAACTGCACGTGCCAACCAAGGGGCGCGCCAAGTGGTCACCCATGCGGGATTCGATCGAGCGGGCGTGGACAACATGTTGTGAGCACGTGGGCGAGGTGAGGGCCGTCGCAGGTCAGGTGGACCGCTGGGCCCCAGCGCCGCTACCAGATGCCCCGCAATTCCTACCACCGCGCGTTGTCAGGCAGAGGCTCTGCGAACACAGCATCGGCGGTGATCGCATTTCGCCAGCTTTGGAGTGGGGCGCTTGCTTCAACATGGCGTGGCATAAGGCCGCAACTCCTGGGAGACTGCGCTCAGGTCATGCGCTCCTATCCGTACCCTCGTCATCCCCTGCTCTTTCCCTCGTCCTCGCTTGCCCCCGCTCTGCCCCTGCCCCCTTCCCTCTACCGCCCGCCCTTCCCGTTTCTCTCCTGCTCCCGTCCCTTCTTCTCTTCCTCTTCCTTCCCTTTCCCGCCTCCCCTCCCTTCCCTTGTCCCACTTGTCCCTCCTATCCTCCCGCCTTCTCATCCGCCCGCTGCCCCCGCGCCCGAGGTTTGTTCTCCGGAGGCGCGGTGCCGGGCGAGCCTGTGTTCATGATGGCCGAGAAGTCGCGCGCCATCGGAATGATGCTCAGAGGCGCCCTGCAGATCGAGGGGGGCGGCACCGCCGTCAACGCCATCGTCGTCAATCGCCCGCTTGCGTTCGTTACCTCGCTTGGTATGTTCGCATCGATGCACGGTGACATTCTTGGAGGGGGGATGCTGCCCCCATGCGCACTTGTCAGATTCAGTGGAGTGGAGTGAAGGCGGTTGCTGAGCGCACTGCCATCGATGTATCTTCAGCTGTCGAGATCGGTGCTTCGGCGCCCCTCCCGCCAATCAAGCCGAAGAAGCCGAGAGCACCACTAGTAGGCCCGCTCGAGCCATCCGAGATGAGCGAGGCAGCGTCTGCTGTCACATCTGCCATCGGTGCGGCGGGCAAGTTCGACCCTGCCAAGTTTGCAGAAAGCGCCGGGGCAGATGACCTCGCATCGCTCGCGGCCGAACTGATGCAGCAGGGCGAGGGGGCCGACGTCGATGAGCTGAGCGATGCGCTCGGGGAGTTGATCGCGCTGGACGGCGGGCCCCGCTTTCTCCCTACCCTGACGCCCCACCTTCACCTCCCCGGCGGAATGCTCGATGGGGGGGGATGCGCTGTTGGGCCGTGGGGTTCGTAGCGACTCAGGGGCCATCTCGAGCTCTGGGGCTCGCGAACGAACGTCCGACTCAGGGGCCTGGGGCCCCCGGGCCCAAGCCCCTCCCTCAGCTGGAAGACTTGGTCGGGCTGTCGGGGAATTGGGGCGCATCCATTCTCCCGCTCTTTCTCCCACCCGGGGGCCCTGGGGCCCCTGGGAGATGCGCTACCTCCTCTCGCTCCTGCTCCCTGCCTTCTCGCTACAGGGTCGCGCTCTCCTCTTGACATGCTCTCGGGACTCTCGGGTGTAGCATGCGTCTCGAGGGCTCGATGGGGGGTCGATCATTTGGGCGCCTGACCCCCCCCCCAGCACACCCCCCCTGGCCCGCCGTGCCTGTCACCTGCCCTCGCGAGGACCAGCAAGAGACAGGAGAGCTTGACATCGCAAAGGCCGAGGCAAAGCTCGCGAACAAGGCAACCGTCACTGCCGCGAAGAAGGGCCACGGACACATTGTCGAGTTAGAGAACGCAGCAGCAGCAGGGGCAATGCAGGGGATGCAAACACATATCAATCCTGCTGAACAAGAACAATATGCAATCATTACAAAGGTTCTTCTGGGCTGGGATGCCCCGGGCACAGGCGGCAGTAGCAGCAGCGGCAGCAGCGGGGGCGTCGTCGGCAGCGGATCTGGGGGGGGGTGATTGCGCACGCGGAGTTAGACGATGCGTATCACTATTGGGCCGAGGGCGCTCTCACATCTGTTGCATCATTGAGGGCGGTAGTCAATTCGGCTGCCGAGCCGCTGGGGGGCGCTGATGGAGACCAGTTGTCATTATATGAGCTGCATGATGGGACTGTGAAGTTCGTCTATTGGATAGATATCGCCACGAAGATGGGGCGCTTCGTTCGCCTCGGCTCTGATTTGAGACCCATCTGGGTCACGCACGCATGGGGCAAGAAAGTTTGCCTTGAGGGTGAGCGGGTCATCCACCCAGCTATCGGCTTCAAGTTATCTAAGGTTAGGTGTCCGCAGCCTAGCTCGTTCGCATCGGCGAAGAAGCATGTTGCGAACAACCGCCCGCAGCTGCCGTCGGAGATGTTGCACTTGCAACGCGTGTGGGCTGAGGCTGTGTTCCAACCTCACAGAGGAGCTGGTGGGGCATCTGCATCTATCGACAGCATTCAGGGTTGCGTGGTGTGCACCGCTTCCAACGCATCCAAGCGCGCGTTGTGCTTGGTGTCGTGGCACAGGCAGTGCCAACAGCGGGTCCTGGCTAAGAATCTGGCAAAACTACAGGCGGTGCCCCGCATCGACTTTCCGCTGCCTGCTCCGTGGAGGAGGATACCCGGCGTGTTTTCAGGGTGGTTGCGGGGGGCGGTGCAGTGAGTGGGGTGGGGGGGGGGGGGTTATGCAGCAGTCGACCTTCCGAAGGCTACCCATGCATCCTTGCCCGCGCAGCCCAACCTCGAACACGTTATCCTGGGCCCCCCGCCCCCAGGCCCTTGCATCCTCACCGCGTATCCGTATGGCTGTTCCGAGCAGGGAGGACGTCGAGACGACGATGGAGTGGGATAGGGAAATAGGGAGGAGGCAGGAGCAGCACCGCAAGCAAGACGGAGGGAGCGAGTGGGGCCGTGTCATCGGGGAGGGACGTGATGCGATCACTGCAACTCTTGCTCATGCTGCTATCCGCTCCACGTCCACTGCATCTCCCTCATCTTGTTTGTCCCTTTGTTGCTCACTCGCCTCGTCTTACCTACGTCTTACCCGCCCTCTGCCGCAACTCGCCCCTCCCCCCTGCGTGTGGCTGAGCCCCCTGCCCATCCCCCTCCGCCCTTCCCCTCCCCCTCCTCCCCATCATCCCCCTCCCTCCTCCTCGTCCTCCTCCTCATCCCTGCTCATCTCTCTCTCTCTCTCCCTCTCTCTCTCTCTCTCTCTCTCTCTCTCTCTCTCTCTCTCTCTCTTTTTTTTTTTTTTTTTTTCTCTCTCTCTCTCTCTCTCTCTCTCTCTCTCTCTCTCTCTCCCTCTCTCTCCTCTTCGTACTCCTCCCCGCCTCATCCTCGTTCTCCTCTCTCATCGTCGTGCTCGCTTGCCCCCCCATCGCCCCTCCCGTCGCGGCGCCTCCCAGGGATTGCACTGGCGTGGAGCAGCCCGGCGGCGCCACGCTCTGCGACCTGCGCGCGTGCTTCGCCGGCAACTCGGTTGCATGAGCATGATCATCGAAGCACGTGAGGCGCGCTCTGCCCAGCCCCGCTTGCGCGAGGACGAGGAGGGGGAGCGCCGTCGTCGACCACGACGACGATGACGACACCCTGACAAATACGAGCCCGTCCTAACGGCAGCGGCGACGGCGACTCGTGATGATGGCATGTTGCCCATGCAACCCGCATGATAGCATGTGGTCGGCCGGCTTCGCCAATCGTGCTGCAACCGCTCTTTGGGCATGCGCTTTGCACTAGGCCTTAGCGCAAGAGTGCGAGCATTGTTTGGGCACTGCCCAGAGGCATCATATGGGCCCGAGGGGGAGCAGGGGTTAATCACCATCACGGTTTCGGCAGGCTCCGTGTTAGAAATGAATCCAGCGGGTCCAGCGGAGGTGGTCTTCTGTTCCCTGTTCCCTCGCACCGTCGGCGAGGGGGGCGTCTGCCCGGGACTCGGAAGGTGCATCATGTCCCATTGTCCACGCCATTTCAGATATACATACTCTGGACGCTTCGCGTACCCCCACCAGTCCAGCCATAGAACACGCTTTGGCGAGATGCCTTGATCGCGGGATAGTAGCAGCATGCAGCGCAGCATCATCACAACGATGGTCCCGAGTGGGCCACAAGAGGGGCGCACGGCCCTGGGGGTTGGGCTCCAGGAAGGCAACCAGGCGCTTGAGGACGAACCGCATGCCGCTTGGTCGGTGCGCCCGTGATACGTGCCCGATAGGTCGACGGAATCGATAGGGGCCAGCGGTTTGCGTTTCGAACGGGGCCCACGACGGCGCCAAGAGAACCTACGAGAGTTCCAATTATGTTTAGTGGGCGGGTACGGACGCTATGGGTATCCAGAATCTGATACATACATGCTCGAAATGCATCACCTGGTATACAGTGTAGAGGGGCGCCCTGGGCATCTTAAGGCTCGCGCTCGCTTGGAGCCCCACGGCAGCGCTGTTATGGTGCTGGTGTCACCGTGACGGCAGCTGCGTCTAACAATGGTAGACGGCAGCTTTGGGTGTCTTGCTGTCTTGCGTATCATGCCTGTGAATACCACACTTAAGATGCACGGTTTGGCCATGCTACATATCGCCCTGCCCCCAACCACGCATTGCTCGTCTCCGAAACCTCATGCCCACGTTTGGCAGCAATGTGCCCGCATTGTTTTTACACCACGACCTACTGACTTCAAACAGTGTCCTCCCGAGCTCAGTCCGTGGCCTTCGTCGCGATCAGGCCTTCAGAACGTGTCCTCCCAAACTCAGCCCGCGGCCGTCGTCGCGATCATAACCGCGACCTAATGCCTTCAAACAATGTCCCCTCAAACTCAGCCCGCGGCCGTCGTCGCGATCATAATCCTGACCTAATGCCTTCAAAATGTGTCCGCTCAAGCTCAGTCCGTGGCCTTCGTCGCGATCGTAACCGCGACCGGATGCCTTCAAGCAGTGCCCCCCCAATCTCAGTCCGTGGCCGTCGTCCGAACTGATCTGCTCCGAGGGGGGCTCACGCCGACGTGCCGACGTTTCCGCGCATGTTGCGGCGGCATTCAACATCTGTGGGCGCGCGCCTAGTACATTCCTACGGTCGCACGGGGATGTGCACCCCACGGTCGCGCACAACCGCAAGGGGGCACATCCCAATGCCCGTGGAGGAGCGACTCCCCACGCGACTGCATGGAGACACCTCCCTACGCCTGCGAGGGGGGGTGCTCCCCCACGCATGCGTAGGGAGGTGCCTCCCCACGGGCGTGGGGGGGCCACGCGTCTAACCTGGCAGACATGCGCGATGCTTTCGTGGGGGGTGCACATGTTAGGTGGCGCATATTGTGGTGCGGAGCTGGCTCCCTCTTCTTCCTGAGGACTCGAGGACCTCCCTTCGTCCCAAGCAAGAAGTCCTCGGCCTCCTCCTTGAAAGCGCGCTAGGCTGCTAGGACTAAGGTAGTTCGCTCCTTTCGAGCCCCCCGTTCAGCAGCTTCGGTTCTCGGCCGCGCGGGGCAGCCGACGCGCGCGGTTCTACCCCCGGCAACTTTCGGTTCCCGACCGCACGGGGCAGCTGCGGCATCGGAGACCGAAAACCGATGTTAGACGCTCACGCCTCGACTGCTCCGCGCAGTCGGGAATCGAAAGCTCCTGTGGTATAATCTGACAAGACGTGGGAGCTCCGTGCCACACGATGTGCCACCTAACAACCGTGGGCGGCGACGGCTGCGGCGACGGCGGCGGCGACGACGACGGCGCCGGGCCGGCAGTGGCGCGACGATGGCGACGGCGCTGACGACGACAGGCGTGCGCCTCCACCCCTCCAGGACTCAGTTACCAACGCTGGTGGATGCGTTCAACGCGTTCACTATCTCTACGAGCTTCAGTGGGATTGGGGCGCCCGAGACGGCCCTGTGCCAATTGCACGCTGCCCTCGCGCGCCGTGGCGGCGCAGATTATATTGTCGAGGTTCCGCGGTTGCTGCATACTATAGAATGGACGCCCGATTGCATGGAAGAGTTGACGCACCACCCACTAGGGGTGTACAGCGATGCGCGTCACTTTGCCGACATCGCCTCTTTCTTCGTAATTGCCCGCTCTCGCCTCAGATGTCGCGCTCGCCAAGCAGCGCGCAGCACCATCCATGATCGTGCAACTTCTAGGTCGGTCAGTCAAGAGCGGGAAATCGATGCGCAGAACGGGGTGGTGTTTCAAGCATAACCAGGAGTGCTGCCGTCAGACGGCCCGATGCCATTGTGCCGGCGCGTCTTGTATAGATTTTGCGCTGATCGGCGATCAAGGCGCCGTAGCAGGTGCCACCGTTGTGTGCCTCATGGCCTGGATAGGCCTACGCCGGCTCCTACAAGAACCGATAGTTTTGCAGGAGAACGTACCTAATTTCCTGCATCAGATATTATTTGACTTCCTAGGAGACTTGTACCATATTTTTGTGGACGCAACTGTTGACTCGTACGATTTCGGGTTCCCTACGCGCAGAGTCCGCAAATATACGCTGCTGCTCAGCAAGAAGAAGACGACAGTTCCCTCTGAGAGCCTGCTGCGCTTCATGCAGCGACTTCACAGGCCGTGCCACATCGACTACACGTCGTTCGCTGTGTCAGGGCCATCTGGGCTTCGATCTGAGCTCGAGTGGGCCTTGAATCGGAGGTACGTCCAAGCGAGGCGTGCCAATTTCCCACCTGTCCCCCTCGACGCCCCAGAGCAGCTCGACTTCAGGGAGGCGTTGACCTCTACCGAACTCGAGTGGCTCGACTACTACGAGACTAGGTGGCCCGGCCGCGCGTGCCAGCTCAACCAGAACCCATGCGCCGATCGTCAGATGTTCTCTCGGCCCCACGGGTCGCTGCATACGCTCATCGCGAATTCGGGCCTCATTTGGGCCGGCGGCCAACCCGGCCGATGGTTCACGCCAGGCGAGCTACTTTACAGCCAGGCTTTCCCTGTGTGGCGGTGTTCCTGCGTGGCCCGCGACGGCAGGCTCGGCGGTCATCTGTGCCCCTTCGATGCAGAGCGCGACGGCCGCGGCAGGACTGCTGTCATCGCCCAGGCTGGCAATGCAATGCACGTCGCAGTGGTGGGCGGTGCGCTCCTGTATTGTGTAGCGTGCGTGCCAATCGCCCCATCGGAGACAAGCATGCGCGCGCTGCAACGGTTCGCCCGCGTTGCAAGGCGATATCATTGATTGCTTGTGGGAATCATGTCGCCAACTGTCCTACACTGGGGGTGGTAGGAGCGGCTGCCGTTCAGGAGTCGCGCGCGGGATGAGGCGGCGACGAGGCAGGAGGAAAGGGGGCGGGTGGATGGATGTCGGGATGTAGGGAGGAGGGGTGAATGGGGATGGAGGGTGGTAGCTGATCAACTATCATATTGCATGTGCTCTGGGGACCTGGTGTGCTGTGTGATAGATACAGCCCCCCCTGGCCCCGTGGCCCCGAGAGGGCGACGACGCCGTCGCGTCCGCCGCGCAGCAGCATCGCTGGCTGGCCTGCGGGCCCAAAACGCTTCCCCCTGTCTCGGTTCCTCCTTCTCCCTTTTCCCCCTCCTCTGTTGTTCCCTTCCTCTCGCTCCTCTTCCCATCCGTCCTCTCCCCCCTCCCGATGCTGGGCGATGTCAGCGCTATGCTGCAACGTCGGCACTGTCTCGTGAACTGCGTGGGGACACCCTGGCACCCTCCGCCCACATCCATTCCCCCAGGCCGCTCGCAGCCATTGCTTTGTCAGGCACTGCAGGCGCCGCCGCGTCGCTTCGACCTGTCCCTCAGCTTCGCTGCGAGACTTACGCTTCAGCGATGTCCGACGGCTTGGGTGCGGCGGCTGCTTCGGCAGCGGCGACTGAGCAGCAGCCGCTGTAGCAGCCGCAGCTGGCTCCGTCTGCTCCGATCCCGCCGGCGCCGTCGCCGACTGGCGGACCGCCTGTTGGCCCTGTCGAGGAGACGCCGATGGCGAGTCTGCCGCCTCCTCCAGGCGCTAGCCCTGCCGCCCCCAAACTGTCTCGTGAACTGCGTGGGGACACCCTGGCACCCTCCGCCCACATCCATTCCCCCAGGCCGCTCGCAGCCATTGCTTTGTCAGGCACTGCAGGCGCTGCCGCGTCGCTTCGACCTGTCCCTCAGCTTCGCTGCGAGACTTACGCTTCAGCGATGTCCGACGGCTTGGGTGCGGCGGCTGCTTCGGCAGCGGCGACTGAGCAGCAGCCGCTGCAGCAGCCGCAGCTGGCTCCGTCTGCTCCGATCCCGCCGGCGCCGTCGCCGACTGGCGGACCGCCTGTTGGCCCTGTCGAGGAGACGCCGATAGCGAGTCTGCCGCCTCCTCCAGGCGCTAGCCCTGCCGCCCCCAAGCACGTGCTGGCGCCATCGGCAGGCGATGGACACGGCAAGCAGGCGATGGCTGCGGCTGCGGCTGGCCCGGCTCCGCCTCCTACTACAGTGGCTGGGGGCTCCCAGATGACGCCCGCAGAGCAGGCGATGCAGGTGCTCTACGACGAGTCCCTTACCTTTGAAGAGCGACTGGGCAAGCTCCACGGGTCGATGCGCTTGAATGGGATCATGCGATGCTTCGCCGAGAATGGGAAGAAGACTGCGCCGTGGTTTTCCAGGGACTCGTCGGGCAAGTGGCAGGGGAGTATCATCACCCACCCCCTGAACACTCGGCGTCACCCGGCGCGTCGACCAGTCGAATCAGGACCGCCAATCATGGCGCGCGCAACGCCCGACCCACGACCAGAACTCAACGCCCCAATTCGGTTGTGGGTTCGGCGCTGCGCGTGGCATGGTTGGGTCTAGAGTTGGATGGTCGTCGTCGCCGCTGAAGGCTATTCAGCAGAAGTACAAGAAAAGCTTCCTCGAGAAAGGAGTCAGCAAGGGGGTCGGAGGGGGGCCCGTGGTTGGTGCACAGCGAGAACGACACGTTCCCTCTTTACGCTATTACATGGGGCACGAGAACCAGAGCCTTCCACGACGCGGTGAAGGAGACAGCGGTCACGAAGCACGCCGACGGATCGATTGCCAAGTTCAGCAACCCCTTCATCCAGGATTCCTGTGCGAGGGGCCTGCCCGACTGCGCCCTGTTGAGCTGGAGGGTCCCAGTAAATTTCTTGAAGTGGATGCGTGATTTTCATAATCTGTTTCAGGATGGCGCCACTTACTCATTCTTGGAGCTCCTGAGCGAGATTCCCGACATTGAAGCTGCCTGGGCCACGTACAAGCAGAAGAGAGGCATTACTGCGAGAATGGGCGCTGGGCGCATGCGTGATGGTGACGATGATTCCAGCAAGTCGCACCAGCAGCTCTACTGGGACTTCGTCAAGTGCAACTGCGAGGGGAAGCTGGCGTCCTGGCGGTTCTACGACATCGCGAAAGCGCTGGTCCATCACATGAAGAAGAACGAAGTGATGGAGAGATCCCCCCTCTCCTCCGCCTCCCTCCTCCTCCTCCTCCTCATCCTCCTGATCCTTCCCGGGCCAGGGCTCTAGCCAGGTTCATCCGCTCCTTTCCTCGTCCTCCTCCTCCTCCTGACTCCTTCCCCATCCTCCTCCTGCTCCTCCTCCTCCTCCTCCTCCTCCCCTTCCTCCTCCTTCTCCTCCTCCTCTCCCCCTCCTCCTTCTCCTCTCTCCCTCCTCCTCCTCCTCTCCCTCCTCCTCCTCCTCCGCCCCCTCCTCCTCCTCTCCCTCCCCGCCATCCTCCTCCCCCTCGGCCTCCTTTTGCCAACCAGCCAGGATGAGTTCATGGAGCTCGCTTGGGCGCGCCTCGATTGGTTGGAGCCAGGTCTGACGACGGAGACAGTCGTTCCGATGCTGCGTTCGCGGGCTGCGATGCTCGCCTCGGGGCTTGCGAGCATGGAATCTCGCTTGAACCTGAAGGGCGACGTGCCGATGGTCATGAAGGCGCTTTTGATGGAAGGCTTCGAGCCGTGCGCCCTGTTGGTCGACGGGCAGGGCACCAGGGCTCCGCAGAAGGACCCTTGGATCTTCAACAGGACGAGAAGGCGAATACCGATTTGATGAGGAGGATCTTCCAAGAGATGACAGACAGCAAGGTCTTCAAAGACACTACTGGGAAGGTCCTTTCGCTCGATCGGAAGGCGAAGAAGCCGAAGAAGGGATGCGAGGCCCCGTCGTGGCCGCCACCGCCTGCCGAGGTTCTCAGGCCTACGATTACCTGCAGCAGGACTGGGACTGGGCGCCCAGCCCGCCGGGTGGATGATCTGCTGGCGTGCCTCAAGTACGGCCTCGACGTCGCGCGGCGCGATGGCGCGTTTGCTGCAGTGCCGGCGCACGTGAAGCTCGCGGTCGCGTGCAGGGTCGTCGGCATCGGTTTTCAATTATGTTGCAATACCTCCGTCGTGGTGAACAGCCGCACGTACGATTCGTGGTCGAAGCTGAGGGAGGTGCTCGGTGACATGATTATCCAGTCGCACGTCGTGCACATCGAGCTGGCGGGGTCTTCGGAGAGCTCTGGCGACCCTGCCGACGAGATCTTGCGCAGAGTGCTGGCCATCACTGGGTGTGATGAGGATTCGGCGGTCTCGGATGACAGTATTCAATCGTTCTTGGCGGGCCCAGGCGCCTCCTCGGGCATGGTTGAGATCTTCGCCGCCTACGGCCCCGCGCAGCCTCTGACCCTGAGCCATGAGTTTATTGCGCTGCAGGCGAACGCCTACGAGGCCCTGAATGCGGCGAAGGTCGGTGACAGCATCTCCCTCGACTCTGCCCTGACGGTGATCATTCACTGCGTGGGCAAGGTCTTCCTTGTCGAGTGGGCGCACTTCTGGCTGCTGGTGTGCGAGTGCGTGGCACAGACGCAATCGCTTCCCGCTTGTGCGGTGGATGTGTTCGGCTCCGCAGAAGCAGTCGAAGCGTTGCTGGGAGTGTGCGCCAAGTACGTCATCGGCCTGCTGCTCAACTTGTGCACGGCTGCAGACGCGATCAAGCTGGAGGGTCCGAACATGGAGATCGCGTCCCAGCTCCTCCGCAACCAGAAGGTCGTCGATGTACTCACCGAAGTGGACGTCGCATGCCAGAACTCGCTCTCGCAGTGGACCACCATGTGGACGAAGTGCATCATGCTGCTCAGCGGCTACTCCGGGGCAACCGGCGGCCTGAAGTCGAACGAGCCAGTCACCGAGCTCTGTGGCAAGGTCCATGAGCTGCGGCCTGCGGACACCGAGAAAGTCAAGGAGGCGGCCGACGTCGAGGCGACACCTGCTGCTGGTGCAGCGGCCAGCGAAGCGCTGGCGTTGATACTTGCTGGTGCTGCGGAGTCTGCTCATGAGATCGCAGAGACGAGTCTGATGAAATATTCTGCGATCTGGGGCTTGCGCGATCCTGCTGGGAACGCGATCCATCTCTTCCGCGTCCAGAAGATCTTGGGGGCCAAGATCTGGGAGGCCGCGGGGCTCCCGAGCCGCGAGTCTATCGCCGCTGACGTTTCGGAGAAGCCCACTCGCTTGCATGCGCCGCCGGGGTGCGCGGCTGGCAAGTTGGAGTTGAGCTTCGGGGGCCAGGTGGTCTGCGCTCCGCCGAAATCTTCGACCAGGCACTTCAAGGTAGGACTGGCAGGGGAATGAATCAAGGATGATATTATGATATAGTGGGTCGGATGGGGGGCGAGGAGGAGGATGCGCAGGAGGAGGGGGGGGGGGAGGACGAGGAGTGACGAGGATGGGGGCGGAGGAGGAGGAGGAGGAGGAGGAGAGGAGAGGGGGGGGATCAGATCAGAAGGGTACGCATGATCTCTACCTCAGGCCTCTGGTTATATACTACCTCAGGCCTCTGATGGCCAGAGTTTCGGCCCTTAGCCTTCGGGCCTAAACGCAAGAAGGGCGCTGATGAAGATATCGAGTATGAGAGGGCAAGTCGCTATACATATATATATATGAGAGAGAGAGAGATAGAGAGAGAGAGAGAGAGAGAGAGAGAGAGAGAGAGAGAGAGAAAAAAAAAAAGAGAAAAAGAGAGAGAGAGAGAGAGAGAGAGAGAGAGAGAGAGAGAGAGAGAGAGAAGAGAGAGAGAGAGAGAGAGAGAGAGAGAGAGAGAGAGAGAGAGAGAGAGAGAGGGAGAGAGAGAGATATATATATATATATATAGAGAGAGAGATATACACATAAGAAGAAGAAGAAAAAGAAGAGAAAAACAATAAAACAAACAAAAAAAAGACACGAGAGGGAGCGAGATGAGGAAAGATGATGGCTGATGTCGTTCTCAGGTTGCCAGTGTCTGGGGCGTTGACCTCTTCGTCGTGCCTGGCGCGCGCTCGTCCCTGACTGGCGAGTGCCCCAGCCCGGCGTGGCTCGCGGGCGTGACCAACGAGAATGAGGACGCGAACATGCAGCTGGAGAGCCGCGAGGTCACCGTGTCCATCGACCTTCGCGACCTCGGGGAGATTCGGGGGTCCACTGTCGTCGACCTCGAGGACGGGGTTTCGGTCCCGCCCGAGTCGAGGCCGCAGAGCCGCGAAGTCCTCGACGTTGCCCTGTCGGTCCCTGTGCTCGCCCTGACGAAGGATCTCAACCAGAGCACGGTGCTGAAGTACTTCGTCGACAAGATGCGCCGCGGGGCCCCGGCCGCCGAGGGCGCCGACGGGCTGGCGGGGGGCCAGGGCCCGACGGCGCTGGCGGTCAAGCGCCGCCTGCCGGCGATCAAGGACGCAGAGTCGGGCACGAGCGCGAGCGCAGGCTCGAGCTCTTCGGGCTCGCGCCCACGCCAGCAGCCCCAGCAGTCAGGCGGCGGCATCAGTGCCGCCGATGCGTCGAGCATCAGGCACTTGCTCAGGTAGATCTCAGTAGGATCCAGCCATCACGAGGGGCGCGTGGCTGACTAGCTGAACTCCCCCTCCTGCCGTTCTCGTCCCTGTAGTAGCCCTCGCCCTCGTCCTTGTCTTCCCCTTCCTCGCCGTTTTCTTCTTCCTCCTCCTCCTCCCTCGTCCTCCTCGTCGCCCCTCCCCTTCTTTTCCTCCCCCCTCTCATCGTTCCCTCGCTCGCCCCCTCTTTTTCATTCTAGCGAGCGGCAGTGCTGCAGATCAGTAGATTTGATTTGAGGGTTGCTTCTTTGCCTTCGCTGCGCCTTCAGTAGGACGCAGAAGACGGGGACTCAATATCAATGTGGTGCGTGCTATGTTTTACATGTATATATATACATATATACACATGGTTATACATCATGCATACGCACGGGTGGACTGTCCCATTGAAGGCGGTGAATGTCAAGCAAGTTGCACCTTGTCGTTGGCAAGTTGCGCGCGTCGCAGGCGAGAGGGAGTCGCGAAGCGTGGTCGTGCGCGGTCGGGGGCAGCATGACTGCTGCGCCCGATGCTTTCTAGACGCACGGGGATAGAGGCGGATAGAGGAGGTGCGCGCCCCCTAGCAGGGGCTCTTTTCAGGCGCAGTCGTGCAGTCCCCTTGCCTGCGCGTGCCCCTCCACCAATCACTTCCCTACCCCTTGATCTTCCCTTCCTACTCTACTGCTGCGCGACGTTGCCCCTCGCGGCCCCTCGCGCGCGCCTGGCGCGCCTCCAAATTCGCTATCGGTCGGGATCGGGCCATTGAAAACACCAGCGACTACGTCTTCTTCCACTCCTCCATCCCTGCCTTTCACTTCCTCGCCTCCTCCCGCGCCCCTCTCGTCCTCGGGCCTCCTCCTTCCTGACAGGGCTTGCGAGTGCAACGGCACAGGCAGAACGGATGCGGTCGGTTTGGTGCCCAATCCGTTCCACGTGCGGTTCGGCGGATGGCGCCAACATAGCTCGCGGCAGCCCTAAGAGGACCCCCCAACACCCCAAGGTACCAACCCCATAACACGCGACGTTCCTGGCCACTTGATCACAGTCAGCCCGCGTAGCAAGGATGGGCAACATTCCCAGGGGCCCCAGGGGGCCCCAAATCTTCGGCCCATCCCTGGCCAGTTTCGTTGGCCGCGCCCCGCTCAAAAGCATCGAAGTGGGCGTCCAAGGCCCCTGCGCCCTCATCGCGTATCCTTATCATGCGGGCCGACCTCATCTCCCCCTCGGACCCCCCCCGCGGCCCGCCCGAGGTGCCTCGGGCGACCGCCGCGACGCCAGGGGGGCGCTGGCGCCGTCCGAGCCCAGAAAGGGCGCGGCGCGCGTGCGGCGGCGTCGTCGCCCTCGGCGGCCTCGTCGTCGTCGTCGTCGTCGTCGTCGTCGTCGTCGTCGGCCGTCCGTCGTCGTCGTCGTCGTCGTCGTCGAGTCGTCGGCCGCCCGTCGTCGTCGTCGTCGTCGTCGTCGTCGTCGTCGTCGTCGTCGTAGTTCGAGTCAACGCGTCGTCGCCGTCGGTCGTCCGTCGTCGTTGTCGTCGTCGTCGTCGCCATCGACGCGTCGTCGTCGTCGCTCGTCCGTCGTCGGGCCGTCAGGGTCGGAGTCGCCGTCGAGTCGTCGGTCGTCGTCGTCGTCGTCGTCGGGCAGTCAATTCGCACAGTGAGGATGGGCAACCTTCCCAAGCATCCTTGCCATCTCTGTCCATATTTGGCCGCTGTCGTTGGCCTTCTTCCGCTCGAATAGCGTCGAGATGGCAGTCCAAGGCCCTTGCGTCCTTATCGCGCATCCTTACTATGCTGGTTGAGAGTCGTCGTCATCGTCGTCGTCGTCATCATCGCCGTTGCCGCTGCCCCCGCCGCCGTAGACAGGAACTTCCGTTGTGTTTGCTTCCGTGTCTGGGCCGTCTGTTGAGTTCCCCGTCGCCGCGGCTGGATTCGTCGCGAACGCTGGCGAACGCTAGCTAGGACAAGCGGCCAGGTCAGGCCCCGCGAGGGGCCCAGGCATCGATTCTGGGCGGAGGAGGAGAAAAGGATGACGAGGGCACTGGAGGAATATAGGAGGAGGTAGGGTGATGATGATGATGCTGATCGCGGTGATGCTGGCGATGTGAACGATGTGACGTAATCACACAGGCCCGTAGGGTGCTCTCTCGGGGCGCCTTCGAACAGCTCAAGACGCGCCCCCCAGGCTTCACCCAGGATCAGGATTTGACCCTCCCTACTCCTTCCTTCAATCTCACCTTTCTCCTCTTCCCCCTTCCTCTTTGCCTTCCTGGCTGCCCTCTTCCGTCCATCTCTCATGCTTCCCTTCCATGCTCTTTCATGTTCCTCCTCATCTCCCTTCCCATCTCATTTCTCTTCCCTCCCACCTCTCTCCTCTCCCCTCTCACTCTCTTTCCTACTCGCTCCCTATTCCTTCTATCTCTCATGGTCTCTTCCCTACTCAATCCTTTATCTCCTCATCTCCCTTCCCATCACTCCTATCTCTTCTTCCAACGCTGATGCTGATTTTCCTCACTTTTTCCGTTCCTCCTCTCTCTTCATCTCTCATCCCTCCTCGTCCTCGCTCCTCCATCCGGCCGCGCTTCACGATTTTAGCTGCTAAGCGAGTGGTGGTTTCACGCGGGTGGAAGGCTGCTCCCCTACAGCGCGGGGCGCCGCGCACAGTCGGCCGCTAGTCGGCCCGCTGCTGGCGATTACACGTGACTTTTGTTCAGCGTGCCCTCCCCTCCCTCCCCCTCGCCCTCGTCTTCCCCCTCGTCATCCTTGCCCCTCTCCCCGGCCGCGCTTTAAGGTTTCAGCGGCTACGCGAGTGACGTTTTTGCACGGATGGAGGGCTGCTCTTTTACAGCGTGGAGCTGCCTGGGCATCCAGCTTGATGGCGTGAGCGGAGGCTTGACTGTCTCGTCTTGTCCTCGCCCTCCCCCCTCGCCGTCCCGGCCGCCCTTCCCGACTTCAGGGGCAATGCGAGCTGCTCCCGATCATGTTTGTGATGCGACCTCTGGCCTCCGCCTCATTCCTCGCGCCCCCGCCCCCCCCCCCCGTGCTGGCCTTGTCTCATGATTTTTAGTGGCACTGCGAGCGGCTCACATGCTTGGGCCAGGGGGGCGCTCGCCCGCAAGCATCTGAGTTTTAAGACCTCCTGGCGCACATGAAAGATCCATTTGAATTTGAACCAATGCGTAAAACATCCTCCTCCTCCTCTCGCCTCTTTCGTGCTGATCGGTATCCCTCGCGCCCTCCTTAATCGCATCTCGTCTTTTCCTCCCCTCTTACTACCCCCTCGCCCACTCACCAACGCTCTTGCTCTTTCACCTACTCCCTCCTCTCATCCGCATCTCCCGCCGCGCAGAGCCGGTCTCCTCCGCAGATCTGTCGTTTACAGAAGATGGATGCACTGCAATGCGATGCGATCTCGTTCGTTGCTGCAGCTGGCCGGCAGCCAGCAACTACTGGCCAGAGGACGCGCGAGACGTAATTGAGCTCCCCCTGCCTGCGCCCCTGGCGGCTGCTACCTTGAACATTGCACAGCGGGCACAAGCAGGGGGGAGGGCTTCCGGGTGGCCGGCGGGACGGGCCGAAGCGCCAACAAACAGCCACCCAACAACCTCCGTGCATTTTTTCATAGAAAAAACAGCAATTGATGACACGTTTTAGAACAGTAAATTCTCTGATGGCACAATTAAGGCCCATGTGGGACTTTGATAGAACACTTTGCATTTTAATTGCATCATGGTGATGATTAGTTTGTATGGGATGCCCATGGAACTTTGCAACTTCGGTTCCTGAGCGCCCCGAGACTTGCACCATTACCCCACATCTTCATGATTAACTTTCAATGCGAATGATGCGCTCCTTCGAAATCGTTGCGCGAAAAAAGTTGGCGTTTTTTTTTTGCCGCCATGGACTGGGGCATCTACAAGCCGGCGAAGCGCTTGAGGCCTGGGCCTGCTGCGGGAGGCTGCGAGCCCGAGGGCGGCGGGCGACTGCTGCGCCAGAGGCGCCTGGCGCCGACGCCCACGAGGGCACCGCCCAGCGGCATCCCATGGGCGCCGCCCAGCGGCATCCATGTGCCGCCGCCGCGCCGTCGCAGCCCACCGACGACAGCGCCGACGCCGGCCGCTGAAGCACTGCGATGGGCGCTGCGACGCCAGAGCGGCGACCAGAGCACCGACCGGACCGCCGACAAGAGCGCCGACCAGACCGCCGACCAGAACACTGGCGCCAACACCAAGCCCGGCGCCTACGCCTTGAGCTCGCGCGGACCGAGGCCCCCTCCTGGGCCGCCACCAACGCACCTGCGCACCGAACAGGGCGCCGACCAGAGCACCGACCAGGGCGCCGGCCAGAGCGACGACAAGAGCGCCGACCACAGCGACGACCAGGGCGCCGACCAGACCGCCGACCAGAGCGACGACCAGGACGCCGACCAGACCGCCCTGAGCTCGCGCGGCCCGCGGCCGCCTCTCGGGCCGCCACCGGCGCACCTGCGCGCCGAATAAGGCGCCGACCAGAGCACCTTCGAGGGCGCCGGCCAGAGCGACGACAAGAGCGCCGACCAGAGCGACGACCAGGGCGCCGACCAGACCGCCGACCAGAGCGACGACCAGGACGCCGACCAGACCGCCCTGAGCTCGCGCGGCCCGAGGCCGCCTCCTGGGCCGCCACCGTGCGCGCCGGGCGCCGACCACCAGACCGCCGACCGAGCGACGACCAGGACGCCGACCAGACCGCCCTGAGCTCGCGCGGCCCGAGGCCGCCTCCTGGGCCGCCACCGGCACACCTGCGCGCCGAACAAGGCGCCGACCAGAGCACCTTCGAGGGCGCCGGCCAGAGCGACGACAAGAGCGCCGACCAGAGCGACGACCAGGGCGCCGACCAGACCGCCGACCAGAGCGACGACCAGGACGCCGACCAGACCGCCCTGAGCTCGCGCGGTCCGAGGCCGCCTCCCGGGCCGCCACCGGCACGCCTGCTCGCCGAACAAGGCGCCGACCAGAGCGCCTTCGAGGGCGCCGGCCAGAGCGACGACAATAAGAGCGCCGACCAGAGCGACGACCAGGGCGCCGACCAGACCGCCGACCAGAGCGACGACCAGGGCGCCGACCAGACCGCCCTGAGCTCGCGCGGCCCGAGGCCGCCTCCTGGGCCGCCACCGGCACACCTGCGCGCCGAACAAGGCGCCGACCAGAGCGCCTTCGAGGGCGCCGGCCAGAGCGACGACAAGAGCGCCGACCAGAGCGACGACCAGGGCGCCGACCAGACCGCCGACCAGAGCGACGACCAGGACGCCGACCAAACCTCCCTGAGCTCGCGCGGCCCGAGGCCGCCTCCGGGCCCGCCACGGGCACACCTGCGCGCCGAACAAGGCGCCGACCAGAGCACCCTCGAGGGCGCCGGCCAGAGCGACGACAAGAGCGCCGTCCAGAGCGACGACCAGGGCGCCGACCAGACCGCCGACCAGAGCGACGACCAGGGCGCCGACCAGACCGCCCAGGGCTCGCGCGGCCCGAGGCCGCCTCCTGGACCGCCACCGGCACACCTGCGCGCCGAACAAGGCGCCGACCAGAGCACCTTCGAGGGCGCCGGCCAGAGCGACGACCAGGGCGCCGACCAGACCGCCCTGAGCTCGCGCGGCCCGAGGCCGCCTCCTGGGCCGCCACCGGCGCACCTGCGCGCCGAACAAGGCGCCGACCAGAGCACCTTCGAGGGCGCCGGCCAGAGCGACGACAAGAGCGCCGACCAGAGCGACGACCAGGGCGCCGACCAGACCGCCGACCAGAGCGACGACCAGGACGCCGACCAGACCGCCCTGAGCTCGCGCGGCCCGAGGCCGCCTGCAGGGCCGGCACCGCCGCGCCTGCTTCTGCAGCAGGCAGACTGCTAAGCGGGGCCCCCCTCCAAAAAATGACCAGAACAGCCCGGGGACTCCCAAGATGGCCCTAAGACAGCGCGCCGCCCCCTGGACACTCGCCTGAAACCCTTCTCGGGGAAAAACCGCCCGCCCCGGGAGGTCCCGTGAGGATTGGGAGTTTCTGGAAGGCACCGATAGATCCCCGGAGTTCTCAGGGGGCTCCACGAGCCCCCAGGAGGGCTGAGAAAGAGACAGAACATCACACCCCTAGCGGACATTTTCGCCCTTGCTCAACAAGGCTGACAAAGAAAGGAGAAGAACAAATAATACGGCATTAGATTTTTAGGGAGAATACACATATGATAAAGATAAGGGGGATATAGAAGAAGGAGATAGGATGGGGGAGATAAGAGGGAATGGCCCGCGCAGGTGGCCCGCCCACGGCGGGCGGGTTCGGCGGAGGCGCGCGCCCGATCCCCCAGATGCGGGGATGGCGGACCCCAAACCCAACCCGGGCCCCCGTACTTGGTGGGCGGTGGATCTAGAACCTCGGAAGTCACCAGGTCAAGACGGCCCAAGACGTCCGCGGGACACCTTAAGGGGGCCCCAGGAGACTTCCCAAGGAGTTCCAATAAGAAACTACCCCTCCGCACCTCTGGCCGCGTCTGCCAGCGAAGGGGAGAGGCGCGGGGGGCACGAACCCAAAAATCCTCATGTTGAGAGGGGCTGTCTTCTGACCTTTGGACGTCGCGCTGCCCCCCTTCTGCGGTCGGCCGGCAAGGGCGGGGGTCATTTTCCATTGCCCTTTTGCTTCGAGGCAGCGCCTGGACACCCCAATCCAGCTCTGATGCATCCCATTCTATTAGAGAGGGGGCCGGCGGCAGCGGGCGAGGCCCTTACGGATTTACAAATGTGGTATCTCGGGGCTCTCTTGGGGCGCCTCTTGGGGCTCTCTTGGGCCGTCTTGGCAGCCTCTTGTGGCACTTTTGGCCCATCTTGGCGCAAATCTATTGTATTTGTCAAGCGATTGCGGCCTCGGGAGGGGGGCTGATGCGCGCGTCGCAGCGCTGCGAGAGGGAGAGGAGTGGTACCTTAGAGTGCATATAAAACCCATCAAACCAGCACTTGACATTCTAGCCGGCCTCAACGTGCCAGGGGGCACGGTGGCTGATTATCGTTGTCATGATATTGGGCTCGGGCCATCTTTAGGCTCTGCGGGCTCGGCCATTCCTGGCGGCCGTCTTCCCGCGAGCAATGTCCGCCTCGCTGCATTCGTCGCGCCCGCCGCCTGATGTCGTGCATAGTGCCTCGCGCTGCCCCCATTGGTATTTTCTTGTCTTCATGGTGATCCACGTGATGTTCTCCTCGTGCGTCGACGGCCTCATCGCCGTGCTCCTGCTTGTGACGATTTGTTTTCCGCGTGGAAAGCTCGCGCGTCAGCAAACGTCGTGGGCGAGCAGAGGTTCCGACGCTTGAGGGGCAACGGCCGCTGCAGGCTTGGATGCGCGATTCGCCCGCGCAGGCAAGCCGGCGGCCCGCTCGAGGACGGCGATTTCACTGACGTACAGATCTTTATGAAGACGCCGCGGGGGCAAACGATCGCCCTGGTCTTGCATGACTGCCACGTCGTCGACGACGTCGAACTCATGATGCGAGATGCTGAAGGTGTGCCTGCTGATCGCCAGCGATTGATTCTCGGAGGGGAGCAGCTAGCTGGAGAGCGGGCTCTTCCTTTCGACATACAACATTCAGAACGGATCCGCGGTGCAGTTGGTTCTCCGTTTGCGGGGCGGCGTGTCTTCTAAACGCGCAGTCAAGAACATCATGACACCTGGCGTTGTTGACACTATTTGTTGGTTTAAGCAAGATGGGCAAATCGAAAAGGACCCGCCGAGATCAAGTTGCAAACGATGCCGGGGTTGCGGTGCACCTGCGCGCTTCAATCGCATAGTATTTCACAATATGGACCGGAGTACAAAGATAGCGATATCATTTTCTGGAAGAGGAACAGGATCTGCTTACTGAAGCTGCAAGGAGTGGTATTTATTTACACGCCTTAGAACTCCATCCGGGAAGTTTATTTATTTGTTCAAGATGTGGTGGCGCATTATGGATCAGGTGAACGCGCGCGCGCGCGCGCCGCTGTATCTACAGCGACAAACTGGGTGCGGTTTTGCGGAGATGTTTGAACAGAGAATGAACAGGACGATCCGCATGCGAATGTCTTTGTCACGTGGTGCCGATCATTGTATTGTTCTTCTTTGGTCTGAGTTGGAGCGCCAGCGCAGCGAAGCGCGACCAGTCGAGTCACGGCGCGCACGCTTGCAGATATGATGTCTCCAAGTGTACGTTCTTCGGACAGCGATGATCGAGAACGCTCGCCACATGATGGCCAATCACAAAACGCCATTCCTTCCAGACGCACTTTTTGAAATCGACATGAGCAGCTTCCTCTGGTCGCTCTCCGCACATTTGACTCGTCTTCTAAAGGCCACCAATTGCACACTGTATGTGCCAGTCTTCAATCCATACGGAACATGGGCCGAACGGGGCAACGCTTGGAAAGCTGGAAGGCGAGGGCCGGCCATCTTGGGCGAGCTTGCGCAGGTGGCGCTTCATTTCTCGGTATGGCCGGAGTCTGCGTTCGTATCGCCATGTTCGTTTGATGCGCACATGTGTAATCTTGTTTCAGGATTCCAGAGTTTCCGAGCCAAAGAAATATGGCTCGACGCCTTCGATCACATGACTAAGCACGCACATTATTACAAGTTGTCAAGTGACGAAGCCGATCGCATTAAGGCCGAAGTTTTGCTCGTGGGAGATCTCGGGCCAGGCCCAAGGCGATTGTTGCGCTGGTGCGCAGGCGCACTGGCGACCAAAGACGTACTTCGTGTTGGTGAGACGGAGGCGTCTGCCGACTTGCGCAACTCTCTCACGGAACACATCAGCACTCGTTTTGGCATCAATGGAGCTATTTCGGCATATCTTTTTTTTATGCGAAGTCTCGGAGGGTGTGAGCGACTTGCGTACTGCATTTGGGAGACCATATGAATCTCGCGGCAGCTTGACGCAATCTGATCTGCCAAGAATTCGGATGAATGAAGAACATGATTTAGGATTTGCTAGAATTGTAAAGAGAGATCAAATGATTTGCAACAAGTTTGTTGGTATATTGGATTTTCGCCGGACAAATTTCCCGGGGGGTGGCATCGCGCATGGCAGACACACCGGGTTTCCTTGCGAGCGCTTCTCATCATCGCCCACCAAACCACCCCAACCCAACCCGGAGGCCACGATTTGCCCTCCATTTCCAGTGGTGGGGGGGTCGGGGAACCTCGCCAAAAACACGTGGACCCCCCCCCCCCCCAACCCGAAATTCGGGTCAAATTCGGGTCTTCGGGTTGGGCTGGGGTGGTTTGGTAGGTGGTCATCTTATGTGACCGGCGCCGACGCCAACCCGACCAAAAAGCATTGAGATGGAAGAGAGAGAGGAGGCCCAAAAGTCGACCCCTGAGGCGCTCCTATTCTAGCTCCTCCCCACCATCCATCCTTTTTCTCCTTTTTCTCCTTCTCGGTTCTCCCATCCCGTTGATCTCCTTTTCCCTCCCGAGGTGGTACGGAGGAAAACAGGAAGGCGAAGGGGGGGGGGAGGAGGAGGAGGAGGAGGACGCGGAGAGCAGACGACGACGAGAATCGATATCCCCCGGCTGCAGGACGCACGAGCAATCGCAGCTGTCAGCTTGCACGCACGTCTATTAATATGTCCGCGGTGGGCCCCGTGCCGAGGCGTGCGCAAACAATGTGGTATACGCAGGCGCTGTGGTGTACGCGGGAGCTGTTGTGGTTCGCGCAGGTGCCGTGTATACGGAAGCAGTGTGGTGTTGACAGTGCTGCGGCCCACAGTAGCGCTATGTGATTATTATTGGGAATAGTAACCGTGAGAGTAGTAGTAGTAGTAGTAGTAGTAGTAGTAGTAGTAGTAGTAGTAGTAGTAGTAGTAGTAGTAGTAGTGGTGGTGGTGGTAGTAGCAGTAGTAGTAGTAGTAGTAGTCGTAGTCGTAGTCGTAGTAATAGTAGTAATAGTAGTAATAGTAGTAGTAGTAGTAGTAGTAGTCAGTAGTAGTAGTCGTAGTAGTGGTAATAGGAGATAGTAGTTAGCTCTAGTGCTAGTGCTAGTAACGAGTAGGAGTAATATTAGTAGTCTAGTAAGTATAGTAAGAAGTAGTAGTAGTAGTATAGTCGTAGTAAGTAGTAGTAGTAGTAGTAAGTGCAAAAGAATAGTAGTAGTAGTAGTATTGTAGTATTGAGTAGTAGTAAGTAGTATGTGGTATATAGTTAGTGCTGATTCGAGTAGTAGTAGTAGTAGTAGTAGTAGTAGTAATAAGTAGTAGTAGTAGTAGTAGTAGTAGTAGTAGTAGTAGTAGTAGTAGTAGTAGTAGTAGTAGTAGTGGTAGTAGTAATAGTAGTATTAGTAGTAGTAGTAGTAGTAGTAGTAGTAGTAGTAGTAGTAGTAGTAGTAGTAGTAGTAGTAGTACTCGTATATGCAGAGTAATATTGATATCAACACTACTACTATTACTAAGTACTACGACCACGAACCATTATTATAATTACGACCACCGATACAGCTACTGAGTATTCGTATCAAGTAGTACCACTAAGCGTTACTCGTACTACTGCTACTACTAAGTCGTACTACAACTAAATACGACTAGTACTAAGGAGCGGTATCCCGAAGTACTAATAAATATTATCGTTCTAGTAGTAATGACAATTACCAATACTACTACTACTAGATAGTGGTAGTTGTTATTGAACTCAGTCAGACTAATAATATACAAACGATTATCAGGAAACATAGTTTTCGTACCGACACGCATATCGTTATTGTTACCACAGCACTACTTCTATCACCGAAACTGTTGAAAATCGTACTAACGCACTTATTAATCCAAAGACAAAGGGACGATTGTATTAAAGAACAAACCGAACTGCACCAGATAGCGCGCCGGTATCTGGTGCACCCGCTCTGCGTGAAATATAATTCACAACAGTGATATGTTCCTGCGAAAAACATGTAGTTTTTGAAGATCTGGCGAGCAAGTTGTAAACCGACTCTGTCATTTCAGAGACGAAGTGATGGTTCTCTTAAATGGAAATAACACGTGAAGTCTCTGGCGTCCAAATCGTTCTAACTCAAATGTATTGCGCGCTACTTGCCGCTCGCTGCCGAAACGCCAGATACACGCATATTGTTTTTGTCACCACAGTACTATTTCTATCACCGAAACTGTTGAAAATCGTACTAATGCACTTATTAATCTAAAGGCAAATGGACGATTGTATTAAAGAACAAACCGAACTGCACCAGATAGCGCGCCGGAATCTGGTGCACCCGCTCTGCGCGAAATATAATTCACAACAGTGATGTGTTCGTGCGAAAAGCATATTGTTTTTGAAGGTCTGGCGAGCAAGTTGTAAACCGACTCTGTCATTTCAGACAGGAAATGATGTTTCTCTTAAAAGGGAATAGCACATGAACTCGCTGGCGTCCAAATCTTTCTAGCTCAAGTGTATTGCGCGCTGCTTGCCGCTCGCTGCTGAAACGCCAGATACACGCATATTGTTATTGTTATCACAGTACTACTTCTATCACCGAAACTGTTGAAAAGTCGTACTAATGCATTTAATAATCCAAAGACAAAGGGACGATTGTATTAAAGAACAAACCGAACTGCACCAGATAGCGCGCCGGTATCTGGTGCACCCGCTCTGCGTGAAATATAACTCACAACAGTGATATGTTCCTGCGGAAAGCATATAGTTTTTGAAGATCTGGCGAGCAAGTTGTAAACTGACTCAGTCATTTCATAGACGAAGAGATGTTTCTCTTAATGTATTGCATATATAGCTGCTGCAGAAAGGTTCAAGATTTGGCCGTTTCTCTCCAGAGTAAAATGAACCCCCAAGGTAACGAGTACTATTGTTATTAATTTATTTCGTATGTAGCTTATATGCGTTGATTAATTGATCAATGTTACTTTGTTGCGATGCCATTGCGCCCACAGCTGCAAAGACGTGGCTCGAGTCTCGAAATCTTTGATTTCATACGTTCATACGCAATGGCGTATGAATTTGCTTACCTGGAGGGAGGCGCCGTTATCGGCCCTCTTCCCACCTTGCCCCCCAGCGCCGCGTGGAGCAAGTTGGGGATGCGCCAGCAAGATCGCTTGAACAACGGCGAGGATTCGGGAACTTTGAAAGCCGCATACTATACATGTAACATTTGCTTTGGCCCCGTAAACAAAAATGACCGACCTTCACAACGCAAATGCGATTGCATTCGCGATGGGAGGGAAACTGGAACGACGTTTCGATCATTGTTTCAGCCTCCTTGCATCGGTCCCGAGGACGCGATCTGGATCCCATGCAACTTCCAGTGCGGCTGGAAGAAGTGGACCTTCCAACGCCGCGAAGGCAATCTGGAAATGCCATAATTCCACTTGCGCCGATTTGTGCCATGCCCGACTTGAGAAAACAAGACGTTGCGTTCGTGCCTTTGTGGCCTGGCCAGAGAGGTGCTTTAGCGCTTCCAGAACTCAAGACGGACTTGGCCAGAGTCGGCGCAAGGGTAGAGCTGGCACTTCCATAGGGCAGATCATGTACTACAAGCCCGCAGACGTCGAGCTCGAGTGGATAGCGGTGCGTCTTCTTCATCCGATTCAGGCGGCAATCACCCTGGGCAACTTGCACCAGCCGTCGCACACTCTCGCCGTGCACGTGACAGTTGAACACTCGCCCGAGTTGTCGCAGCTCCTCGTCACATACGTCGCCGCATATTCGACTACGATGAAGACAATCAAAGCGTACGTGCTGGACCAGCTCGCCTTACCAAATCATCACACCGTGGTGTTGAAGGTGGGCCAGCAGCAAGTGAGCGGCCGGCAGCAGGTGGCCCCCTGCTTCGGCCTCAGCCGGAAGCGCCCGCGCTGAGTCCCGAGGGCACGCCCGCTCGACCCCATATAGATTGGTGTATCATTTTGCCCGCCGACCAGATACCGGGCTGCCTTCCAGGCTAGATTTGCTTCCGACATTTTGTATTTCGCATCCCTAGTGCTATCTCCAAGTGTTCCACGGCAAAAAATGTTATCTCATCCGTTTCAAAAACACTTAAGCATTAACATTCCAATGTAAACATATTCACAACGTGCGCCCCCCGCGTACCCACTCGCAACAAAGCTTGGGAAACATGTCAGAGATCGGCTGGCAGGGCGGCGTGGCGGGCCGCGGCCAATTCGCCCAAGCAGCGCCCACACAAGCCAGAATAACTCACCTCCCGCCCGCCCGCCCGCGATGGCGCTCGCTCTTGGCAGCGCCGAGGTGGCGGCCCTCTTCAATGCCGGCCTCGTCACGCGCCAGACTCTCTTGTCCGCTGCGTGGAGGTTGGGGGAGATGGGGATGCTCGCCGAGGAAGATGACCTCAATTGGATGACCTCCGGCGTCGATGCGGGCTCCGCGGCGACGGTTGCAGCGCCGGCCAAGGCGCCGCCGCCGGCCGCGCCGGCCAAGGCGTCGCCGCCGGCCGTGCCCCCGAGTCCGCCACCGGCCAAGGCAGCGCCGCGGCGGCCAGGGGACCCATGCATGGATCGAGGCGCTGCTGTGGAAGAACACCACCATCATCACCATCACCACAGCCACCCGACCACCGTCATCTCATCTGATGTCGAGTCGGTGCGGGGCTCCCGCTGGGCGCACTACGCGTGCCTCGACCACGCGCGCGTGCTCCCGGGCCTGATGTTCCGTCGCCACTGCTCAGAGTAGGGGCCGATGCGCCTTGCGGACCTCAAATGCTTCGTCGAGGTCTGCAAGGCTGTTCGCCCTCCAACTCACGGCAGTGGCAGCTGGATATCTATCCCCCAGGTATTGGATGGCTGGGAAACGTACTACCTGGACAACACTTTTCCCACGCTGTTCTTCTATCACAACCCGACCGGCGCGAGCCAGTGGCACCCGCCGAGCGACGACGTCAGTGCGACGGGTGGCACCTGAGCGCTTGAGCATCTGTTTGATTTGATTGCTGATAGTGGCGATGCTACTTTTCCTGTGTTACTAACATGCTTTGGGCCCGCCTCCCACCGCCTGGCCCCCGCGCCGCCGCTTCCGCTTGTATATCTATCCGACTGTTTTCGGAGACTCTCAGAGGTTATTTGTTCGCTTTGTCTTATCTTAAGAAACGACGCCGCGCTTGCTCGTCTGATATGTTGCATCAGTATATGCATTAGCTCCTTCCCGCTATCTCTCTCGCCTTCTCTCTCTCTCTCTCTCTGTCTCTCTACCTTGCATGTGCTCATTGTTTCTTCATATCGTCTTCCCTCTCTCTCACTCTGCTAACTGAGCTGCCATGAGAAGATCGCTCATCTTGCTTTCTGTGCATCTTGGAACGGGCTAATGTTCACGAAGGGGCGTTGGCTTCTGACCGCGATCGATCAGGGCAACGTTGCGGTCGATTGCTTCGAGCAGCGGCCCCCTTAGAAAAAAACAGACAAGGGGCTCTTGCCCACTGCAGTTTTCGGAGGGCCATCAACCTGGCAGTGGGCAAGGGCGTTTCGGCCTGCGTGCGCCTCACTGAACGTTCTCCAGACCTGACATCTGGCCGCGGCGATGAGTTTGCGCGGCCACAGAAAGAAATGCCAACTCCAGAAATAAATCTAGAGGTCCAGCCCGCAATACCCAGGAACGCCAGCTTTTGCCCCCCACCGCCCACAGCTTTTTGATAGTCAGAAACCTGGTAGTGGGCAAGAGCCTTTTCCGATAGCCCATATTTTCATGAACTAGCGATAGCTTCTGCGTGCGATCGATCAGGGCGACGTTGCAGCAAATTCTCTCGAGTAGCTATCAGAGCGAAGCCCAGGAGCTTCTGCCCGCGATTGGTCAGAGCGACGTTGCAGCCGATAGCATTGAGCAGATGTCAGAACGAAGGCCCGAGGAACGCATTTCCGATCTCGACTCGTCCGTCTCTTTATATCTCTCTCTCTTTCTCTGTGCCAACCGAGCTCCCATGGGTGTCCGATCGCCCATCTCGATGTCGGCGTGCCTTGGAGGAATTATCTACGAAAGTGCGATAGCTTTTGCCTGCGATTGATCGCGGCGGCGTTCCAGCCGATTGCTTTGAACAGCTGTCAGAGCGAAGCCCAGGAGATCCCATCCCCGATCTCGACTCTCTCTCTTTCTCTCTCACTCTTTCTCTTTGTCAACCCAGCTCCCAGGGAGCCGATCGCCCATCTTGAATTCTGCGTGTCTCGGAACGAAGTACATGTATATGAAAGAGCGATAACTTCTGCCTGCGATTGATAGGAGCGACGTTGCAGCCGATTGCTCGAGCAGCTTTCAAAGCGAAGCCCAGGAGAGCTCATCTCCAATCTCGACTCGAGGGTCCTGCGCCCTCCTTCATATTTCCGACTCGAGGGCACGGCGCCCCCTTACAAATTGATTCGTTGCTGTTACTCAGCATCCCAATGGCGTCGTCGTTGCAGCTGGATCTCAGCAGCGAGGAGGTTTTGGCGCTCGTCGAGGCGGGCGTCATTTCAGGCCAAACAATCCACGACGCCTATCGTGCAGCAGCAGCATCGGCCGGATGGCCTCGCAGCGACTTGCCTGAGATTGACGTCTTGGAGTCTTTGGTGGCGAAGGGCGTCCTGACGAACGAGGGCGTCCTTGACTGGATGCAGTCGGGCGTGGTGATGGCGCAGACAGGACCCGTTGGCGGGCGTTCGTCGAAGCCTCGCCGCCGCCCGACTGATCCGAAGGACAAGGCGCCTTGGTACACGCGCGGCTTGAATGCCCCCATCTTCGTGAAGACAGACCTCCAGCCGGAGCTGGCGTTGCTTTCGCGCCAGGGCAACTGCGTCGCGCACGGCATCGGCCACGTGATCGGCAAGGCGCTGGATGCCGTAGCATATGCGAAGATCTTCCCTGCCGCCGCTTCGCGTGGCCGCAAATACGTGGACGTCGCCGCTGCGCTGGGCGTTGGTTTGCAGGAGGCGCCTGGGCGGGCTTGCGTCGTCGGCGCGTCGGAGAGCGGGCAGGCGCGCTCGATCGGTTCGCGGGGGACTGCCAGTCGCGGCCCCCCGTCGGGCCGCGCAAAATGATCCCCTCGAATCTGTCGGGCGCGCGGCCCGCTTCGCCGTTGCCGCCGCTGACGCCGAGCTCTCGCAAGGTGAGCGACCTTTCTCTCCCTGGCGCCTACCTATGTCATCAGTCTGGCAAGAGAGTGGGGCATTGCACGGGAGTTCGCGTACATGATCGCTACGTTACCATTTGGGAGAATAAGTACAAGTTTGAAACCACGTCCAAGGTATCGGCGCCGCCAAACATGTTGATTTTCAAAGTCATCATCGCTGACAAGGGAGCGCATGGCCATTGCCTGGGCCGTCGTCTGCGCGGTCTCAGGGCTGGCACGTCTCGCGGGGGGGCTCCGCACTTATCGCAGTATTCCAGAGATTTGGGGGCGGTCATAGAGGACTCGGTGATCCCTGAAACACAGGCTGCAGAATTCGAGGTGCCAACGCAACCGGGCGACCCCCCGACGGTTGGCGCCGAGGACACGATGGCGGCCGAGATATCTGAGGGAGCTCCTCGAGACGCCGCCATGGTCGCGGCCTTGGCGAAGCGGATGCGCATCGCGGGGGCCGCCACTTCCCGGGAGACGTTCAAGTCGATGTGGTCCGACGTGACGGAGAAGTCCTCGAAGCTCGCGAACTCGTCGGCCGCCGACCCGCCTCAGTTTCACGGAGTGGTGGCTGCTACGGAGAGGCTTGCCGATATCGTTAACAAAAACCACGAGGAGTGGAACGACGATGTCAAAAGGCTTGGGATGGCAGCTCTAATGCTGCATCGGAGCAGGCAATCTGATGTCAGCCTCCTTCAGCACGTTCAGCTTCTCTGGGTGCTTCTGGGCGGGCGCGAGCTGCGGGCGCACTCAGGTCGTGCTTATTTTTACGATCATTCCCTTGGACATTTCGAGGGCTTCGACGGTCTCATGCCGCCGACCGTGCTAGCTGCCGCTGGCAATGCCATGCTGACCTTGGAAGGGTTGTTCAGGCCCTTCAAGGCGCCTGTCGCGCGCAAGGACGCGGACGTACTGAATGCGATCGATTCGTCCATCAAGGAGGCCTTGGCGCAGAACAACAACGACTTGCCGAGTGCAATGTTGACTTTCCATGACAACTGCATGTTCAACAAAGGCAATAACTTGTTGAAAGCAGGGAGCGCCGCGCCTGGCAGGCAGAGCGAACCGGGCGGCGACGGCGAGGATGCAGAGGGCGCCCTTGCAGCCCCTGCACCGGACACGAGCAATTCGGCTGACAGCTGGTTCGTGCTAACGGCTCAGACCATATCCAAAGTGTCAACTAAGCTTCAGTATGAGTTGTTTGGAAACAAGTTGGTTCCTTATTTCATTGAGTGGTGTTCAACTGACATGCAGCGGGTTCCAGGATGCGCGTGCGCTGACTGCTGCGTGTTGTACGATCGCAGCGCTTTCGAGAACGTTTGCTTGTTGTCGTCTCGTTCACCAGAGAACAACATATATCTCGGCATCCCGACACCTCTGCTGGACCCGGTGCTTGACGCCGCCATGGAGCGCGTTCAGCGCGTGTATGAGCAAACTTTTTGGTCTATACCCGAATCGTTCGTCTTCGGCCAGGCAGCGCAGGCATTGGCCAAGCGCGGTCAAAACATCGATCAAATAACTGTGTATTGGGGGCCGGGCGGCGTCGGCCTATCCCTCTACACGTCGCACTTGCACGCGATGTACGGCGATAAGAACCACAAGTTCTTTGATCCGAATATATATTTTCCAGGACGAGGAGATGCGGAAGGTGGTGGAACTCTTGGTCGGCGGCTGCATCTTCACCGGCCAGGAGCGGCCCTCGGGGCAGAGGAGTAGCATGCGCCAGGACTTGCTCAAGAAGTTCGCCACGGCCGACACCATCGCGGGGAGACTGCCGTACTCCATCTTGACGAAGATGTACAGGATCATCGGGTGGAAGCGCATGGAGGTAAACCAGTTCTTCACTTTCGACAACGTCAACGAGCACAACCTGGAGTCTATTGTGCGCCGCATCGCCATCATCAAGATACAGTCGCGGTTCTTTGACAAGCTCTACGTTGATAAGATTATTCTCACCGACCCGAGCAGATACGGCATCTTCGCGCGCGATCCCGACGCCAAGGACTTCATGATTAGCGGGGCCGCAGTTGCGGCAGGCCATGAGATTCAGTACGCGTTCGAGGTGGAGAACGGGCCCGAGGCGTGCAGAGACATTTTGGTGAACTACACGAAGTGCGGCGGTGACCATGGAGTAACCGAGAAATACGTCAGGATCGCTTGTCATATCAAGGCGGCCAACGCTGCGGAATCAGCGGCGAGCGCTGTCGCCGAGGGCTTGGTTGACCCGCCGTCCCAGGACGGCCATTTGCCGAGTTCGCCGATAGTCCTTCTCAGCAACCATTTGGTGAAGGAGCTGCAGCGGAAAGGATTGAACTACTTGACTTACAGCGTGTTCCGAGCGTCTGCAACACCTCCCGGCGCTAGGCTGAAGGGTAACAAAGAAGAACAATGGGAGTCGTTGAAAGGCAGCGACTTGTGGATCGACGTCGGTTCCAAGGGCAAGGCGGAAGATCGTCTGATTCCGCGCGTCAAGACTCAGAGAGACGCTTCGATTCTTTGTTCACGGCGGCCGCCATGCTGCGATGCGATATACCCGGAGCATTGCGACGCATCGGCGCTGGAGGCGGCGCGGTGTACATCCAGATTGGCCAACGAGAAGACTTTGGCAGGCGCGTTTAACGCGCTCGCATCGGCGACTGCTCCTGCGCGGGGGCGGCCAGCGAAGGGCGTCCTCGAGAGGATCGAGAGTTTGGATGAGAGGGCACAGAAGATTTTGTCAATGACAGAGACGTCGCAGCGGCTGCTTGACCGGAGTAAGAGGTCGGCCGACCTCGAGGTTAAGAGAAGGAAGTTGGCCTCGAAGCAGCCGAGCGTTGAGAAGTCTCCAACCCGCCATACTGGAAGGAAAGAAACAGTCCCGCTTGACAGCTTCAAGAGCTACAGGCGCGCAGTGGAGTGGCCGTCTCGGCAGTACGTCAACGAGGAGCTCTCGGCGCAGGCCATGGACCAACGATTACAGCACGTGGTTTTTTTCCAGCACTTTCGATTTGGATTTCGTGAACTGCGTTTTTTGTTTATTGGCGCAGATCATTGAAAAGTTGGGGATCATTGACGCTCAGCTGTTCGCGGACGAGATTGCTGCGCTACAGCGCGTTCGCGCAGATCGAGAGGGCGTCTGCAGGTTGGAGTCTGAAAGCCGTCCGCGCTTCCTCGCTCGTCTCGATGCGGTTTTCTTGGCCTGGTGCGGCTTGGGGAAATAGGTCCAGGGGCGTTTTAGTCCGCTGTGGGGAGGGGATGAGGCGGAGGGAGAGGGTCCATGGGGCAGGTGCTTTGGCGAGCGAAGAAGCTTGGGCGAGCTTTCCTCTGGCTCCTGATAGGGGCGTCTTCAAAATGTTGCCGTTCAAGGGCAAGCAAGTCTTGATCAAGCTGATATGCGGCGGCGCTTTGCCGAAGGAGTTGTCCGAGAACGAGTTCGCCAAGATGCTGGTGAGAACAGCGCGTTTCCTGCGTTGGCTAGCCGTGGGGCTGTACCCGGAGCAGTTCAAGCTCCTAGAGTCCGCGCAGGACAAGTGGTCAGAGGCATCGCTGGCCAGCTACATGTGGCAAGGCGTTGAGGATTATTGTTTGGAGCAGTGGGTCGACTTTGTCATGGAAGAGAAAGTCAGTCACGTATCTTTGCATTTCGACGGCCTGCGCGTCGACAAGGGGCGCGTCCTTTTGAGCCAGGCGGGCGGCGATGCGCAGGCCACGGCAGTTTCGGACGCAGAGAAGGTCAAATCCTTTTGCAAGAAATCTGAGGAACGGATTCTTGCCACTACGGGTTATTCCGTAAGCATCAGGAACAAGGAGAGATATTATTTTATTGATCTTCTCCGTGCGAGCGCATTTGACGTTGAGCCTGCAGATGCGCCGAGCGACGTCGAGGCGCTGTTCTCTGCCGGCAATGGCATCTTCTGCGCAATGGCTGCGCTCGCGGGCAACTGGTCGGATATGTCGACGAAGGCCGCTGCCGCCGCAGCGCCTCCCAGCGCAGCGGCGGCCTCGGCGGCCTCGTCGCCGCTGTTCTGGGCGCCGCCTCGGCGCTCGTATCGGACATGTGCGAGAGCGGCCAATGTGAAGCTGTTGCCCGTGGAAGTGCCACAGGAAAGTTGTCCTGGGCTATTCTTAGTGCACTGCGAGCCAGACGTTGCGCCGCTTTGCGTCGGCATCGACGTGAAACAGCGTGGGCCGCACAAGTGCTACGTCGGCAGGGAGCGCTGGAGTCTGCCGTCCGGGGCGCTGGACGAGGCGGTGTTGGCGGCTCTCGATCGGTGTGTGGTAGTGGCATTTCAGATGAAGCCCGCCGATCGAGATGACGAAGATCATCGAGATAGTTCGTTGGATGGCGCATTGGATTTATTTGCGGGCGCCGGCATCGAGGACACTGTCGCCGCCGTCTGCCGCGCGCGCAGACGCCGCTCGCTCGCGGCGCGCGTCGCCGCAGGTAGCCCGAGCTCAGACCGCTCTCTGTCGCCGCCCTCGCCGGCCAGCCCAGCTGCGCAGCGGGGGGCCCGCAGCTCTTCGCGAGCTCGGTTGTTCAATTCGCGGCATCGTGCCTTTTGACCGGCGACGTCTGACGTGGCACGGCAACTGCATCCCGTTCGGCATTGCGGCGCTCACTGGCGATTGGGATGGCGTCGTCGCAGCGGCGACTGTGGATTCGGACGAGAACGCAGCAGCTATGGCGAGCGGCCTTCGTCGATATAGTGACTGCGCCAATCTCTTTGGCGTTTCATTGCGGCCAGTGCCGACGACGGCGGTGGAGACACTTGGCCGATTTCTTGTTCACGGAAAAGTTGCAGGCAGAGAACATTGCGCAGCTGTCGAAGTATTCGAGCACGGCGGCAGCATCTTACACTCAGAAGGGTTATCTTGGGACGTACCTCGAGTTTGTCTCGACGCTTGCTTGCGGATTATCCTCGACTTCGGCGTCGAGCCGGCGTTCGCTCTCGGCGGCGGGCATTCGTCGACCCTTGGCGATGACGTCGCTGCACGCGACGCCATGGACATGGTGGCCGGAGCCGGCGTCGAGGAGGAGGGGGCCGTTGACGTCGCGAACGCCGACGACGAGCACGCCGAGGAATTGGATGACGATTCATGCGTGCGCGTGCATGCGAATCTCTTGCAGCTTCTACGCGACGAGGTTACTGACTTCGAGATGATCGTGAAGTCGCTCTCTCGCACAGGCGCCACGAAGGACGGGAATGGGAGCGTTGCAAGGCTTGCACAGAAAATGCGAGAATGGTAGAGATCGTAAGATGGGATCAGGTCGGTACGTTGCTTCAGGCACTAAGCAGTGGAAAGTCATCCAGGCGTTGTTTGACGACGACATGTTATCAAAGCATCAACCGAAGAACTTGCTGCAGCGCAGTGCCGATCTCATGCGGCGGTCGGTGAGCCCGCCGTTGCGGTGTCTTGGTGTTGACAAGCAGATTCGGCTGCTCCTTGACCACGACGGGCCCCGGTTTGTCAACTTCGAGGTTCTCGCGAGAGATGGCGCGCTCCAAGCCAGGCTCGGGCTGGAAGAAAGAGCAGGATGCGGAAAGGGGGGGGGGGGTGCGACATCTGTTTCGCGCAGCTGGTTTCGGCTCCGCCCGTTGAGCCCGTTCTTCGACGCGCGGGCGCCTCCCGGCGTTGCGGGGCGCCGGGGACTGTAGCTGCGTGAGCTGATTGCGCGCCCTGCCCTTTGCCATCCTACTCTTTCGTCGGCTTCGACAGGCGCGTGGGAAACACGTACTACACGAAGGAGTTCGCCGAGCTCGTCTTCCGCGAATCCATCTTGCACGAAGGTCGAGTGCGCCCGATGAGGGCGAGGATTGTGACGCGCTTTAAGGAAGCCGGCAGTTGCGTCACGCACCTTCTACCAGGAAAGGTCGTTCAGTGGTTGTCGTTGATGGAGGACGTATTCTCGTCTCCGTTCGTAGAGGACTTGCGAACCAATCTCATGGGCGAGTTGGTTGATAATACAGAGTTTGAGCACGTTTCGTTGGATGCAACTCTGCGCACTGCCATGCGCGTGAAAGGCCAGGCGAACTACAGGGAACCGGCAGAGATTCGAGCGGCGGCGCCGTTTCCAGACGGCGTTGCCAAGAGGCGCATTTTGACTGCCAAAGGTCGCACGTCAGCCGCCATTGGCATGTGGCCCGTGGCCAGCGAAGCGGCATCCGTCGCGAAGGCGGCTCTTCGAAATCACTTGCCCGAGCGAGCTCTCCAGCAGTGCGTCTCAGTGGCATCAGATGATCCGTCGGCGACATTGTTTGCAGAGCTCAAGCAAATCATGCCTCAGCTCAAGTTTTTGTGCCTAGATCCTGTTCATCTTGCAATTGTGTATAATCAGGCGCACTGGCGGAAACATTCTCCGGGCCAGGCAGTTTTGCGAATCATTTTGAATAAATTCAATAAAGTGAGCTCAGATTTAAATGGCGCCGCGCGGGGCGCCCCTTACACGGGCCACCAGGCTAGCTCGCTGTCTGCCGCCGAGGGCCGCGCGCAGTCGTTGATAGCCGGCGGCGGCATGCAGAAGCGCCGAGCGCACAAGATCATTGCAGATCTCGACGCCAATGAGCCATTCGTGAGAAAACTTGAGTTCATCGAGGCATTGGCGGCATTGACGTCCGTCTACTGGGAAGAAGTGGACAGGCGCACCCCCGCCGCGCCAAGCAAGAAGCTGGCTGATGTAATAGCGAATGCCGCGCAGCACAGTCGACGCGAGTATCTTTTTAATAATTTGCGCATGCGGCACTCGCTGCCGGCTCGCGCGCTGCCATTGCTCGGTTCGGGCACGAGCCCAAACGAAGCGCTGCGTAGCGAGATCAACAGGTGGTTTAAGAACCAGCCGGAGTTGTACGCGCAGACTTTAGAGCTCCAGCTCGGCGTCAACGTAATCGGCAAGCAAATGATGCATAATTCAGCTATGTGCGCCCCCACTCTGCGCCAGCTGTCTTCGCAAACTGTCGCAGCTAGCGTGGTCTGCTCGTTTGCGATATCCGCCGCCGAGTGGGCAAATCATTGCGCTTCTCAGGCGCAGGAGCAGAGGGCGCCGCGGAAAGCGCAGCTTCCGCTGGCGCTGCAGCGCAAAGCCGCTGAGCCCCTGGCGAACAAGTGGAAGGTGGATCACAAGCGCATGGTTGTTGCGCGCAAGCCAGCAGGGCAACAACAATTCATTCGCACCCTGAAGCGGCCGGGCGCAGCCAAGCAGCGCAAGCGCACGCCCTTCTCTCTTGTTCGGAAGCGCAGCTAAGGCGGACGGCTTTTCCCTAGATGAATGCTAGTGGTTGCGTTTATGTTTGAAGCTCAACTACGTGCTGCCTTGTCACTGCCTCGACGCGCGGCATTTGCGCTGCCATGCGAAAAAGAGTACTAAACATCGGGAGTTGCGAAGGCTTCGCCTCTATTACCGGAGCCCCGATTAAAATAATTTGAATTATTTAATTTCCCAGAGCAAAGTTCTTAATCATTTAAATCAGTACCGTTTCGACGAGAGACGAACCTCAGTTATTTTATTAATCATTTTTAAATTCTTTATTTTTAAGTTTTTAAATATTAAATAATTAAAACGTTTAATAAGTTAATCAATTTAATTAATAAAATCGTAACGTTTCGCTTCTATTACAGGAGCCCAGATTTAAATAATTTAAATAATTTAAACCACCCGGGCAATAAATTATTCAATTTATTGAAATCAGCGTCCTTTCGTGAAGAGACGAACTTCAGTTATTTTATTAATTAAATTGTTTAAACTATTTAGTTTTTTAATGTTATTCAAATATTCCATAATTTAAATAGTTTAAAACATTTAAGTAATTTAATTCATAAAATCGTAACGTTTCGCTTGTATTACAAGAGCCCCGATTTAAATAATTTAAATATTTCAAACCACCCAGGCAATACATTCTTTAATATATTGAAATCAGCGTCTTTTCGAAGAAAGACGAGTTTCAGTTATTGTATTAATAAAATTATTTAAATTATTTAAATTATTTAAATATTTAATAATTTAAAAAGTTTTAATAATTTAAATAATTTAATTAATAAAATCGGAACGTTTCGCTTCGATTACAGGAGCCCCGATTTAAATACTTTAAATATTTTAAACCATCCGGGCAATAAAATGTTTAATTTATTGAAATCAGCGTCTTTTCGAAGAAAGACGAGTTTTCAGCTAATTTGTTAATTAAATTATATAAATTTTTAAATTATTTAAATTATTGAATATTCCAATAATTTAAAAAGTTTGAATAGTTTAAATAGTTTAATTAATAAAATCGTAACGTTTCGCTTATTACAGGAGCCCCGATTTAAATAATTTAAATATTTTAAACCACCCGGGCAATAAAATATTTAATTTATTGAAATCAGCGTCTTTTCGAAGAAAGACGAGTTTTAGCTAATTTATTAATTAAATTATTTAAATTGTTTAAATTATTTAAATTATTAAATATTTATAAAAAGTTTAAATAGTTTACTTAATAAAATCGTAACGTTTCGCTTCGATTACAGGAGCCCCGATTTAAATACTTTAAATATTTTAAACCACCCGGGCAATAAAATATTTAATTTATTGAAACCAGCGTCCTTTCGAAGAAAGACGAGTTTTCAGCTAATTTATTAATTAAATTATTTAAATTATTTAAATTATTACAATTTTTAAATATATAATAGTTTAAACAAGTTTACATAGTTTAAATAATTTAATTAATAAAATAATATGTAATCGCTTTTATTTACAAAGGCCAGGATTAAAAATATTTTGTGTTTAAGAAAAAAGCTGTAAGCAATAAATTATTTATATTTTCAAAATGACGATCATATGTGACTAGCTTGTCCCTCAATCATATATATATATATATATACATATAACGGCGCACCGGGTCCGGGGGCCCAGGGCCGGGACCTCGACCACAAATGTGGGCACCGGGGGGCCCGGAGGCTCGTCGGACCGCCGGACGCCGTCCAAGATCGTTCGCAGGCGGCTTCGGAACGCGCTCCGATGGCTCCAGATGCCTTCCAAGACGCCTGTCATGACACCAAGAAGGTCCCAGAAGCCTCCAAGACGCTCCGAGAGGCAGTCCAAGAGAGGCCCAAGAAGCAAAAATCGTGCCATTCCTATGGGAAAACGTATGTTTCGCATGTTTCGGATGTTTCGCCTCTTGGGCTTTCCGACGTTACAGGACGGCCCAAGAGGCGCCCAAGACCGACCCAAGACGGCCCAAGAAGCTTCCAAGAGGGCCCAGGACAGCCCAAGAGGGCCCCAAGACGGCCCAAGAGGCGCCCAAGATGGCCCAAGAGGGCCCCAAGACGGGCCCAAGAGGGGGCCCAGAGGGGGACCACGAACCGTAAGCTCGAGCCTTCCGCCCCAAGAGGCCGCCAGGAGGCCCCCAGGAGGCCCCTCAAGAGGCCCCAGGAGACCCCCAAGAGGCCCAAAGGAGGCCCCAAGAAGCCCCAAATCGGCCCCCAAAATGCTTCGAACCTGCTTCCAGGAGGCCCCCGACAGGTTCAGAGGCTCCCGAGAAGCTACGTCAAACTCCCAGCGAGCGGCCGGACGAGCCCCCCCACAAAATCACAAGAGGGTTCCAGTATTTGTATCCTTCAGCGCTCTCTGGCCTTCTTCCCCCTGCCCCCTTCCCTGCGACTTTCGTTGACTCAAGCTCGCCTACTAGCTAGAACCTAAGCGCGCGCGAAGCGCGCGCGTGGTTCTAGTGTATATATATAAGTATACAAGTGCATGTACATGTTACGCATACATCGACTTACACATATGCATATACATATACATGTACATGTGTGTGTCTGTATACATTCATGTGTAGGTAAATCTATACATACACATACATGCATACATGCATGCATACATACATGCATACCTGTATGCATGCATTGTTGGTATGCATGCATTGCATGCACACAGACATAACACACATTCGTGCATACAGAATCTCATGCATGCATACATACATATGCCTAGGCCTAGAGACATGGACATATGTATGAATAAGTTACTTCCATGTTATACGGCATAACATATCCGCCATCCGTGCCTGGTTGTGGATTACTAAGCATTTTGGATGTCCCTGGTATCTCGTGGGAGGCCTCTCGGGGGCCTCTTGGAGTCCGTTTGGAGGACTCTTCGGGTCCGTTGCGGGGCCTTTTCTGGCCTCTGTTGGATCTCTTGGGGGCCCTTGGGGGCCTCTTGCGGGCATCTTGGAGGCCTCTTGGGGCCTCCTGGGCGCCTCTTGGGGTCTCCTGGGGGCCTCTTGGGGCGGAAGACTCGGGTTTTCGGTTCGTATTCCCTCTCTTGGGCCCTTTTTGGGGCCGTCTTG